>CM067172.1:93326399-93361399 GCA_034093135.1 Erigeron breviscapus
ACACTGACACTATAAATCATTGAATCATAAATTTGTTCTTCTTCAGCATACCTGGAACGAATATGAACATCATCCAATGCATTCAGACATTGATGAACTCTGGGGTCTTCCTTCATCTTTTTGTAAACATCAATATTTATGTCCAACCTGCCAGCATTATATGAATCCAGAGTCCCCATGATGCCATCTCCCTATGATGGGCCAGCAGTTCATCTTTTTGATTTCTTTTGAAAATCTCTATCATAATACATTCTTGTTCCAGTTTCTTAGAGGTGTCATCATCAGCAGTAGGAAACTCTGATGAACCTTCAACAGTTTGCTCTTCTCCTCCAGGTACCATTTGTTCTTTTCCTTTTACAGATTTCAGCGTTGTTGGGATATCTAGGAAAGATTCAAACTGGGGCTCACTGGCATCAGTACCAGCAACCTCTTCAACCTGCATAACGGCTTCAGTGCCAAGTGTTCTTTGTGCTAATTGTGCACTGGTATCAGTACTAGTCACTTGTTTTTGTTGCACAATGCTTTCAGTAGCAAAGGCCCTTTCAATAGCACTTACAATAATTTCTTTCTTTTTCTTTGTCAAACCTTCTTGAACACCAGACGACTTTTCCCCCTTGGATTGATCTCCAGTTCTTGACTTGAGATTATTCCACAACTGTTCAAGCATATGTCTGTCCAGTTCACCAAACGTTCTTCCAACCACTGGAGTTGTATCATTCACAATTTGTTTAAGTGCCTGCACTTCCTTTTTAACAGATTCAACTTCTTGAGGCAAGTGCTTTGGCAGCTCAGTGTTAACCATTTTCACAACTTCTGGCAACAGTCCATCTTGAATTGTTCGAAGAACAGACCCAGAAATCTCTTCAGTGATTTCTTTCAGCATACTGTGTCTGAACTTCTTAGCAACCTCATCACTGATGGTGCTAACAACTGCATTCTGATCAAGTGTTGGCCTACTCTCCAATGAACTCACTCTGGTAACCATTTTCTTAACCTCATCTGTCAGACCTGCCAGTGGTTGTACAATTTTACTTTCCACTGCAGTCTGAACAGAATTGACTAGCCTTTCTTCTAATCCCTGGACTGCCACTTTTATATTTTCAGAATTGTTATTGGTGGCCAGTACCAGTTCATCCAGCTTCTCAAAAACCAGCTTCTCATTCCTAGAAAACACATTCATTTCTGAAGCTAGATTATTTGATAATAAAGACTTGAAGTCAGAAATAACGTAGGATGAAGATTGCAGTGATCTCTTCAGGTCCGCCACCTTACTTAAAAGGCCTTGGACCTCGGTTGAAGACGAAGAGGAGGGACCACTGGGAGGATCAAGATTGGAAGTCATTCTGGTCATGAAAGGTACTTGTGTCCAGACCTCTTCAGAAGTAGTTTCACCAGTTACTACAGTGGAGTCCAGCACACGTGGTTCAGATAAGTCAACAGGAGTTTCAAGTGGTGGGGGTTGAGATTGTGAAATTTGAATTGTTGGTGGAGTGAAGTATGGAGTGGTTTGTGGAATTGAAGGTGGTGGTGGTGGTGGTGGCATATTGGATTCTGGTGGAGGTGGTGGCATTTGTGATTCTGGTGGTGGCAAATTTGTTTCTGGTGGAGGTGGTGGCATTTCTGGTAGACGCTCTATCTCTACTACATCATCTCCAAGAAAACTCATGTCAGTGTCAAAGTTATGACCTTCTGACATGGGTGAATCAGCTTCATCCCAAAAAGTTTCACCAACAGTCTGATCACCAGTCGGTTCACCAGCTTCAACATTCAAATCGATCTGAGCCTCTTGCTCACCAGTTACTTGTTCATCAGCCTGAACATCTTGTTCTACCTGCTCATCAGTCTGTACATTCTCAATCTGCTCAACAACTTGTACATTTTCAACCTGTTCAACATTCTCTTCTGGTTCAAAAATTGGAGACCCATCTAAATTCATAACATCACCTGGATGTCTTTCTGGATTCACCTGAACACCATCTCTCATCAGACGCCTATTTGATCTTGGTCGTCTGGAAGGTTCAACATTTGGTTGTTGACCTTCAGGAGCCACTTGTCTTATGGGTTGTACAGCTTCTATAATTTGAACATCTTGGTCACCAGAGGGTCCTTCACCAACTTGACCTCTACCTGGAGACACTTCTACTTCTTCCCTTTGAAAAGAGAGCATGGACTGAGGAATATCTACCTCATTCAGTGGAGATCTTAGGTTGATCAGATCCCTCATATACTCACTCACAGAAAAGTGAGTAGTTTCATAATCGTACTGGTCTCCAAGAGCTCTTTTAAACATTAGTGAAAGAAAACGTATATATGGAACAAAAGCTTTTCTTCCTTTCACCTTAAGACGCTCTACCAGATCATCAAATAGGATCTGAGCGAAATCCACTCTGAGTCCAAACCAGAGGCAGTAGGCAATCTGGAGATGAGTTTGATTTATCTGGTCCAACCCTCCAGAACTGCCTCCCAAACATTCAACAATATGCGTGAAGAAGAATCTCCATGAGTCTGTCAGCCTGCTCATGTAGACTGTTCCCTTCCTGGATAGCTGGCCATGCTCATCCATAATTTCTGTGTGCCCCATCAATCTGCATACTTCCCTGAAATTTATACCAGAGGGAAGTTCGATGGGCAACTTATTTTGTTCAAAATAATTCAACTGTAGAACAGACCTGAGTAAACTAACAGAGAAACTCAAGGATCTGGTACCTCCCTTGAGAGTATAAGTAATTGATGAAGTTTCATCATTATAAATTGCAGAGTACCAGAATTCACATAGATAATCGTGGTACATCCTCCCTGGATTTAAGGTCAAAGCACCATATAATGGACATGAGAGAAAGAATGTATTTAGTCTCCCAATAATGGATCGGGCATTATGAACAATGGAAAGTGAGAGTTTTGCCATCCAGTTATTCATATTTATCCTTATGGCCTTAGCCTCAAGAGTAATATGGGGTGCCTTTTCAACATTGGCAACCGGAGCATATTCTGCAGCAAGCATATTTTTAGGAGAGTTAGATTGTCTTGGTGCCATTTTATGATGAATAGATGAAGATGAAATTGAATATTTAGGGTTTTGATGAAGATTTGATGAAGAATTGAATTGAAAGGAAATGGAGTAAATATGAGAGATGATTATGATTGGAATTGAATGAAGAAATTAAATGAAGGAATTTGAAAGGATTTGGGAGTAAATATGAGAGATGATTATGATTGGAATTGAATGAAGAAATTAAATGAAGGAATTTGAATGGAAATGGAGTAAATATGAGAGATGATTATGATTGGAATTGAATGAAGAAATTAAATGAAGGAATTTGAAAGGATTTGGGAGTAAATATGAGAGATGATTATGATTGGAATTGAATGAAGAAATTAAATGAAGGAATTTGAAAGGATTTGGGAGTAAATATGTTTGAAGTAAATGCAAATAAAATTGAAAGTGGGTATATATAGGAGAGAGAATGTGGAACTCAAACGGTTAATTTGAAATTATCAAATAAAATTTTGATCGGGTTCTGAGATCCGCATTAATTACATCACATCACACATAAATGTGTGACGGTTTACAGCCCACAAACAGTATCAAGTTACACTTTTTGTCTTCCCAAGGTAAAAATATCATCGAGTTGTTTGTCCGTGGGAATAAAATGGAGTTCAATGTTGTTTTTCATAATATGATCACGAATGAAGTGATACCTGAGATCAATGTGCTTCGTCTTGGAGTGCATGACTGGATTGTTCGAGATAGCGATGGCACTGGTATTATCACAAAAGATTGGGGTCTTTGAATACTTAATACCATAATCAAGCAACTGGTTCTTCATCCAGATTATCTGAGCACAGCAACTGGCTGCAGATACGTATTCAGCTTCAGCAGTGGACAATGAAACTGAAGTTTGCTTCTTACTGGTCCAGCTGACCAGTTTGCCACCAAGGAAATGACATCCACCAGTAGTGGAATTCCTGTCTATCTTACAACCTGCATGATCTGAATCTGAATAACCCATTAGATCCATGCCTGAGCCTTTGGGATACCAAAGACCCAAACTGGGGACACCCTTAAGGTACTTCAGTATGCGCTTTACAGCAAGCATATGAGATTCCTTTGGATTAGACTGATATCTGGCACATAAACATGTTAAAAACATAATATCTGGTCTACTGGCAGTTAAATACATCAGTGAACCAACCATGCCTCTGTAGACAGTGGTGTTCACTGGTTTACCATCTGGATCTGAGTCCAGTGTCAGAGGTGCAGAAATTGGAGTGGGTTTAGATGGTGAAGAGTTCATATCATATTTCTTTAAAAGATTTCTAACATATTTTTCCTGATTAATAAAAATGCCATCTTTGTTTTGTTTAATCTGGAGTCCAAGAAAATACGTTAATTCACCCATCAAACTTATTTCATATTCAGTTGACATCATTTTAGAAAATTTCTTGCACATGTTTTCATTAGTAGACCCAAAAATAATATCATCAACATAAATTTGTACCATTAACAGATTACCTTTTTCATGAAGAATAAATAAGGTATTGTCAATTGCACCTCTTTTGAAACCATTTTTCAATAAATGTTTAGTCAGAGTGTCATACCAGGCACGTGGGGCTTGTCTGAGGCCATAAAGCGCTTTGTCCAGACGATATACCCAATGTGGATGCTTTTCATCAACGAAACCTGGTGGTTGTCTGACATAAACTTCTTCTTCAAGCTTTCCATTCAAGAAAGCACTCTTTACATCCATCTGGTAGACCTTGAACTGATGATGAGCAGCGAATGCTAAAAATATTCTGATCGCTTCAAGTCTAGCCACTGGAGCAAATGATTCATCAAAATCGACATCTGACTGGCAGTAGCCTTGTGCTACCAGTCTGGCCTTGTTTCTGATTATGTGGCCATCTTCATCTACCTTGTTCCTGAAGACCCATCTTGTTCCAATTGGTTCTTTCTTTCCAACTGGGAAAGGAACCAGGTACCAAACCTTGTTCCTTTCAAACTGGTGAAGCTCTTCTTGCATAGCAGTCACCCAGCTTAGATCTTCCATAGCCTCGTCAATCTTCTTTGGTTCATTCAGTGATAAGAAACTGACATATAAGCATTGATCACTGGAGGCTCTTCTGGTCTGAACTCCTCTACTGGAGTCACCTATGATCTGATCGATAGGATGAGCTTTTGTCCATCTGGAGTACTGACCAGGATTGTTACTGACAACAATATCAGTGCAAGAGTTCAGTTGAGTTTCAGGATGAGGATCCTGGTAAACTATTTCAACATCTTCATCTGAATCAGTAAGATCACGATTTGCATCATGAAATTCTTCATTGGAAGGCATTTCCTGAAGTACTGGTTCAGTTTGAAATTCTTCATATGAAAACATTTCAGGAATAGTTTCAACTGATACTGATACTGGGGGAGTAGTACGTACATCTGATCCAATAATAAGTTCATTGGGTAGTTTGAAACTTATTGAAGGATAGAAAGGTGTACAACTGGGGATCTTTTTCTTACGAACTGGTTCCAAGTCAGAATGACTGGAAACTTCTTCAGGTGAATCTTTGCAGTTAATGGGATCAGATTCACCGAAGATAATTGGAATTACTAGGGGAGAATCAAGGGCAGGTTTTTTATTGATTGCATTATTTGATTCATCAAAAGTAACATGTATGGACTCTTGTACCTTCTCCAGTCTCTTGTTGTAGACTCTGAAGGCTTTGCGAATGGCTGAATATCCTAAGAAATATCCTTCATCAGCTTGAGTATAGAAACATTGCTCTGAAGAAGAGCTTTCCATATCCATCACATACACGTTCCCTTTTCTGGGAGCAATCAATACTACCTTCCAGTCCTTGTTGAATACAATGCCATGAACAATATTGAATAGAACTTGATAGCCATCATCACACAGTTGACTTACACTGATCAGGTTATATTTCAAACCATTCACATATGCAACACGTCTGAATTTGACTTGTCCATTGTTCAGAACACCATACCCCCCAGTCTTTCCACAACCATCATTTCCAAAAGTAATGGAGGGTCCATCAGAAATGATGATTTTCTCCAGCAGGGTCTTACGTCCGATCATTGTCCTGCCAGCTACACTGTCAAGATACCAGGTATGCTTCTTTCGATCGCCCTGCACAACCACCAGATATATCAGTTAGATTTGGGAACCCATCGACTGATGGGTTCACTGGATCCTCCCTTATGGATCCCTGGGGGTATCTGGTTGAGTTTACTTTCTTCAACAGTAGTTTTTGTTGAAAACACTACTGGAGTTGATAGTTTAGAAACCTTTTTCTTTTTCTCAATTAAAGGAATATTTTTCTCTTTCTTAGAAAAAGGTTTGGTATTTTGTATAGGGCCAGATGAAGTACCCTCAAAGTTGTTTAATCTTGCATGACAGCTTTGAACCTGACGAGCCAGTAGTTGAAACTGGCTTTCCAACCTTAACAAAATAGATTCTTCAGATGAAACCTGAGCCTTTCCAGTTGACTGGACTTTTGGCTTAGGAAGGGAATTGTTCTTTTTCCTTTGAACCTGGGGTTCATTAGAAACAGTCTGAGGCAAAGGTTTATGCTTATTGACCTTTTAACTGGAGCAGTCATCTGGGATGCTCCAGTCTTGACCTCCAAAAAAAGGTTTGGTATTTTGTATAGGGCCAGATGAAGTACCCTCAAAGTTGTTTAATCTTGCATGACAGCTTTGAACCTGACGAGCCAGTAGTTGAAACTGGCTTTCCAACCTTAACAAAATAGATTCTTCAGATGAAACCTGAGCCTTTCCAGTTGACTGGACTTTTGGCTTAGGAAGGGAATTGTTCTTTTTCCTTTGAACCTGGGGTTCATTAGAAACAGTCTGAGGCAAAGGTTTATGCTTATTGACCTTTTAACTGGAGCAGTCATCTGGGATGCTCCAGTCTTGACCTCCAAAAATTTTTGGTATTTTGTATAGGGCCAGATGAAGTACCCTCAAAGTTGTTTAATCTTGCATGACAGCTTTGAACCTGACGAGCCAGTAGTTGAAACTGGCTTTCCAACCTTAACAAAATAGATTCTTCAGATGAAACCTGAGCCTTTCCAGTTGACTGGACTTTTGGCTTAGGAAGGGAATTGTTCTTTTTCCTTTGAACCTGGGGTTCATTAGAAACAGTCTGAGGCAAAGGTTTATGCTTATTGACCTTTTAACTGGAGCAGTCATCTGGGATGCTCCAGTCTTGACCTCCAAAAATAATGGAGGGTCCATCAGAAATGATGAATTCCTCCAGCAGGGTCTTACGTCCGATCATTGTCCTGCCAGCTGCACTGTCAAGATACCAGGTATGCTTCTTTCGATCGCCCTGCACAACCACCAGATATATCAGTTAGATTTGGGAACCCATCGACTGATGGGTTCACTGGATCCTCCCTTATGGATCCCTGGGGGTATCTGGTTGAGTTTACTTTCTTCAACAGTAGTTTTTGTTGAAAACACTACTGGAGTTGATAGTTTAGAAACCTTTTTCTTTTTCTCAATTAAAGGAATATTTTTCTCTTTCTTAGAAAAAGGTTTGGTATTTTGTATAGGGCCAGATGAAGTACCCTCAAAGTTGTTTAATCTTGCATGACAGCTTTGAACCTGACGAGCCAGTAGTTGAAACTGGCTTTCCAACCTTAACAAAATAGATTCTTCAGATGAAACCTGAGCCTTTCCAGTTGACTGGACTTTTGGCTTAGGAAGGAAATTGTTCTTTTTCCTTTGAACCTGGGGTTCATTAGAAACAGTCTGAGGCAAAGGTTTATGCTTATTGACCTTTTTAACTGGAGCAGTCATCTGGGATGCTCCAGTCTTGACCTCCAAAAATTAAGCTGGTATTATACAAGATTTTGGGGTAGAAGGTTCATCATATATGGTACTAGGTTTAACCTCCTCTGGTAACCGGTCAATTACTGGTATTAATGCTGCAACATGAGTATTTCCATCCAGATATGCACGTTTTTGGGATGGAAATTGGTTTACTCCAGCATCATATGGCTTTCTTGTTTCAAGCCATGATTGAATAACCTGTTTTTCTTTTTGCAAAATTATTTCCAGGTCATGTTTTTCTTGAACCAGTTGTTCAGTTACCAAAACTTGTGCTTGAAATGCCAGTTCAATATCTTGAAGTTCTTTTAATTTTGATTTTAAAGCAGCTATTTCAGAGGAATCTGTTTCTAAACCATTTAGACTGTCAAATCTAACAGTTTCCACAAAAATTAAATCAGAATTTAGAGCTTCATCCTTCACCAGATGTGACATCATCCTTCACCAGATGCTCTTGATCTGCCAGAGCCACAAAACAACAGTCTCTTTCCTCTTCTTCGTCGACTGACGAATCATCAGAGGGAACCCATGCTTCTTCAGTGGTTGCTATCATGCATTTTTTATTATCTTCCATTTGTTTAGACAAGAGAGCAATTTGAGCCTTAAGCTTTTTGTATTTCAACTTATAGCTATCATCAGGCTTGTTATAAGAAGCAGTTGGACCAGACTGAGAGACAAACTGACTGGACTTGCACTCTTTCATGAAATGACCTTTCTGCCACACTTAAAGCATGTCAGATTGGTCTTGTCAGTGGAAGAACTGGGTGCATGTTGTCCAGTGGGCCTATTTGCTCTGGCCTTAAAACGGTTAAACGTTTTGGCCATCATTGCAACCAGGTCATCACTGTCAGTTTCATCACAGTCTGGAGAGATATCATTACAGACTCCAGAATCCATTAGTTCAGACATCATCTTCTTCATAGAAAATACATTCTCAGAAGATATTAATGCCGTACAAGGTGGTACAGTATTAGTGACCACTGTGGAACTACTGGAAGCATGATTAAAAGAATCTTTTTCTGCCTCAATCCTTTGGGCTTGATTTTCTTCAGTGAATCTGAAGGCTCCATACAATGTTGACAAAGTATGGGAATGCAAGGTTTTACCTTGCCTCAAGACCAGAATCATGTGAGACCATTTTGTTGGAAGAATATCACAAAATTTCTCCAAAAGTATATCCTTGTCTTTATCAACCCCTATTCCTCTTAACTAGTTAATAATGCTCATAAATCTGGTGTAAGTACCAGTAAGAGACTCATTGGGGAGAGCAAAAAATAACTCATACTTTTTGTTTAAGGAGACTTTTCTGGTAACAATAGTATCATCACCTCCCTCATGCTGGTTCACTAGTTCATCCCACATGCTTTTGGCACTGGGATAGAGAACTAATGTGGGAATAAGAGTTTCTGGAACAGCCCCGAGGATCATATTTTTAAGAAGTGTATCAAGATTTACCAATCTTTTCTCCTCTTTGTACCAGTGTTCCTCTCTCTTTTCCATTCCACTTCTTGATCCAGTAGGGTCAAGAAGTGCATTGATAGGAAGTCTTGGTACATAGGGTCCTTCATTTAAGATTTTCATCATATTCCTTTCAATACCAGTAACATGCAATAATATCCTAGCTTTCCACGTACCAAATTCATCACTGCTCCCATTGAATTTAGGAACAAGATTATTTGAATAATGCACATGCACATGTGGAGAAGCAGGAGGAGGAGGTGGTGGATTGTTATTTCCAGTGGGTGGGTCATTAAGATTAGTTTCATGAGTTTCTTAAGTATTTTCTGGGATTGCCATCGCGAAACAGATCTAGGTAAGTATATTAACCTTCTGCTCTGATACCAAATGTAAAGTACCTCATACGATGGTTTAACCCACGAGTGTAAAATAACAAGTCAAGTATAAACTAGAATCGGACTAGTATTACTTTAAATATAAATGCAAGAATATAAATAAAGCAATAAACGACTTAAGCAATATTTAAACAAGTAAATAAATGATGGAACACAAATGTAGTTTTCTAGTGTATTTTATTTATTGATGATAAACAAAATACAAGATTGTTGCGGAACCTAGATATTACAAGTATGTAAATATCTAAACAATATTTGAATTACAAGTGATCTATACTTGCTAAATAATCTCCTTGGATCGATATACTTAGAGTTGTGAAATATACCTATTTAGATCGAGAGTATTATAGCAAGTTCACCAAATTGCAAAAGTGATTTGAACGAGAAATATGACTTTGTATTTATAGGCAGATAAATTCAACAATGAATTTATTTGCCGTACAAATATGGTTGCATGCATTTAATGAACCGACAAGGTTATTAAATGCATTGGTTAAGGTACAAGGATAAAGTCCTTTTAACCAACCACCTTTACACACGTATGTACTTTTATCAATAAACAATTGGGATGTCCGGGTAAAAGTGTGTAAAGGCATAAAATCAATTCCTCGATATCAGTGTTCAGACTTGTAAGGTCTAGAACACTGATAAAGGCTCCAGTCGGGAGATCTGGTAAGACTGTCAGTGGGCTCCACTGTTTGTCAGTCTTCTTTCTTCAGACTTCAGTCTTTGACTTCAGTGAGAATGTCTTCAGTAGAATAGATCTGGACTGGGGTGAAGTCCAGTGAGCTAATCTGGAGAATACTCCAGATTTCCTATACAAGTATTTGCTCACTGGTCTTCCATTATTTATGAACAAATCTTCAGAAGGACTCCAGTTTCCAAGTCTGGAGTAGGTCCAGTAATTATCATTTCTGGACAGATCTTCAGTAAGGCTCCAGTAGTCGAGTCTGGAGCGAGTCCAGTAAATCTGGACCTAACAAGATGGTTACGGTTTGATACGGTACGGGCGTAACCCTTAACTCTAAGGACAAAGCCCTTAGAGTTGGTTTTTTTAGTGGTTCTCACGGTTCTCACCATATATGTTGGTTCTAACTTGATCCCTTCACTATATATATATATATGTATATGTATATATAATGGATGTATTAAGATCAAGACTCTAGTCTTTACTTTTCTAGATGAGATTTCGCTAAAATAATCAAAAGGAAAAAGAAGATCTAGAGGTGATTATTGAATCAGAAAGTGGGGTAGAGTTTAGATTAAATTATAAAGGGGGCTTAAAAGGCATAAATTGAGATTAAGGGCGTTTGCAGATAATAGGCATTAGATGTAAAATATATGGATAAATTAAGCTTTAGATATATTTTTTTTTGATATAACTTTTATTAGGTATTATATTATAGATACAAAAATATTTATAATCAAAGTTAAAAAAAAACACTCAACAACTCAAATTTAGACATTTAAATTGTGACGAAAGGAGAGTATATTTTACGGAGGGAACCCATTTTCAATTTACACTAGTCAATGATTGATAGGTAATTTGTAAGAAAAAGTTTTGGGCACATTTAGAAGCGGATGTAACAATACATATCTATTATTGTAAATAGTTTTTGTTTGATAATTTAAGATTGACATGTTATAAACTTATAATATATATGTTAATCCTGTAGGGTTCATTAGTTTTCGGTGTTTACTTTTCTTTTAGTAATAGTTTTGTTTCTCACACTTTAATTAAAAATGTTTTAGGTTTCGTAAATTTTTATTATATTTTTAATTAACAGTCAGTCGAGTAACGACATCAAGATGGGATAAAAACTAGGGTTGTAAACGGTTCGGTTCGGTTAGCTACAAATTTTTTGGGTTCGGTTATCTAAAAATTTTGAACCGTTAATTTTGGTTACCCGCAAATCGGTTACCTGAAAAATCGGTTAATTTCGGTTTGATTTTCGGTTAACCATTTATTAAAGTCATGCTAATATAAAGTTCAAGTTTTCAATTATAATAGTCAATTTACATTGTAATTAATTAATTTTTCTATATATAATAGTCATTTAACTACATTAATATTTAGTTTTATAAATAAATATACATTACATCTAATTTTAGAATACTTTTTTTCTAATGTTATATTTATGCAATGCAAATTTCTATCCAAAAATATCATGATTTACTACTTAAAATTCCGTCTACATGATATTACTAATATTTTTGATAAATATTTTAAACAAAGTTAACAATTTTTCTTAAAAAGATTTTGTTGGGTCGAAAACAACCAAGTATAATTTGTCCAGGAAATAGTTGAAGATCAGTGAAAAATACTTGTACAGGATTCTGAAACATTTCAGTTTCAGAATGTTCACTGAGCTTCACTTCAGTTCAGATCAGCTGTAACACCCGACGTTTAAAAATATGGGTTTTCAAAAATCTTTCACCTAACGGTGTTAAATTGCGGAAGTAAAGACTGTAAAAGTCAAAACCGATAAAAACATTTCGGTTTCTGCATTTAGTTGGTGTTACACGTCATATCAAACAATAGTTCAAATGAAAACCCAACGGTTGCCCAACGTTAAACAACCGTTCACACATTATTACATAAATTCGACATCAAAATGAAATGTATTCAAAAGTCTCCATAATAAGCAACTAGGGGTAGCTAAGGAATCTGCAAGCTTTCTACCCACGCCCTCACGTTCTGCACCTACAAGTCCTTCAAGCTAAACCTGAGGGAACAACCACATTAAAGAAACAAGTGTTAGCTATAAGAATAGCTAAGTAAGATCACACTTAATTTAAAAGCAATTTGTCCAATTAAAACCCTTCTTCATTATTAGACAACTCATTAGGCACAACTCACAACACACATAACTGCATAACAACTTCATATCAATTAGGATAATCATCCTAAATGTGCCTATCCTGCATTAGTTCACACATTGTCACACATATCTTCGTTTACTGCATATAAGTGTGCCCTGCATCACACCCGACTAGATGATCAACCAAAAGACTAATCATCGTACGTCGTTAAGGAATGGCAAGCCAATCCAAGAGTAATCCGTATGTGGAGGTTGGTCAAACCCCTCGTATTACTCGCCCTGCATTATAAAGACCATGTTGCAAGGAGCCACCCAAGCAACAACTACGTCAACGTACTCGTCCGGCTAAGACTTGTACGGGTTAAGCTTAACACTTTCCCTGCATTATATTTACGAGCTCGATCCCACACATAATAGTTTAGGAAACACACATAACCTAAACATAATCACACATTACCTTCATTTCGTTTGGGCCCTTAAACGTGCAAGTGACATGGCAACCTACCAAGTCTAGTGAGCTAGGTGTACAAGCCATGTAGTATGCATATGTCACACAACAACTTCATTTCTACATTTCACACATAATAAGACACTTCATAAATCTACATAAACTGCATAACAATACCCTACATTGAACAATACTTCATTTCACTACATTAAGGTCTGCATTTCAGGTCTCATGGTCAACTACATATCCCATAATACCTCCCGTGTAACCCGAGATACCCACATATGTCATAAGTTACCGTTAAGGAAGTTATAAGTATGAAACCTTTGCTTGTTGAACCCTCAGCGTGACAAAAGTAGTGTATCTTACCTTGATACAGCTTAACAACAAGCTACAAGCACAATACAACGATGACTAGGTGTCTCCAATAACCTAGAACAAGTATAAGATCGAAAGATAAGCTAAACGACACCTTTTGTAAAATCTGGGCAGGTGGTGCGCCGCACCTACCCTTTGGTGCGTCGCACCAATCTTCCAGGGAATTTAGATTAAGACCAGGTGCGCCGCACCTACCCTTTGGTGCGTCGCACAAAACCATCAGAAAAACTTATCAATCAATAGGTGCGCCGCACCTACCCTTTGGTGCGTCGCACCAATCTTCCAGGGAATTTAGATTAAGACCAGGTGCGCCGCACCTAGCCCTTGGTGCGTCGCATATCGGGGTTCACCAAAAACCCAAACTGGGCTGTGGTGCGCCGCACCTACCCTTTGGTGCGTCGCACCAATCTTCCAGGGAATTTAGATTAAAGCCAGGTGCGCCGCACCTACCCTTTGGTGCGTCGCACCAATCTTCCAGGGAATTTAGATTAAGACCAGGTGCGCCGCACCTACCCTTTGGTGCGTCGCACCAATCTTCCAGGGAATTTAGATTAAGACCAGGTGCGCCGCACCTACCCTTTGGTGCGTCGCACCAATCTTCCAGGGAATTTAGATTAAGACCAGGTGCGCCGCACCAGCCCTTGGTGCGTCGCATATCGGGGTTCACCAAAAACCCAAACTGGGCTGTGGTGCGCCGCACCTACCCTTTGGTGCGTCGCACCAATCTTCCAGGGAATTTAGATTAAGACCAGGTGCGCCGCACCTACCCTTTGGTGCGTCGCACCAATCTTCCAGGGAATTTAGATTAAGACCAGGTGCGCCGCACCTACCCTTTGGTGCGTCGCACCAATCTTCCAGGGAATTTAGATTAAGACCAGGTGCGCCGCACCTACCCTTTGGTGCGTCGCACCAATCTTCCAGGGAATTTAGATTAAGACCAGGTGCGCCGCACCTACCCTTTGGTGCGTCGCACCAATCTTCCAGGGAATTTAGATTAAGACCAGGTGCGCCGCACCTACCCTTTGGTGCGTCGCACCAATCTTCCAGGGAATTTAGATTAAGACCAGGTGCGCCGCACCAGCCCTTGGTGCGTCGCATATCGGGGTTCACCAAAAACCCAAACTGGGCTGTGGTGCGCCGCACCTACCCTTTGGTGCGTCGCACCAATCTTCCAGGGAATTTAGATTAAGACCAGGTGCGCCGCACCTACCCTTTGGTGCGTCGCACCAATCTTCCAGGGAATTTAGATTAAGACCAGGTGCGCCGCACCTACCCTTTGGTGCGTCGCACCAATCTTCCAGGGAATTTAGATTAAGACCAGGTGCGCCGCACCTACCCTTTGGTGCGTCGCACCAATCTTCCAGGGAATTTAGATTAAGACCAGGTGCGCCGCACCTACCCTTTGGTGCGTCGCACCAATCTTCCAGGGAATTTAGATTAAGACCAGGTGCGCCGCACCTACCCTTTGGTGCGTCGCACCAATCTTCCAGGGAATTTAGATTAAGACCAGGTGCGCCGCACCTACCCTTTGGTGCGTCGCACCAATCTTCCAGGGAATTTAGATTAAGACCAGGTGCGCCGCACCTACCCTTTGGTGCGTCGCACCAATCTTCCAGGGAATTTAGATTAAGACCAGGTGCGCCGCACCTACCCTTTGGTGCGTCGCACCAATCTTCCAGGGAATTTAGATTAAGACCAGGTGCGCCGCACCTACCCTTTGGTGCGTCGCACCAATCTTCCAGGGAATTTAGATTAAGACCAGGTGCGCCGCACCTACCCTTTGGTGCGTCGCACCAATCTTCCAGGGAATTTAGATTAAGACCAGGTGCGCCGCACCTACCCTTTGGTGCGTCGCACCAATCTTCCAGGGAATTTAGATTAAGACCAGGTGCGCCGCACCTACCCTTTGGTGCGTCGCACCAATCTTCCAGGGAATTTAGATTAAGACCAGGTGCGCCGCACCTACCCTTTGGTGCGTCGCACCAATCTTCCAGGGAATTTAGATTAAGACCAGGTGCGCCGCACCTACCCTTTGGTGCGTCGCACCAATCTTCCAGGGAATTTAGATTAAGACCAGGTGCGCCGCACCAGCCCTTGGTGCGTCCCCGGAATCTCTTCATTAAGGAACAACTCGGGATACTTTTCCTTCATTACTGCTTCAGTTTCCCACGTTAAGCTTTCTCCATGGTTATGCTTCCACTTTATCAACACGAGGTCAATCACTTTTCGGCGTAACTTCTTTTGCTTTCTTCCAAGTATCGCTACTGGTTCGTCTACTATTCTCTTCATTGGGTCAATACTCACGTCTTTAATAGGAATCACACTTGACTCCTCAGCTAAACATTTCCTCAAGTAGGATACATGGAAAGTGTTGTGAATTCCATCCAATTCTGGAGGTAATTCCAACTGATATGCCACGTCTTTAATGCGTTTCACAACTTTAAAAGGTCCAATGAAACGTGGACTCAACTTTCCCTTCTTTCCAAATCGAATAACTCCTTTCCAAGGTGATACTTTCAGCATCACTAAATCACCAACATTAAACTCAATCGGTCTCCTTTTCTTATCTGCATAAGTTTTCTGCCTTTCTCTTGCCACACGCAAAGCTTCTTTAGCTACATTAACCTTTTCAGAGGTGATTTCAATAATTTCGGGACCGGTCAACTGCTTTTCACCGGGCTCCATCCAACAACTTGGAGTCCTACACCTTCTTCCATATAACATCTCAAATGGTGGCATTCCAATGCTTGCATGGTGACTATTGTTGTAAGCAAACTCAATCATCCTCAAATGATCATCCCATGCTCCACCGTATTCGAGTACACACGTTCTCAACATATCCTCCAAGGTTTGAATGGTTCTCTCACTTTGCCCATCGGTTTGGGGATGATAGGCGGTACTCAAATTTATTCTACTACCCAATTCCCGTTGAAGACCCTTCCAAAAGTTTGACACAAACCTCGAGTCTCGATCCGAAACAATAGATAAAGGAACTCCATGTTTCGCAACTACTTCATCAATGTACATCTTTGCCATCTTCGTTAAAGGCACATCTTGTCGGGTAGCTAGAAAATGAGCACTCTTCGTCAATCTATCTACAATCACCCATATCATATCATTCCCTTTCGGCGTTTTAGGTAGCTTCGTTACAAAGTCCATGGTAATATGATCCCATTTCCACTCGGGAATTTCTAATTGATGCAACAAACCATACGGCTTTTGATGGTCCGTCTTCACTCTTGCACACGTCAAACACTTTGCTACAAAATGAGCTACTTCTCCTTTAATATCCGGCCACCAATAGATCGGCTTTAAATCTGCATACATTTTGGTGACACCGGGATGTACTGAATATCTACTTCTATGGGCTTCCTCAAGGATCAATTCTCGGTTACCACCAAGCAATGGCACCCAAATTCGACCCTTGTATGTTTTGAACCCACGGCTATTAGTCTCCATCACAAGACGTTTCTTCTTCCCAATGCTTTCATTGTCAATGTTATCCTTCATCAATGCCCTCACTTGTGCTTCCTTAATTCGATCAAGTAGCCCCGACTTGGCTTGAACTTGCATGCTCATCAACTTACAAGAAGAACTTTGCACCTTCCTACTTAGTGCATCCGCCACTACATTGGCTTTTCCCGGATGGTATTTGATTTCACAATCGTAATCCTTAAGTAATTCCATCCACCTCCTTTGTCTCACGTTCATCTCCTTTTGATTAAAGACATACTGCAAACTTTTATGATCGGTAAACAAAGTGCATTTTGTACCATAAAGGTAATGTCTCCACAATTTCAATGCAAATACAACTGCGGCCAATTCAAGATCATGGGTAGGGTAATTCTTCTCATGTGGTTTCAACTGACGGGAAGCATAGGCGATCACCTTGTCCCTCTGCATCAGTACACAACCCAAACCCGTGATAGATGCATCACTATACACAACCAAATCATCGGTACCTTCAGGCAAGGCAAGTATAGGAGCTTCACACAACTTCTTCTTCAACGTTTGAAATGCATTTTCCTGCTTATCGGTCCACTCGAACTTTACTCCTTTCTTCGTTAGTTCAGTCATAGGCTTGGCTATTCGGGAGAAATCCTGAATGAACCTTCTATAATATCCAGCCAAACCAAGAAAACTTTTAATCTCAGTAGGAGTCTTTGGCTGCTCCCACTTTGAAACAGCTTCAATCTTTGAAGGATCTACTTTAATACCTTTTGATGAGATAACATGACCAAGAAACTGCACTTCTCGAAGCCAAAACTCGCATTTAGAAAACTTGGCATACAACTTCTTCTCCCTCAACACCTCCAAAACTGCTTTCAAATGCTCACGGTGCTCATCTTCTGACTTAGAATAGATCAAAATATCGTCAATAAACACAATAACAAAATGATCTAGAAAGGGACGGCATACCCGATTCATTAAATCCATAAACGCGGCTGGAGCATTAGTCAACCCAAATGGCATGACCAAAAACTCATAATGACCATATCTAGTCCGGAAAGCTGTCTTTGCTACATCCTCCTTCTTAACCTTCAATTGATGATAACCGGACCGCAAATCTATCTTTGAAAAATATGAAGCACCATGTAGTTGATCAAAGAGATCATCAATTCGCGGGAGAGGATATTTATTCTTAACCGTTCGCTTATTCAACTCACGGTAGTCTATGCACATGCGCATAGATCCATCCTTCTTTTTAACAAAGAGAACCGGAGCTCCCCAAGGCGAGGAACTAGGTTGTATGAAACCTTTGTCAAGTAACTCCTGAAGTTGGGACATTAACTCTTTCATTTCTGTAGGAGCTAATCGGTAAGGTGCTTTAGCAACAGGTGTAGCACCGGGAATAAGATCTATCTGAAAAGTAACTTCACGGTCAGGAGGGATACCGGGAAGATCTTCGGGAAACACATCGGGAAAATCGGATACTACATCAACACTAGCAATAGAAGGCTTCTCCTTTCTCACATCAATAACATAGGCCAAGAAATGACTCTTATTCTTCCTTATACATTTAATAGCCTTCATCATACTAATGATCTTTATTCCCCCTCTCTTCTTATCTCCATAAACCGTTACCACATTACCATCGGATGTAGGAAACCGAATAATCTTTTGGGAACACAAAATATTAGCTTCATTTCTAGACAACCAATCCATACCAATCACTACATCAAAACCGGCTAAAGTAGTAGGCAATAACTGGACCGGAAACAAACGACCTTCAATCTCAATGTCACAATCATCATAACCCACACGTATATCACTAACCGTACCATTAGCAATTTCCACCTCTATCGAGCAATCTAAAGGGGTAGTGACTCTTCCTAGCTTAGGAGCAAATAAAGTAGACACAAACGACCTATTTGCACCCGAATCAAATAAAACAGAAGCAGGTTTTGAATTAACAAGGAAAGTACCACTTACCACCTCGTCGTTGTTCTTAGCATCATCAACAGTCATTTGCAAGGCTCTCACTTTTGTTGCTGAAGTAGCTGCTTTCTTCCCGTCATTCTTCATTTGCGGGCAATCGGCAATAAGATGACCCGTTTCTTGACACTTGTAGCAACGAACCTTGTCCCTACATTCTGTTGCAAGATGTCCCGACTTTCCACACTTATGACACCTTCTTGTCTTGTCAGAACATTGGCCTTCATGAACACTCTTGCAAAAAGCACACCAAGACCCATTCTTCTTTTTATCTTTGTCACCACTTGAGCTAGAATTCCCACGAAACTTCTTATTATTGTTGCTATTGTTATTAGATGACCAATTTGACCTTCTTTTGAACCCTGCTTTCTTGTCATCAACTTTCTCCACAACTTTCTCACTCTTGAAGTCATCATCCAACCTCTTTGACTCCTTAATAGCCGCCGACAAAGTCACATGCTGCCTACATAGTCCACGATAACTAACGGGAAGACCATCACAATAAGCCTCAATTTGGTCCTCCTGCCTTCGAACCAAGTGTCCAACAAACTTCAACTTCTCCATAAACGAGTGTGCATAATCAGAAATTGCACCGGGTTTAGCAACCAACGATCTAAACTCCTTTTCAATTAACCTTAACTCACGCGTTCCCACATACTCCTCTAGAAACTTCTCCTTAAATGTTCCCCAAGGCATAACTGCAAGTACCTCAGGAGCCATAGACACTGTAGTAGCCCTCCACCAATTACGGGCATTCTTCTTCAACATCCTACTAGCACACAAAACCTTCATGTCATCCGGACAATAGCAAGATGCAAAAACTACCTCAATGTCCTCGATCCACTCCATAGCACCCACTGCATTTTGGGTACCATCAAACTCCTTGGCACCACATTTCTGAAAACTTTCATATTTGAAGTTATTAACACGAGGTGCATTAACAACTCCAAGTCCTCCACCATTAACTTCATTAACACCCACGGCTGCCATGGATGGTTCAGCACTTTGGGAGGGATTAGAGTAATTCCCTTCCGAACGCTCACCCCTTTGTTCACTCCCAATCCTTTCTGCATTTCTTTCAGCCCTCAATTGAGCTAATTCCTCTTCATTTCTCATTAAGAGAGCTCGGATAGCTCTCAATTCTTCATGTAATTGGGCTTGATTGGGAACCTGCTCTATTACCGGGTTTGCCCTATCTACTTCAGAGGCGGTTGGTGGATCACCAAGACGGCGATTTTGTGCACGGGGTTGCCTTTGCTCTACTTCATTTCCAGCCCCGTTTCCATTAGGAGGAATACCACCACCATTTCCTCCTGCTCTCTGGTTACTAGCTCTAGTGTTTGCCATTAATTCTACAAAGCAACGACGACGGTTAGCAAGAATTAAAGAGTGACTACATATGTTAAGGCTCTACTACATATAACTACATTATCACACACAATAAACAAGCCTTAAATCACACTCTCACTCACTCTCCAACCCGTCTTAGAGCATTCCACTTCATTAGCTAGGCATCCTACTTAAGCCTAACCTACTTCTCATCGGTCTAAGTCCAAAATCCTACGGCATAAGTCGAATTTTGGTTCACTTAAACCAATTCTCTGATACCAACTTGTAACACCCGACGTTTAAAAATATGGGTTTTCAAAAATCTTTCACCTAACGGTGTTAAATTGCGGAAGTAAAGACTGTAAAAGTCAAAACCGATAAAAACATTTCGGTTTCTGCATTTAGTTGGTGTTACACGTCATATCAAACAATAGTTCAAATGAAAACCCAACGGTTGCCCAACATTAAACAACCGTTCACACATTATTACATAAATTCGACATCAAAATGAAATGTATTCAAAAGTCTCCATAATAAGCAACTAGGGGTAGCTAAGGAATCTGCATGCTTTCTACCCACGCCCTCACGTTCTGCACCTACAAGTCCTTCAAGCTAAACCTGAGGGAACAACCACATTAAAGAAACAAGTGTTAGCTATAAGAATAGCTAAGTAAGATCACACTTAATTTAAAAGCAATTTGTCCAATTAAAACCCTTCTTCATTATTAGACAACTCATTAGGCACAACACACAACACACATAACCTAAACATAATCACACATTACCTTCATTTCGTTTGGGCCCTTAAACGTGCAAGTGACATGGCAACCTACCAAGTCTAGTGAGCTAGGTGTACAAGCCATGTAGTATGCATATGTCACACAACAACTTCATTTCTACATTTCACACATAATAAGACACTTCATAAATCTACATAAACTGCATAACAATACCCTACATTGAACAATACTTCATTTCACTACATTAAGGTCTGCATTTCAGGTCTCATGGTCAACTACATATCCCATAATACCTCCCGTGTAACCCGAGATACCCACATATGTCATAAGTTACCGTTAAGGAAGTTATAAGTATGAAACCTTTGCTTGTTGAACCCTCAGCGTGACAAAAGTAGTGTATCTTACCTTGATACAGCTTAACAACAAGCTACAAGCACAATACAACGATGACTAGGTGTCTCCAATAACCTAGAACAAGTATAAGATCGAAAGATAAGCTAAACGACACCTTTTGTAAAATCTGGGCAGGTGGTGCGCCGCACCTACCCTTTGGTGCGTCGCACAAAACCATCAGAAAAACTTATCAATCAATAGGTGCGCCGCACCTACCCTTTGGTGCGTCGCACAAAACCATCAGAAAAACTTATCAATCAATAGGTGCGCCGCACCTACCCTTTGGTGCGTCGCACAAAACCATCAGAAAAACTTATCAATCAATAGGTGCGCCGCACCTACCCTTTGGTGCGTCGCACAAAACCATCAGAAAAACTTATCAATCAATAGGTGCGCCGCACCTACCCTTTGGTGCGTCGCACAAAACCATCAGAAAAACTTATCAATCAATAGGTGCGCCGCACCTACCCTTTGGTGCGTCGCACAAAACCATCAGAAAAACTTATCAATCAATAGGTGCGCCGCACCTACCCTTTGGTGCGTCGCACAAAACCATCAGAAAAACTTATCAATCAATAGGTGCGCCGCACCTACCCTTTGGTGCGTCGCACAAAACCATCAGAAAAACTTATCAATCAATAGGTGCGCCGCACCTACCCTTTGGTGCGTCGCACAAAACCATCAGAAAAACTTATCAATCAATAGGTGCGCCGCACCTACCCTTTGGTGCGTCGCACAAAACCATCAGAAAAACTTATCAATCAATAGGTGCGCCGCACCTACCCTTTGGTGCGTCGCACAAAACCATCAGAAAAACTTATCAATCAATAGGTGCGCCGCACCTACCCTTTGGTGCGTCGCACCATTCCTCCAGGGAAATTCAAATTAACTACGAGTGCGCCGCACCTACCCTTTGGTGCGTCGCACAAAACCATCAGAAAAACTTATCAATCAATAGGTGCGCCGCACCTACCCTTTGGTGCGCCGCACCTACCCTTTGGTGCGTCGCACCAATCTTCCAGGGAATTTAGATTAAGACCAGGTGCGCCGCACCAGCCCTTGGTGCGTCGCATATCGGGGTTCACCAAAAACCCAAACTGGGCTGTGGTGCGCCGCACCTACCCTTTGGTGCGTCGCACAAAACCATCAGAAAAACTTATCAATCAATAGGTGCGCCGCACCTACCCTTTGGTGCGTCGCACAAAACCATCAGAAAAACTTATCAATCAATAGGTGCGCCGCACCTACCCTTTGGTGCGTCGCACAAAACCATCAGAAAAACTTATCAATCAATAGGTGCGCCGCACCTACCCTTTGGTGCGTCGCACAAAACCATCAGAAAAACTTATCAATCAATAGGTGCGCCGCACCTACCCTTTGGTGCGTCGCACAAAACCATCAGAAAAACTTATCAATCAATAGGTGCGCCGCACCTACCCTTTGGTGCGTCGCACAAAACCATCAGAAAAACTTATCAATCAATAGGTGCGCCGCACCTACCCTTTGGTGCGTCGCACAAAACCATCAGAAAAACTTATCAATCAATAGGTGCGCCGCACCTACCCTTTGGTGCGTCGCACAAAACCATCAGAAAAACTTATCAATCAATAGGTGCGCCGCACCTACCCTTTGGTGCGTCGCACAAAACCATCAGAAAAACTTATCAATCAATAGGTGCGCCGCACCTACCCTTTGGTGCGTCGCATATCGGGGTTCACCAAAAACCCAAACTGGGCTGTGGTGCGCCGCACCACTCCTTTGGTGCGCCGCAGATCGGGGTTCACCAAAAACCCAAACTGGGCTGTGGTGCGCCGCACCTACCCTTTGGTGCGTCGCACAAAACCATCAGAAAAACTTATCAATCAATAGGTGCGCCGCACCTACCCTTTGGTGCGTCGCACAAAACCATCAGAAAAACTTATCAATCAATAGGTGCGCCGCACCTACCCTTTGGTGCGTCGCATATCGGGGTTCACCAAAAACCCAAACTGGGCTGTGGTGCGCCGCACCACTCCTTTGGTGCGTCGCACATCGGGGTTCACCAAAAACCCAAACTGGGCTGTGGTGCGCCGCACCAGCCCTTGGTGCGTCGCACATCGGGGTTCACCAAAAACCCAAACTGGGCTGTGGTGCGCCGCACCTACCTTTGGTGCGTCGCACCAATCTTCCAGGGAAATTAATTAAGACCAGGTGCGCCGCACCAGCCTTTGGTGCGTCGCATATCGGGGTTCACCAAAAACCCAAACTGGGCTGTGGTGCGCCGCACCACTCCTTTGGTGCGTCGCATATCGGGGTTCACCAAAAACCCAAACTGGGCTGTGGTGCGCCGCACCACTCCTTTGGTGCGCCGCACATCGGGGTTCACCAAAAACCCAAACTGGGCTGTGGTGCGCCGCACCACCCTTTGGTGCGTCGCATATCGGGGTTCACCAAAAACCAAACTGGGCTGTGGTGCGCCGCACCAGCCTTTGGTGCGTCGCATATCGGGGTTCACCAAAAACCCAAACTGGGCTGTGGTGCGCCGCACCACTCCTTTGGTGCGTCGCACCAATCTCCAGGGAAATTAATTAACTACGAGTGCGCCGCACCAGCCCTTGGTGCGTCGCACATCGGGGTTCACCAAAAACCCAAACTGGGCTGTGGTGCGCCGCACCAGCCCATGGTGCGTCGCATATCGGGGTTCACCAAAAACCAAACTGGGCTGTGGTGCGCCGCACCAGTCCTTTGGTGCGTCGCATATCGGGGTTCACCAAAAACCCAAACTGGGCTGTGGTGCGCCGCACCACTCCTTTGGTGCGCCGCACATCGGGGTTCACCAAAAACCCAAACTGGGCTGTGGTGCGCCGCACCTACCCTTTGGTGCGTCGCACAAAACCATCAGAAAAACTTATCAATCAATAGGTGCGCCGCACCTACCCTTTGGTGCGTCGCACAATCTTCTGCTTTCTTCCAAGTATCGCTACTGGTTCGTCTACTATTCTCTTCATTGGGTCAATACTCACGTCTTTAATAGGAATCACACTTGACTCCTCAGCTAAACATTTCCTCAAGTAGGATACATGGAAGGTGTTGTGAATTCCATCCAATTCTGGAGGTAATTCCAACTGATATGCCACGTCTTTAATGCGTTTCACAACTTTAAAAGGTCCAATGAAACGTGGACTCAACTTTCCCTTCTTTCCAAATCGAATAACTCCTTTCCAAGGTGATACTTTCAGCATCACTAAATCACCAACATTAAACTCAATCGGTCTCCTTTTCTTATCTGCATAAGTTTTCTGCCTTTCTCTTGCCACACGCAAAGCTTCTTTAGCTACATTAACCTTTTCAGAGGTAATTTCAATAATTTCGGGACCGGTCAACTGCTTTTCACCGGGCTCCATCCAACAACTTGGAGTCCTACACCTTCTTCCATATAACATCTCAAATGGTGGCATTCCAATGCTTGCATGGTGACTATTGTTGTAAGCAAACTCAATCATCCTCAAATGATCATCCCATGCTCCACCGTATTCGAGTACACACGTTCTCAACATATCCTCCAAGGTTTGAATGGTTCTCTCACTTTGCCCATCGGTTTGGGGATGATAGGCGGTACTCAAATTTATTCTACTACCCAATTCCCGTTGAAGACCCTTCCAAAAGTTTGACACAAACCTCGAGTCTCGATCCGAAACAATAGATAAAGGAACTCCATGTTTCGCAACTACTTCATCAATGTACATCTTTGCCATCTTCGTTAAAGGCACATCTTGTCGGGTAGCTAGAAAATGAGCACTCTTCGTCAATCTATCTACAATCACCCATATCATATCATTCCCTTTCGGCGTTTTAGGTAGCTTCGTTACAAAGTCCATGGTAATATGATCCCATTTCCACTCGGGAATTTCTAATTGATGCAACAAACCATACGGCTTTTGATGGTCCGTCTTCACTCTTGCACACGTCAAACACTTTGCTACAAAATGAGCTACTTCTCCTTTAATATCCGGCCACCAATAGATCGGCTTTAAATCTGCATACATTTTGGTGACACCGGGATGTACTGAATATCTACTTCTATGGGCTTCCTCAAGGATCAATTCTCGGTTACCACCAAGCAATGGCACCCAAATTCGACCCTTGTATGTTTTGAACCCACGGCTATTAGTCTCCATCACAAGACGTTTCTTCTTCCCAATGCTTTCATTGTCAATGTTATCCTTCATCAATGCCCTCACTTGTGCTTCCTTAATTCGATCAAGTAGCCCCGACTTGGCTTGAACTTGCATGCTCATCAACTTACAAGAAGAACTTTGCACCTTCCTACTTAGTGCATCCGCCACTACATTGGCTTTTCCCGGATGGTATTTGATTTCACAATCGTAATCCTTAAGTAATTCCATCCACCTCCTTTGTCTCACGTTCATCTCCTTTTGATTAAAGACATACTGCAAACTTTTATGATCGGTAAACAAAGTGCATTTTGTACCATAAAGGTAATGTCTCCACAATTTCAATGCAAATACAACTGCGGCCAATTCAAGATCATGGGTAGGGTAATTCTTCTCATGTGGTTTCAACTGGCGGGAAGCATAGGCGATCACCTTGTCCCTCTGCATCAGTACACAACCCAAACCCGTGATAGATGCATCACTATACACAACCAAATCATCGGTACCTTCAGGCAAGGCAAGTATAGGAGCTTCACACAACTTCTTCTTCAACGTTTGAAATGCATTTTCCTGCTTATCGGTCCACTCGAACTTTACTCCTTTCTTCGTTAGTTCAGTCATAGGCTTGGCTATTCGGGAGAAATCCTGAATGAACCTTCTATAATATCCAGCCAAACCAAGAAAACTTTTAATCTCAGTAGGAGTCTTTGGCTGCTCCCACTTTGAAACAGCTTCAATCTTTGAAGGATCTACTTTAATACCTTTTGATGAGATAACCACTTTTCTCGGAG
The DNA here is from genome assembly GCA_034093135.1 of Erigeron breviscapus. Classification (NCBI taxonomy): domain Eukaryota; kingdom Viridiplantae; phylum Streptophyta; class Magnoliopsida; order Asterales; family Asteraceae; genus Erigeron; species Erigeron breviscapus. The sequence continues at coordinate 93,352,590 of CM067172.1, forward strand.
CCCCCCAATCCCGGGTTTTTTTTTTTTTTTTTTTTTTTTTTTTTTTTTTTTTTTTTTTTTTTTTTTTTTTTTTTTTTTTTTTTTTTTTTTTTTTTTTTTTTTTTTTTTTTTTTTTTTTTTTTTTTTTTTTTTTTTTTTTTTTTTTTTTTTTTTTTTTTTTTTTTTTTTTTTTTTTTTTTTTTTTTTTTTTTTTTTTTTTTTTTTTTTTTTTTTTTTTTTTTTTTTTTTTTTTTTTTTTTTTTTTTTTTTTTTTTTTTTTTTTTTTTTTTTTTTTTTTTTTTTTTTTTTTTTTTTTTTTTTTTTTTTTTTTTTTTTTTTTTTTTTTTTTTTTTTTTTTTTTTTTTTTTTTTTTTTTTTTTTTTTTTTTTTTTTTTTTTTTTTTTTTTTTTTTTTTTTTTTTTTTTTTTTTTTTTTTTTTTTTTTTTTTTTTTTTTTTTTTTTTTTTTTTTTTTTTTTTTTTTTTTTTTTTTTTTTTTTTTTTTTTTTTTTTTTTTTTTTTTTTTTTTTTTTTTTTTTTTTTTTTTTTTTTTTTTTTTTTTTTTTTTTTTTTTTTTTTTTTTTTTTTTTTTTTTTTTTTTTTTTTTTTTTTTTTTTTTTTTTTTTTTTTTTTTTTTTTTTTTTTTTTTTTTTTTTTTTTTTTTTTTTTTTTTTTTTTTTTTTTTTTTTTTTTTTTTTTTTTTTTTTTTTTTTTTTTTTTTTTTTTTTTTTTTTTTTTTTTTTTTTTTTTTTTTTTTTTTTTTTTTTTTTTTTTTTTTTTTTTTTTTTTTTTTTTTTTTTTTTTTTTTTTTTTTTTTTTTTTTTTTTTTTTTTTTTTTTTTTTTTTTTTTTTTTTTTTTTTTTTTTTTTTTTTTTTTTTTTTTTTTTTTTTTTTTTTTTTTTTTTTTTTTTTTTTTTTTTTTTTTTTTTTTTTTTTTTTTTTTTTTTTTTTTTTTTTTTTTTTTTTTTTTTTTTTTTTTTTTTTTTTTTTTTTTTTTTTTTTTTTTTTTTTTTTTTTTTTTTTTTTTTTTTTTTTTTTTTTTTTTTTTTTTTTTTTTTTTTTTTTTTTTTTTTTTTTTTTTTTTTTTTTTTTTTTTTTTTTTTTTTTTTTTTTTTTTTTTTTTTTTTTTTTTTTTTTTTTTTTTTTTTTTTTTTTTTTTTTTTTTTTTTTTTTTTTTTTTTTTTTTTTTTTTTTTTTTTTTTTTTTTTTTTTTTTTTTTTTTTTTTTTTTTTTTTTTTTTTTTTTTTTTTTTTTTTTTTTTTTTTTTTTTTTTTTTTTTTTTTTTTTTTTTTTTTTTTTTTTTTTTTTTTTTTTTTTTTTTTTTTTTTTTTTTTTTTTTTTTTTTTTTTTTTTTTTTTTTTTTTTTTTTTTTTTTTTTTTTTTTTTTTTTTTTTTTTTTTTTTTTTTTTTTTTTTTTTTTTTTTTTTTTTTTTTTTTTTTTTTTTTTTTTTTTTGAAACAGCTTCAATCTTTGAAGGATCTACTTTAATACCTTTTGATGAGATAACATGACCAAGAAACTGCACTTCTCGAAGCCAAAACTCGCATTTAGAAAACTTGGCATACAACTTCTTCTCCCTCAACACCTCCAAAACTGCTTTCAAGTGCTCACGGTGCTCATCTTCTGACTTAGAATAGATCAAAATATCGTCAATAAACACAATAACAAAATGATCTAGAAAGGGACGGCATACCCGATTCATTAAATCCATAAACGCGGCTGGAGCATTAGTCAACCCAAATGGCATGACCAAAAACTCATAATGACCATATCTAGTCCGGAAAGCTGTCTTTGCTACATCCTCCTTCTTAACCTTCAATTGATGATAACCGGACCGCAAATCTATCTTTGAAAAATATGAAGCACCATGTAGTTGATCAAAGAGATCATCAATTCGCGGGAGAGGATATTTATTCTTAACCGTTCGCTTATTCAACTCACGGTAGTCTATGCACATGCGCATAGATCCATCCTTCTTTTTAACAAAGAGAACCGGAGCTCCCCAAGGCGAGGAACTAGGTTGTATGAAACCTTTGTCAAGTAACTCCTGAAGTTGGGACATTAACTCTTTCATTTCTGTAGGAGCTAATCGGTAAGGTGCTTTAGCAACAGGTGTAGCACCGGGAATAAGATCTATCTGAAAAGTAACTTCACGGTCAGGAGGGATACCGGGAAGATCTTCGGGAAACACATCGGGAAAATCGGATACTACATCAACACTAGCAATAGAAGGCTTCTCCTTTCTCACATCAATAACATAGGCCAAGAAATGACTCTTATTCTTCCTTATACATTTAATAGCCTTCATCATACTAATGATCTTTATTCCCCCTCTCTTCTTATCTCCATAAACCGTTACCACATTACCATCGGATGTAGGAAACCGAATAATCTTTTGGGAACACAAAATATTAGCTTCATTTCTAGACAACCAATCCATACCAATCACTACATCAAAACCGGCTAAAGTAGTAGGCAATAACTGGACCGGAAACAAACGACCTTCAATCTCAATGTCACAATCATCATAACCCACACGTATATCACTAACCGTACCATTAGCAATTTCCACCTCTATCGAGCAATCTAAAGGGGTAGTGACTCTTCCTAGCTTAGGAGCAAATAAAGTAGACACAAACGACCTATTTGCACCCGAATCAAATAAAACAGAAGCAGGTTTTGAATTAACAAGGAAAGTACCACTTACCACCTCGTCGTTGTTCTTAGCATCATCAACAGTCATTTGCAAGGCTCTCACTTTTGTTGCTGAAGTAGCTGCTTTCTTCCCGTCATTCTTCATTTGCGGGCAATCGGCAATAAGATGACCCGTTTCTTGACACTTGTAGCAACGAACCTTGTCCCTACATTCTGTTGCAAGATGTCCCGACTTTCCACACTTATGACACCTTCTTGTCTTGTCAGAACATTGGCCTTCATGAACACTCTTGCAAAAAGCACACCAAGACCCATTCTTCTTTTTATCTTTGTCACCACTTGAGCTAGAATTCCCACGAAACTTCTTATTATTGTTGCTATTGTTATTAGATGACCAATTTGACCTTCTTTTGAACCCTGCTTTCTTGTCATCAACTTTCTCCACAACTTTCTCACTCTTGAAGTCATCATCCAACCTCTTTGACTCCTTAATAGCCGCCGACAAAGTCACATGCTGCCTACATAGTCCACGATAACTAACGGGAAGACCATCACAATAAGCCTCAATTTGGTCCTCCTGCCTTCGAACCAAGTGTCCAACAAACTTCAACTTCTCCATAAACGAGTGTGCATAATCAGAAATTGCACCGGGTTTAGCAACCAACGATCTAAACTCCTTTTCAATTAACCTTAACTCACGCGTTCCCACATACTCCTCTAGAAACTTCTCCTTAAATGTTCCCCAAGGCATAACTGCAAGTACCTCAGGAGCCATAGACACTGTAGTAGCCCTCCACCAATTACGGGCATTCTTCTTCAACATCCTACTAGCACACAAAACCTTCATGTCATCCGGACAATAGCAAGATGCAAAAACTACCTCAATGTCCTCGATCCACTCCATAGCACCCACTGCATTTTGGGTACCATCAAACTCCTTGGCACCACATTTCTGAAAACTTTCATATTTGAAGTTATTAACACGAGGTGCATTAACAACTCCAAGTCCTCCACCATTAACTTCATTAACACCCACGGCTGCCATGGATGGTTCAGCACTTTGGGAGGGATTAGAGTAATTCCCTTCCGAACGCTCACCCCTTTGTTCACTCCCAATCCTTTCTGCATTTCTTTCAGCCCTCAATTGAGCTAATTCCTCTTCATTTCTCATTAAGAGAGCTCGGATAGCTCTCAATTCTTCATGTAATTGGGCTTGATTGGGAACCTGCTCTATTACCGGGTTTGCCCTATCTACTTCAGAGGCGGTTGGTGGATCACCAAGACGGCGATTTTGTGCACGGGGTTGCCTTTGCTCTACTTCATTTCCAGCCCCGTTTCCATTAGGAGGAATACCACCACCATTTCCTCCTGCTCTCTGGTTACTAGCTCTAGTGTTTGCCATTAATTCTACAAAGCAACGACGACGGTTAGCAAGAATTAAAGAGTGACTACATATGTTAAGGCTCTACTACATATAACTACATTATCACACACAATAAACAAGCCTTAAATCACACTCTCACTCACTCTCCAACCCGTCTTAGAGCATTCCACTTCATTAGCTAGGCATCCTACTTAAGCCTAACCTACTTCTCATCGGTCTAAGTCCAAAATCCTACGGCATAAGTCGAATTTTGGTTCACTTAAACCAATTCTCTGATACCAACTTGTAACACCCGACGTTTAAAAATATGGGTTTTCAAAAATCTTTCACCTAACGGTGTTAAATTGCGGAAGTAAAGACTGTAAAAGTCAAAACCGATAAAAACATTTCGGTTTCTGCATTTAGTTGGTGTTACACGTCATATCAAACAATAGTTCAAATGAAAACCCAACGGTTGCCCAACATTAAACAACCGTTCACACATTATTACATAAATTCGACATCAAAATGAAATGTATTCAAAAGTCTCCATAATAAGCAACTAGGGGTAGCTAAGGAATCTGCAAGCTTTCTACCCACGCCCTCACGTTCTGCACCTACAAGTCCTTCAAGCTAAACCTGAGGGAACAACCACATTAAAGAAACAAGTGTTAGCTATAAGAATAGCTAAGTAAGATCACACTTAATTTAAAAGCAATTTGTCCAATTAAAACCCTTCTTCATTATTAGACAACTCATTAGGCACAACTCACAACACACATAACTGCATAACAACTTCATATCAATTAGGATAATCATCCTAAATGTGCCTATCCTGCATTAGTTCACACATTGTCACACATATCTTCGTTTACTGCATATAAGTGTGCCCTGCATCACACCCGACTAGATGATCAACCAAAAGACTAATCATCGTACGTCGTTAAGGAATGGCAAGCCAATCCAAGAGTAATCCGTATGTGGAGGTTGGTCAAACCCCTCGTATTACTCGCCCTGCATTATAAAGACCATGTTGCAAGGAGCCACCCAAGCAACAACTACGTCAACGTACTCGTCCGGCTAAGACTTGTACGGGTTAAGCTTAACACTTTCCCTGCATTATATTTACGAGCTCGATCCCACACATAATAGTTTAGGAAACACACATAACCTAAACATAATCACACATTACCTTCATTTCGTTGGGCCCTTAAACGTGCAAGTGACATGGCAACCTACCAAGTCTAGTGAGCTAGGTGTACAAGCCATGTAGTATGCATATGTCACACAACAACTTCATTTCTACATTTCACACATAATAAGACACTTCATAAATCTACATAAACTGCATAACAATACCCTACATTGAACAATACTTCATTTCACTACATTAAGGTCTGCATTTCAGGTCTCATGGTCAACTACATATCCCATAATACCTCCCGTGTAACCCGAGATACCCACATATGTCATAAGTTACCGTTAAGGAAGTTATAAGTATGAAACCTTTGCTTGTTGAACCCTCAGCGTGACAAAAGTAGTGTATCTTACCTTGATACAGCTTAACAACAAGCTACAAGCACAATACAACGATGACTAGGTGTCTCCAATAACCTAGAACAAGTATAAGATCGAAAGATAAGCTAAACGACACCTTTTTGTAAAATCTGGGCAGGTGGTGCGCCGCACCTTCCATGTGGTGCGTCGCACCAATCTTCCAGGGAATTTAGATTAAGACCAGGTGCGCCGCACCTACCCTTTGGTGCGTCGCACAAAACCATCAGAAAAACTTATCAATCAATAGGTGCGCCGCACCTACCCTTTGGTGCGTCGCACCAATCTTCCAGGGAATTTAGATTAAGACCAGGTGCGCCGCACCAGCCCTTGGTGCGTCGCATATCGGGGTTCACCAAAAACCCAAACTGGGCTGTGGTGCGCCGCACCACTCCTTTGGTGCGCCGCACCTGGGGTGCAGACCAGCAAATCAATTTTTGTTCTTTGATCAAACGATTTCCATACGAACCCATACCCCAAATCCAACCTGAGGACCTAAAATTAACCCTTTTAATTGCACTTTCATCATCTTTAACCATCCTATTAATCCTTTAATCCTTTACATCATAAATCAATCGTTTAATCACCCAAATAACATGAAATCGGTGAACGTTTAATCTAATAACCCAACCCAAACCCTTATGGCCCGGATTAAGACTAATATAAGACTCAAACAATCATATCTCAAAAGAGGAACACCTATATTACCTGTATTAGGTGATAAAGATCCAAGACCTAAGCAATGCACGATCGATTTGGCTCCAACACGAATAGATCTAGCGAGAAACTTGAGGGGAAGGGAAGGGATCAGCTAGGGCTTGTTTAGGAGGAAGAAAACCTGCATAATGGCTCTCTAAAGACAACCCCTAAGCCTCTAAACCCGTTTTTAACTTTGCACACATGTCAAAACTAGCCCCTAAGCTTCCTAATCCTTCATTATTGGTCACAAACTACTTTATTGACCATATACATCATTAATCCTTCATTAAATGTCACTACATAGACATTGATCTTCATATTACACACATTTATACTATATTAACATTTAGGCTTACAAGCCTCACACATAACACACATTAGCTACATATAAACATTAAATCTAAAATAGACTTAACGACACACACAATATTGACTTAACGGCATTAGTCAACTAATAAAGAAAAGTTTGGGATGTTACATCAGCCTCAACTGAAAGCATTCATCTGAAGTCGAAGACTGAAGACTGAAGAAAGAGAATCATCTCAAAAGCAGAGCTCAGAGAAGATTCTACCTGATCGAAGACTGAAGCATCTCAGTGTAAAATACTTACAACACTTTACACTGATTACGAGGAAGCCTTTTTAACTTTACCAACCTTTACCCGGATAATACCATATTGTCCAATAAAGTACAAGGTTGAGTAAAAGGTTGGGAATAAAAGGTGAAATGGCACATCAAGTGACTTTCACACATATTCTTAATATACGCATGTTAAGGAATTAATTTTAATTCCTTAAATGCTTCCAACCGTATTTTGTACGGCCTGGTCCACATCACCATGAACTTTGCCTATAAATACAAGGCTTCTCACAACTTGCAAAGTGCTTGAAACTTTGGCATTGCAACTTGTGAGATATACTCTAAGTAGTTCTTACGAGTATTTCCAAGTTATTTAGATCACTTGTATTTCAAGGTTGTTTAGATATTACACTTGGGTGTTTATCTTTGTTCCGCAACAACCTTTGTATTTTGTTTAACATAATTAATAAAATACATTGAAAAATACATCGTGTCTCAATGCTACATACTTGATATATATATATATATATATATATATAGGGGTGGGTTATTTATAGTACAAGCATTAAAAAAAGTACAAAAAGTACATGTGTAAGTTAACTTACTTCCTTCTTCTCCGGCGAGACTGCCGCCGCCAACCACCACCATGATCATCTCCGACCACCACCATGATCCTCCGGAGAGACCACCATGATCCTCCGGAGAGACTTACACATGTGTAAGTTAACTTACACATGTGTAAGTTAACTTTCCGGCGAGAATCAGGTTCGTTTTCGGGTGGATACGGTACGGGCCAGAGGCCCTTATCCGTTCTAAACTGACCGTCAAGGGACGCATATGGGAATCGTATGGATTTGATGGGCGGAGATCCAAGAGATGGTGACGGTTTGCTACGGTACGGGCGAAGCCCTTGCTGCCGGCGCCGGCGCCGTGGTTGGGGTGGTCGGAGATGATGGTGGCTGGTGGTGGTTGTCTCGCGAAGGAAAAAACCTAGAAATTTTAAACCCTAAAATGCTAAAAAAGTTGTACTTACACATGTGTAAGTCTCGCCGGAGATGGTCTCCGTCGCCGGAGGATCATGGTGGTGGTCGAAGATGATCATGGTGGTGGTGGTGGTGGTGGTGGTGATGGTAGTGGTGGTGGTGGTCGGAGATGGAAGGAAGAAGGAAGAAGGAAGAAGAAGGAAGTAAGTTAACTTACACATGTACTTTTTGTACTTTTTTTAATGCATGTACTATAATTATCTTTCCCTATATATATATATACATTATATATATATATATATATATATATATATATAGAGGAGGGGTTATTTGAGAACTCCTAAAAAAAAAAGAACCCAAGAACTCCTCTACACCCTTGGATAAAAGAAAATGGATGGACAAGATTAAAAATAAAAAACCCCTCTCAACACTAGAGGGGTATTTTCGTCAGCTCTTTTTTTTTCTCTCTCTTACTTTAATAGAATTCTATCTAATTCACTAAAAAACTTTTACACAAGTGTAAGTAACTTACACATGTGTAAGTTAACTTACACATGTGTAAGTTAACTTACACATGGGTAAGTTGTAAAACTTACACATATGTAAGTTAACTTACACATGTGTAAGTTAACTTACACATGTGTAAGTTAACTTACACATGTGTAAGTTGTATATAACTTACACATGTGTAAGTTAACTTACACATGTGTAAGTTAACTTAAAGGGTCCATGTAACTTACACATGTGTAAGTTAACTTACACATGTGTAAGTTAACTTACACATGTGTAAGTTAACTTACACATGTGTAAGTTAACTTACACATGTGTAAGTTAACTTACACATGTGTAAGTTAACTTACACATGTGTAAGTTAACTTACACATGTGTAAGTTAACTTACACATGTGTAAGTTAACTTACACATGTGTAAGTTAACTTACACATGTGTAAGTTAACTTATACATGTGTACGTTAACTTACACATGTGTAAGTTAATTTTA
>CM067172.1:93370250-93485250 GCA_034093135.1 Erigeron breviscapus
TAAATGTGTCAGCCCAGCACACAGTAGAGTCCGTGTCTGCACGTGCACCCCTTGAAACCTCACACTTTTCTGCATCACGAACTGATGAAGTTTCTGATGTGACACCATTAGAAACTGAAGTTCCACACTCTACGGCCAATGAAGTGGTTCTTGACGATGGCACAAGAATCACTGAAGCAACCCCAGTGTCTACTATCTCTGGCGATGATGTTACGACTGAGCCAATTATATGTAGTGACGATGCAGCTGTAGTAGTATCAGTTGAACCAGAAGCTGGTTCAGAACCTTTGGATCTGAACCAGGGCATAACTGATCAGACTGCAGTCTTGACTGCTTTCTGGGATGAAGATGAGCCACCTCAGGGGAATCTTGATTTCCTTGCTGACTTTGAATTCGGTGAGGGATTATTGGTAGAGAATCAGTCGTCTGATTCTGAGCCAACTGCCAACCTCGTTGAACCCATCGCCAATATCCCAAGAATCCAAAATATTAAACAACCATATCGCCGTCCACCAACAAGTCACCAAAATCCTTATTTTCCACCTGGCTCAACACCTGCCTATATTACTTTACCTTGATTTCAACCATAACTTCAACACATTCACCCCCAAATTCAACCAGTTCCAAGGCCCATCAATTATGATGATCCAGCTGAAAAAGAATTGGACTCTGAAACTGAATCAGAGGGTCCAACTGATATGCAGTTAGAAAAAGTGCTGGATAGCCTTGGCAACCTTCCCTTTGTTGCTTCTGCTTCTACACAACCACCTCCTCCTTTGAGTCTGGAAGCACAGTTAGAGATCTCAAATGCCAAAATCCAAAGCCTACTTCTCAAGGTAAAGGACTTAACTAAATCTCTAACTGCCAACACTAGGTCCCTAGCTGATCTGAAAGGTGCTCAGGTGTTTCTTGGCACTGAGTTGACCAAAGTTGCTGGGAATGAGGGACTAATGGCTGGGAAGCTTAATGAGTTGGTTCATGCTTGTAATAAGATAAGCTCTACCATAAGGGAAGCCTTCACACTGACCAAGAGAGATGTGCAAGCTTCAGTTGTTGCGAACTTGACATCTCTGTTGAATTAATAAAAAGAGATGTCTTGTCAGTCGGGAAGGAGGTTGATGAATTGGTGAAGAAGCCCACTATTAATGAAAAAGAACTTGGGTCTGAAATCTGAGCTATCTCAGTAACTTGTTGCTCAGATTTCCAGTTCAGTGGCTGACAAGGTTGAAGAACGAGTCAGAAGGATGGTCTCTGAATTGACAAAAGACACTACAACAAGAGTTGACAAAGCTGTTGAAGAAGTGCAGAAATCTATCTACTCTTGATGTAACTGTTAAAGGCCAGTCCAAGCAACTTGATGAAATCCTGACTCTTCTCAAGAAAGAACCAGTTGTTGCTCCATCCCCGTCTGCTTCATTTACTTAAGATGGCAGGAAGTAGCTGAATGAAATTGTTAAGAAAGAGAGTTTGAACCTGAATGCTTTTTTCAGATTAAGGTCTCAGTTCTCTACTTTGTCTAGGGGAATTGCTGATTGTCTAAAACAGCAAAGTTGGGAACCTCTGAAAAATATGCAAGTGTAAGTCCCTACCGTTGAATGGATCGTAAATAAGACGTGGTTCGTTATGTTAAGAGTGCGGAATCCTCTTGAGATAACTAGATTGCTACTGCCTTTCGTCAATTAATCAGTAATTAATCAACCTAAGGTAACACACGAAGTGCTAGTTCGTGTAGGAGGTCACACGAGCAACAATTCGACTTCTAAGTTCTTAATTCGTTCCTAATTGCGTAAATTAGCATGTATTTATACTAGTAGGGTTTTAGTTCGTGTGGGCTTGGGCCTTAATCGAAGTCCATAAGCCTAATTAATCAATAACCAACCGGTCTCGTGCTGACGTCAGCACGAGGGAAATCCTGCATGCTGATGACATCAGCACGAGGTTCGTCCCTTTGGTCCTTTGTTTGACTTGTACATAACGTCCAGCCATCGTTTAAGTATTCTATGACACTTATAAACCTTGGCTCTACATTCTTGTACCTGCAAAACAATTATATAACACACAAACATAATAATAACCATAACTTGATTTCACATTGAAGTTCAAACGTAATCATTAAACACAAACGTAAGTCCTAATGACTTATTATTTAAACGATTACATAGATATTCCTTAGAACAAAAACGTTAATCAAATCTATGTTGCTACTGTCACACAAATCTGCATCTACAGACTCCCCCTTGATATTAGCCACTAGATTTCTTTAACGAGTTCTTTAATCTTGAACTTCAAACTCGACCATCAAACAAAAGTCTTATGCTATTTACATGAATCTTCTCGACCAAACAAAAACCAAGAATATCCTGATAGCGTCTAACTTCTGTTCTCCAAAATCTTACTGCTGTACAAGGTGTCTCAATCAATCTTCTTTGATCACCTCTTGACAAATTGACAACTTGCATTGGATCATACATGCGCAGCAACATCTGTTTCTTTGAGTCATCAACAAACATATGTGCTTCGCCTGACTTGATATCTATCTGCCAATAAGTCATGTTTGTCAGCAAATCTTGATCCCATTTGATAGCAGGAACTTCTTTAACACATTCAATCTTCTTTGAACAAAATGAACTGTGCCATCTGGTTTTGTAATCTTCTTCATTGGCCTAGGTTTAATCAACCTATCTTTAGGTTTCAAACCTCTTTCACTAAAATGCCAAATTCTTTCTCTTTGGAATCTCTGCCAATAATAATCAGCATTTCCATTCTTCTGAAGATTAACAAACCATCTCCTTCCTAAATCTATCAAATCAGATTCACTAAGACTTTGGAAATGTCTTGCACTGATTGACATATACTGGCAACCTTCTTTTCTCTTGATAACAAATAGCTTAATTCTATGATCATAGAACCAACTCTGTATCACTGAGAAATAAGTAGGTGCGTCCTTGTCTGAGATAAACTCCCAAAACATCGACGTCTTATTAAATCCACCCATTGGTATACCAGTACGTCCTCTATAAACTGGAACCCATCTATTTATACAAAACTGAGGGTCTTGCTCCGCCGGAGGTATATTAAAATTTCTAATATTAAACTCTCGCGTAGCATTTATCTTCCAGCCTAAATCAACAATATATTCATGTTCTTCATGCACTAACTTTGCAAACACTTTGAATCTTAACTTTGCAGCATTTCTTGGATCATTTGGACTTTCTCTGATCGGATTAAGTCTGAAATGTTCCTCTTCAGCTATTGGTTCAACCGGAACGTCTCTATCTTCATTAAAGACACGATTGAAATCATAAGGTTCTTCCATCAACCTTTGTCTATCAGCTTCAGAAACAAATTCTCCTTCTTCCAGATCTTCATCAATGATACTATCTAAGTCATCATCAACATGATCAATATCGTCCAATGCACCTATTTGGATCTCATCTGCAATTTAAAAAATTCAAACACACAAAGATAAAAGAACATAAAATATATAAGTCAAGACATAAAAACAAGTATAAATACATAAAACAGATAAAATAAATAATATTATACCATAAATATAATGTAACTATTACATCAATATTTATCTTATAATCTTTATCTATTTTAACAAAAATTAATAACATTAAGGTTGATAATCTGAGTCTTCAGGATCATCAGAACTAGAACCAGAGACAAACGGTAAACGATTTACAATCATTAATCGTTTTCTCTATTTCTTATGACGATCTGTATCTGACCATTGATCACTATCAAGATCAATATTGGCCTGATCAACCTCAAAGTTATGACATTCCCATACTTTAGCTTCTGCCTCAACTCGAATATGAGGATCATTCCCAAATTTCTCTGCAATCTCCCATTCTATTCTATCTTCTTCTGATCTCACACTCCGTGGATTATGATAATCAGGATTTTTACTAGAATTTGAGTTACCTGAATTTGAATCTTCATCATCTTCTGAGTTATCTGGATCATCAGGATCTGCATCTGGAGCAGCAGCCATCACATCTTTTCCTTTCTGAGTCCCAGATGTACTAGCACCAGATGTACCAGCAATCTCTGACTCTCTTTGTCTTGGCGACTCCCCCTGAACATCTGCAGTCTCTGAATTAATCACATTAACAGCATCAGCATCAGTATCTTAACCTTGACCTTGATTCTCTGGCTCAACAATGTCTCTGGTTGGTGGATCTTGAGTTGGATCTTGATAATCTTGATCATCATCTCTTTGCTTCTTTGCTAACTCATCATCCTTACAACCATCTTTATCTCCCCCTTGAGACAAGAATCAGTCAAGTCTATCTGCAAGAGAATGAACAAGAGCATTCATAACGTCCATCTCTTCCTGATGTTTTGCAGCTTGGAGGTTCAACTATTTCTCCAATGCTGTGACTCGCATCTCCAACAACTTCTTCTCCGAAACAATATGACTCAGCTGAACTTGTACTGGCAAAGCTGAATCTGAAGTAGAAGCAATGTACGATGTAGAAGCAGGCGGTGGCATCGTAGTCTCAAATGAAGGCATACGAGCATGAAAAGTTCCTGATGGAGGCATCTGCGGTCTTTGTAATGGCAACAACAGACGATCCATAACTGTAGCAACAGGAACTAACGCCTGAGTAGGAGTAGAACGAGGTCTAGGAGCAGGAACTATCAGCTTTGGCTCCTGACGAACTGACGACTCTGGAGCTCTTGTAGTCGTAACAGTCGTAGCCTCAGTGACAACTCTAGCATGAGAACCATCTAAACGAATCGTGAACTTGGTTCTCGGCCTTTTCTCTCCAACAGAAGTACCAACTGAAGTAGTAGACACCGAAACTGGAACTTTAGTAACAGAAGCTCTCAAGGCAGCAACTGATGGTGTATCAACTGATCCGGGTGTATGAGACATCTCCATAGCAGTATGATACTCAGCAAACTCCCTATCAATCTCTGACTGAGGTTGAAGTTTTTTTTGATTTGTGTTAGTTAGGCAGTGATGATGGTTTGATTGGTCTGGGTGTATGAGACATCTCCATAGCAGTATGATACTCAGCAAACTCCCTATCAATCTCTGACTGAGGTCGCTGAAGGGCTTGAATCTTCTCAACAGCGTCAATCCCTTTCCCTTGTCTTCTTCTTCCCTTCAGTGGCCTATCTTCATTTTCATCTTCATTTTCTGAACCATCATCAGCATTAACAGCAACAACATGTGGTTCAGAAGGACCAACAACATCTACTGGAGCGGTAATAGAAGTAGAAACTCCAGTAGTCGGCATCACAAGATTTGCCGGATCATCAATATCCTCCTCTAGAGCATCCATCTCCGAATCATCTTCCGAAACATCAGCAAATAAAGGAACTTCATTCAATCCCTCAAACTGATCAGCTCTCTCTACTTGAGGATCATCTTGATCTTGAGCATCATCAGCAGCCGCATCATTAGGTTCATCATCTTCCCAACCTTGTCTTGGAGCAACATAGTCTGGATTAATCAAATGTCCAAACAATGGTGGATTATCAACATTTGCTGGAACATTATTACCAGCAGAGTGTGACATCATATCGTTGAACACTCTGTGAGTAAGACGACCCAAATTAAACGTATCACCAACGAATGGTAAAACAGCTGCCTTATGTCTGATAATAATCATGACAAATCTCGGAAAAAGAAAGAATTTCTTCTCATTTCCATAACCTCTCAATTGCTTAACAAAATTATCAAAAATGTACTGAGAAAAGCTGTAAGGCTTGTTCAATACAAGAGCAACAAGCTGAGAAGCCGACTGCATATTCATCTGATCATAACCGGCACTACGATGACTAATAGATCTCAACAAGTAGTAGGCAAGCAATCTCCATTTGCCTCTCAAACTAGATTTGGGATAAGGATGCTTAATGAAACCAGCATATCCCATACGTCTTAGAGCACCGTCACAGAAACGTTCTTCATACTCTGTAGGACCTTGCTCTAACTCATCACTACCAAGATCTAAAATCGTCCTTAACTCTCCAGCAGAAAACTGAATATTACGTCCCTGAACAGTAGTGCGAATGACAGTATGAGCACCCATCTGCACTTGTCTGGCTGAATTCCAGAACTGAGTAATATAGTCTCTGATCAATGGAGGGTTCTCGGTAAGAGCAAATCGAATACGCGAGCGTGCGAGATAATGTAGAACATCGTGAAACTCTGCCGTGCATCCTTGCCGAGTAATGCTGATATCAATAGCAACATTATGCTCCTTAACAAAGACACGAGCATTAGCACCTTGTCCTGCCATACCTGCATAAAACAAAAAGAAAACGAAAAGAAAAACAAAAACAAAAATTAATTAATAAAAATTCCAAAATTCACAAGGCTGCTTCGTGGTGATGTCAGCACGAGGGTAAAACCACCTCATGTGATGTCAGCACGAGCTGACCTTAGCAACCCAGAAAAACATCTCCATAAGATAAAGAAATCAATCGAAATCAATTTATTATATCAACTTGGACTTGTTTTTCATGAATCTCATGCCCAGAAATCGAATTCAACATCGATTTTATGAACACGAAGTGATTCGTGTTCTTCATGTTCTTCGTGTGAATAGTGACCGTGACATAGAAACTTTAATTAATCTTGATTTTGCACTTATAAATTCAAACTTTTGTTAGATTTAAGGTGTAATAACATCACTTAATCCAATTTTAAGTCCAATTTTAGTTAAAATCATCAGAAATTTAAGATCAAAAAGTCACTTCGTCCTAGTTACTGTTCACGCGAAAAGAAAATAAAAAATCGGGCATTATAACAACTTAAATTCAATGATTTTCGAAGTCAAAGCATCATAAATCTATCCTAGATTGAGAATATACCAACAAATCTGGATGAAAAACACAAATAGGAGATTAAAAGATCGAATTAGTGATCGGATGAATAGTTCGCGCGAAGAGGGCTCTTCGTGTGGTAATATTTTAGGGTTTAATTTCGATTAAAAGTAATTAATGAAGGTTAAAACCCATATTTATATCCACATATACTTGGGCTGTAACAACCCTCAATTTCCGACTAGGACAATTTACTTAGACTTATCTAGGTATCTATCCCTAGAGGTTTATTAAGAGAATTGGCCTTCTAGACATTTCGGCATGGTGATAATTGCCCTCTAGTTCAATGAAGTATTGTAGGTGACTAGCTATCTTATAAATGCCATGAATAATAACTATAATCATTCAACACAATCTCAAGCTATAAACTAGTTCTAATTGAACTTGACAAAAGGTCAACGAACCAAAAACTTTATTTCGAGAAGTTAAGTTATATAAATAATAATGTGAGTCTCACAAGTTGAGATATCAATCAATATTCTTATAAATGTCCAACAAATCAATCACCAAACCAATTTAAGTAAATATGACATGAGAATAAACATTTCTATCTCAAAGCACATTTATAAATTAATATGTACATAAAAGTGTTTAAAAACAATAAGTATATATATATATATATAAAAATAAATACAAGTTTATATATAAATAATACAAGATATATATATATATATATATATATATATATATATATATATATATAAGCGGTTATAATCAGATATATATATATATATATATATATATATATATATATATATATATATATATATATATATATATATATATATATATATATATATATATATATATATATATATATATATATATATATATATATATATATATATATATATATATATATATATATATATATATATATATATATATATATATATATATATATATATATATATATATATATATATATATATATATATATATATATATATATATATATATATATATATATATATATATATATATATATATATATATATATATATATATATATATATATATATATATATATATATATATATATATATATATATATATATATATATATATATATATATATATATATATATATATATATATATATATATATATATATATATATATATATATATATATATATATATATATATATATATATATATATATATATATATATATATATATATATATATATATATATATATATATATATATATATATATATATATATATATATATATATATATATATATATATATATATATATATATATATATATATATATATATATATATATATATATATATATATATATATATATATATATATATATATATATATATATATATATATATATATATATATATATATATATATATATATATATATATATATATATATATATATATATATATATATATATATATATATATATATATATATATATATATATATATATATATATATATATATATATATATATATATATATATATATATATATATATATATATATATATATATATATATATATATATATATATATATATATATATATATATATATATATATATATATATATATATATATATATATATATATATATATATATATATATATATATATATATATATATATATATATATATATATATATATATATATATATATATATATATATATATATATATATATATATATATATATATATATATATATATATATATATATATATATATATATATATATATATATATATATATATATATATATATATATATATATATATATATATATATATATATATATATATATATATATATATATATATATATATATATATATATATATATATATATATATATATATATATATATATATATATATATATATATATATATATATATATATATATATATATATATATATATATATATATATATATATATATATATATATATATATATATATATATATATATATATATATATATATATATATATATATATATATATATATATATATATATATATATATATATATATATATATATATATATATATATATATATATATATATATATATATATATATATATATATATATATATATATATATATATATATATATATATATATATATATATATATATATATATATATATATATATATATATATATATATATATATATATATATATATATATATATATATATATATATATATATATATATATATATATATATATATATATATATATATATATATATATATATATATATATATATATATATATATATATATATATATATATATATATGTGTTATAAATATATATTATAGATCTTTCTCCTCATGCATATGCATGTCGAAATCTATGAGAAAGATCCAAGGATTCAACAAGTTTAAGACCCAAAAGTGTTGTTATAGATTAGTAGCTTTTAAAGTGATTTTCCTTTTCATAGATCAATATGTTTTTGTAATTTTTAGAGGTAGTAAACAATGTCTAAAAATTTAGCAAAAATTCACATAAATATAGGACACATATATGTCTCTGTATAAAAATCACCAATGTCCAAATAATTCAACTTAACCAAAAATGACTACTCAACATTTTATGAAAATAAGTGTTAAAACAGAAAATTCCAAGTAAAAGTTCTTCACAACAAAATAAGATAAAAGTCACTAGATTGCAACTTTAACCAACTCCAACAATCTCGTAAAAAAAAGTATTATAAACCTACTGAAAATATGTCAAACAAAAGTTATAAAACTTAACTTGGTTATTAAATGGCAAAGACAAGCCTACAAATCACTAATTCGGTTCATATAAGCACTAACCGAAAGCTTTAATTTGCACTTATCACACCACCACCACTATCCCGACTTAAGAAACCAAAATATAATGAACATTCTGGAAATAATGAAATAAGGATGGAAATCCATATTGACGCATTTGAATTGCTTGGAAAATGAGGCTAAAATCACTATTTCGGTAAACGATTTATAAGCTTAGAATCCTCAAAAATGAGCAAGACTCAAGAGGGGTTGAATTGATATGATTTTTCCCATGATAAAAGTTGCCTAAAAGACCTGGGATTTTTAGCCAAAAAGTTGTGTGGTGATTTCTAAGAATTTCTATTAATTATTAAATTTAAATGATAATTAAAAAGGTAAATAAATAAATAAATAAATAAATAAATAATGAAATTGGTTAAATAAATGAAATTGGTTAAATAAATCACAACCAATGATAAATAAATAAATAAATAAATAAATAAATAAATAAATAAATAAATAAATAAATAAATAAATAAATAAATAAATAAATAAATAAATAAATAAATAAATAAATAAATAAATAAATAAATAAATAAATAAATAAATAAATAAATAAATAAATAAATAAATAAATAAATAAATAAATAAATAAATAAATAAATAAATAAATAAATAAATAAATAAATAAATAAATAAATAAATAAATAAATAAATAAATAAATAAATAAATAAATAAATAAATAAATAAATAAATAAATAAATAAATAAATAAATAAATAAATAAATAAATAAATAAATAAATAAATAAATAAATAAATAAATAAATAAATAAATAAATAAATAAATAAATAAATAAATAAATAAATAAATAAATAAATAAATAAATAAATAAATAAATAAATAAATAAATAAATAAATAAATAAATAAATAAATAAATAAATAAATAAATAAATAAATAAATAAATAAATAAATAAATAAATAAATAAATAAATAAATAAATAAATAAATAAATAAATAAATAAATAAATAAATAAATAAATAAATAAATAAATAAATAAATAAATAAATAAATAAATAAATAAATAAATAAATAAATAAATAAATAAATAAATAAATAAATAAATAAATAAATAAATAAATAAATAAATAAATAAATAAATAAATAAATAAATAAATAAATAAATAAATAAATAAATAAATAAATAAATAAATAAATAAATAAATAAATAAATAAATAAATAAATAAATAAATAAATAAATAAATAAATAAATAAATAAATAAATAAATAAATAAATAAATAAATAAATAAATAAATAAATAAATAAATAAATAAATAAATAAATAAATAAATAAATAAATAAATAAATAAATAAATAAATAAATAAATAAATAAATAAATAAATAAATAAATAAATAAATAAATAAATAAAGTTATGTAGTGATAAATATTAATTATTAAATTTAAATGATAATTAAAAAGGTAAATAAATAAATAAATAAATTATATAAATCATGAAATTGATTAAATAATCACAACCAATGATGAAAGTGACTAAAACCTACTGGAGTAAAATCATTTTAAGTTAAAGAACAAATGTCATATAATTTAGAAATAATTAAGTAAGTGAAAATCACTAATTAATAACTATTTTTAAATTAATAGAAAAATTACATAAATAAATATATATATATCACAATATTCTAAGTTAAAAAGCATAAAAATCAGAATATAACCCAAATATAATTAGCCACGAATTATAAAGGCAAGTGAGGTACTTAAAAGTATCTTTGAAGAATTATTTGGTTAATAAATCAAGAAAATGAATAAATAATTAATTAAATAATATTAAATTAAATAAATAGTTATAAATCAGAAAGTATTCATAAATATTAATATTATGAAGTTACTAATGTCAAATATTATAATCAAGCAAAACACACAATGGGAACCATGATAATCAAAGGCAAGTTACCGAAATTCTAACAACTTATAACTACATGTATAATGAAAGTGACCCTTTTACACCAACACTCTTTACAACCAAAAAGATGCAAATAATAACAATATACTTGGATCCCAAAATTTATGACAACATAATGAAAGTGGCATTTCTTAGTGATGGCTTAAGATAGGAACTTACGTATATTAGTTCTATCGTAGGGATAGTCTTGGCTTGAAGTGTGATTGAGGAATATGACGGATATATGGTCAAGGAAGCGATAGATGAGAAGTACCCATTTTGGATGAGTGAATATAATATGCGGCATATCAAGGTGAGTCATAGCCCCCTTTCAAACTCTTTTATGTGTTTTACTTTCGGGGTGAAAAGCATGATAAATAAAATGGCTTTATATATATGAAATGATTCTTGAAAGAATGATTATGAAATGGGAAATATTGTATGTTCAATGTGTTATAAGTTATACGATGAGCTTGAGTTCTGTCAAACTGTATTACTTCAGTACACTACTATTTAACTCCGATAGTGGAGGCCTGTAGTTAGAGGGTTGCGCAACTAGGAGTCGTCCACTCACCCACTAAATAGGTAACGGTGGATTGTTTGGTCTGCCTTGGTGGCCACCTTCATTGCCAGTCCGACCCGAGCGGTGCTCTAACTATCTTTATATATTATTGGTCGTCTCCATGGTACGACCCCAATTGTGATTAAAGCACTTGATTGACAGCTTGTGCTCTGAAATGAAATATTATGTTGTTTGGGACATGTAAATGGTCGTAGTAGTGGCTCAAGCATATACTCATCGAATTATGCCTTTGGCGGAACGGAAATTATTATTGCTGTGGATGGAAATTATTGATTGAACATACGGGTTGGGTATTGGACCTTATATGGAATCTTGAAAGTTGTTGAATTTGGCAATATTGAAGTATTGATGACCAAATGGTTTTGGTATGATGAATGATTAATCGATTGATATTTTTTTTTCCTCTCACGATAAATGTGACAAATGAGAACTTTATAATTTACCATGGATTTCTCAACTATTTTGAAATGGATATGTAACGAGATTTACTTGCAAACCTATGCACTCACCAACTACGTTTTCGTAGTTGACACTTTTTCTTCATGCTTTTCAGGAATTAGCGTAAGCTTTGAGGAATTATATGCATCATGATTATTTGCATTACACTCGGGAGTCAAAGATCAAACCTTGTGATGGGCAATGGAATCCGCCTTGATCATTGTAGTATATCATCTCATGTATTTGTTATTTGTTTCGTGGACTCAATATCCAAGTATGGTAGACGTATTGTACTTGGAAATTGGTTCACATGCTTGTGCATTGTAAAATTATTTTTTTTCATCTAAAGCTATGGTGAATGTTATCTATTATCTTTTGTTTTGAATACTCGACTTTCTGTACATCTCATCGTTCCGCCTTGGTTGGGGTGTTACAGAAAATGGTATCAGAGGCAAGGGTTATAGAGAATATTGGGGTCCCTACGGGAATTCCAAAACTATAGCCTCTTTTCAAAACGAATTTTATAGTCGAGTCGAGCATAAGGTTGAGCGGACTTGTTTGAGCTTTACATGGTAGGACCATAATTAAACGTAAAGTCATGAATCTACGTTTAATTATGAGAGGACCATGTAAAACTCAAACGGTCACTTGGACTTATGTTCAAAAGGATTCCTTTTCAAAAAAAAAAAGAAGAGAAAAAGATCTTTAATAAATCCATTTTTATGAGCATACGTGTTGCATTTAGACATTCACCTAAGCATATTGTGAGTCCCTTAAGTTCGATGGTTAACCAGGAAAATGCAAAATACAACAAGTCTAATAAGCACTAGATTGGACTAGTATTACTTTAATATAAATGCAAGTATATAAATAAAGTAATACAAGACTTAAAGCAATAAACAAATAAAGTGGAACATTATGTATTTTTCATGGGTATTTTATTTATAATGTTAAATAAAACACAAGGTTGTTGCGGAATCAAGATAATACAATTAAGTATGTATCCTAACAACCTCTGAGTTACAAATGATCTATATTTGTCAAATAACTCTTTAGGATCGAGATACTTAAAGTTGTGAAGTATCCCAGTTTAAGATCGAGAGTATTTGGACAAATTCACTTCAATGCAAAATGAATGCTTAAAAGTATTTTTCTCAAGGAAATGACTTTGTATTTATAGGCAACAAAATTCACCAGTAAATTTTGTGCCGTACAAATATGGTTGCATACATTTAATGATCCGACAAGAACATTAAATGTATTGGATAAGGAATAAGGATAAAGTCACATCAAATGCAAGTGTATCCTTTTATCCAACCACCTTTACACACGTATACTTTGGTAAAGAACAAGTGGATTGTTCTTTGGAAAGTGTGTTAAAGGAAAAGTCAATCCTTGATATCAGTGTTCAGACTTGTAGAATCTAGAACACTGACAATCCTCCAGTGTACAGATCTGGTAAGACTTTCCAGTGGACTCTGCCATTTGTTAAGTCTTCTTTCTTCAGACTTCAGTCTTTGACTTCAGTCAGAATGTCTTCAGTAGAGTTGATCTGGACTGGGGTGAAGTCCAGTGAGCTCATCTGGAGAATACTCCAGATTTCCTATACAAGTATTTGCTCACTGGTCTTCAATTATTTCTGGACAAATCTTCAGAGGGACTCCAGATTCCAAGTCTGGAGTAGGTCCAGTAGAACACGATTCTGGTCAGATCTTCAGTGAGGCTCCAGTAGTCGTGTCTGGAGCGAGTCCAGTAAATCTGGACTAAATTTGGACCTAACAAATTCCCCTATTTGTTTAGAAATAATGCAAGTGTTTTCAAGCTTGAATCTATACATTTTGTAAGCTTGAAAAACACAAGTTTCGATTTGTCTAAAAAATCTAAGTTACTGGAAAACACTTTATAGATCATGAGTGTTTTCAGTTTCATCAATTAAGTTCTAACTTAGACTAAATCTGATCATTTACTTATAGGAATAAAAAATTGCAACTATTATTACATTCATCAACTGATAAATAGTATACAATTTTCATAAGACAATAATTTACAATAAGTAAACAATAAGAGTCAGGCCCTTCTTTTCGATGTCCTTTCTGGAGCATCTTCAGTAGCCTTTCTCTTTGGTGATGGAGAAGATGGTATTGAATCTGGTGATCTTTTGCCCATTGCAACTTCCATTTGTTGCTTTCTTCTCCATACCTTTTCCACCCTTTTCAGAAATGCCTTAACATCAGTCGACACATCTGTCTTCCCCTTGAATGTTAGAGCAATTTCCCTAAGTTCACTCCATCCAAAAGCTTGGACTGAAGTACTTTTCCTTTCGTCAGTAAAGTTACCCTCCCTGGTCAACTTTACTTCAAACTTTGACATGCCTTCATGATCTTCAGCCAACTTGATTTCAGCACCAGTTATCCTTCTTGCATCAGCCCTGAAATTCAACATCTTATTGTATTTTTCTTTCAGCTTAGCTTGCTGGATCAAAGCTTCAGTATCCTTGGACACTCTCCTTTGCTCTATAGCAGTTTGGAGTTCTTGACGATTTATTCTTCGAGAAGTGTCCAGGGGAATGAAAGTACTTACATCAGCATCTTCAGTAGCCTTTCTCTTTGGTGATGGAGAAGATGGTATTGAATCTGGTGATCTTTTGCCCATTGCAACTTCCATTTGTTGCTTTCTTCTCCATACCTTTTCCACCCTTTTCAGAAATGCCTTAACATCAGTCGACACATCTGTCTTCCCCTTGAATGTTAGAGCAATTTCCCTAAGTTCACTCCATCCAAAAGCTTGGACTGAAGTACTTTTCCTTTCGTCAGTAAAGTTACCCTCCCTGGTCAACTTTACTTCAAACTTTGACATGCCTTCATGATCTTCAGCCAACTTGATTTCAGCACCAGTTATCCTTCTTGCATCAGCCCTGAAATTCAACATCTTATTGTATTTTTCTTTCAGCTTAGCTTGCTGGATCAAAGCTTCAGTATCCTTGGACACTCTCCTTTGCTCTATAGCAGTTTGGAGTTCTTGACGATTTATTCTTCGAGAAGTGTCCAGGGGAATGAAAGTACTTACATCAGCATCTTCAGTATGCTCTTCCTCTTCACCAGACACAACTTTTTCTTTTCCCTTAACAGCCTTCAGTGTTGATGGAATATCTGGGAAAGTTTCAAACTGGGGCTCACTGGCTTCAGTACCAGTAGCTTCGTTTCAGTAAGCCCGGCTTCAGTGCCATATGCTCTTTGTGTTTGGTCACCAGACAACCTTTCCCCCTTGGAACGATCTCCAGTTCTTGACTTGAGATCATTCCACAATTGTTCAAGCATTAGTCTGTCCAGTGGACCAAAAGATGTACCTTCTACTGGAGTTGTTTCAGACACAACTTTCTTAAGTTCCTGCACTTCCTTCTGAACATTTGCAACAGCTTTGGGCAAGTGCTTTGGCAACTTCTCATCCAGTAGTTTTTCTACTTGGGGTAACACCCCATCATAAATGCTACGAAGAACAGTCCCAGAAACTTCTTTACATACTTCTTTCAACATGTTGTTTCTGAACTTTCTTGTACATTCATCACTTATAGTGCTAACAACTGCACCCTGTTCCAGTGTGGGTCTACTCTCCAGAGAGCTTACCCTGAAGACCAAATTCTGAACATCTTCTTTCAGACCTGCCAGTTCGCCAGTGACTGCAGTCTGAATAGAAGTAACCACCCTATTCTCTAATCCTGGACTGCCACCTTGATGTTTTCAGCGTTGGTGTTTGTGGCCAGTACCAGTTCATCTAGTTTCTCATAGACCAGCTTCTCATTTCCAGCAAAGACATTCATCTCAGAAGCCAGGTTATTTGATAATAATGATTTGAAGTCAGAAATAACTTGAGATGAAGTCTGGAGTGATCTCTCCAGGTCCGCCACCTTACTTAAAAGGCCTTGGACCTCGGCAGAAGAAGAAGTAGAGAGACCAGTGGGAGGTTCAAGTGTTGAGGGTAATCTGGTCATTAGAGGAACTTGTGCCCAGTCTTCTTCAGTTAGCCCGGCTTCAGTGCCATATGCTCTTTGTGTTTGGTCACCAGACAACCTTTCCCCCTTGGAACGATCTCCAGTTCTTGACTTGAGATCATTCCACAATTGTTCAAGCATTAGTCTGTCCAGTGGACCAAAAGATGTACCTTCTACTGGAGTTGTTTCAGACACAACTTTCTTAAGTTCCTGCACTTCCTTCTGAACATTTGCAACAGCTTTGGGCAAGTGCTTTGGCAACTTCTCATCCAGTAGTTTTTCTACTTGGGGTAACACCCCATCATAAATGCTACGAAGAACAGTCCCAGAAACTTCTTTACATACTTCTTTCAACATGTTGTTTCTGAACTTTCTTGTACATTCATCACTTATAGTGCTAACAACTGCACCCTATTCCAGTGTGGGTCTACTCTCCAGAGAGCTTACCCTGAAGACCAAATTCTGAACATCTTCTTTCAGACCTGCCAGTTCGCCAGTGACTGCAGTCTGAATAGAAGTAACCACCCTATTCTCTAATCCTTGGACTGCCACCTTGATGTTTTCAGCGTTGGTGTTTGTGGCCAGTACCAGTTCATCTAGTTTCTCATAGACCAGCTTCTCATTTCCAGCAAAGACATTCATCTCAGAAGCCAGGTTATTTGATAATAATGATTTGAAGTCAGAAATAACTTGAGATGAAGTCTGGAGTGATCTCTCCAGGTCCGCCACCTTACTTAAAAGGCCTTGGACCTCGGCAGAAGAAGAAGTAGAGAGACCAGTGGGAGGTTCAAGTGTTGAGGGTAATCTGGTCATTAGAGGAACTTGTGCCCAGTCTTCTTCAGTTGCAGCTTCAGACACTGCAACTGGTGACTTCGGCGCACGAGGAGGAGGTTGAGATTCTGAAGGTTGAATGGTTGCTGGAGTAAAGGATTGGGTGTTTTCTGGAATTGAAGGTGGTGGTGGTGGTGGCATGTTTGGTTCTGGTGGTGGCATTTCTGGTGTAGGTGTTGGCATTTCTGGTAGAATTTCTTCTTCTTGTACATCTTCACCCAGAAAATTCAAGTTAACATCAAAGCCTTCAGACATTGGGGAGTCAACATCATCCCATTCTAGAGCAATCCCAACTGTCTGTTCACCAGACTGTTCACCAGTCTCTACAATCACTTGTTCACCAGTCTCCACATTTAAGTCCAGTGGAGCCTCTTGCTCACCAGAAGCATGTTCATCAGTCTGAACATCTTCAACAACTTCAACAACCTGCTCTACAATCTGGGCAATATTTTCAGTTTGTTCATCAGTTTCCTGCCCAACAACTTCTTCAGATTCAAAAATTGGTGACCCATCCAGATTCATAACATCACCTGGATGTGTTTCTGGATTCACCTGGAGTCCAGCTCTCATCAGACGCCTATTAGTTCTAGGTCGTCTGGAAGGTTGTACATGACCTTCTGGAGCAACTTGTCGTATTGGTTGTACAGCCTCTATTATCTGTACATCATCACCAGATGGTCCTTCAACTGGAGCCATTTCAGCTTCTTCCCTTTGCAAGGAAAGCATGGACTGAGGAATATCTACCTCATCCACTGAAGACCTGAGATTGACCAGATCTCTCATATATTCACTCACAGAAAAGTGAGTCGTATCCATATCATACTGGTCGCCAAGAGCAATCTTAAACATCAGTGAAAGGAAACGAATATAAGGAACGAATGGCTTTCTTCCTTTCACTCTTAGGCGCTCTACCAGGTCATCAAAAAGAATTTGGGCAAAATCCACTTTAAGCCCAAACCATAAACAGTAGGCAATCTGGAGGTGTGTTTGATTAATCTGGTCTAATCCTCCAGAGCTGCCTCCTAGACATTCAACAATATGTGTAAAGAAATATCTCCATGAGTCTGACAGCTTGCTCATGTAGATAGTCCCTTTTCTGGATAGCTGCCCATGCTCATCCAAGATATCTATATGCCCCATCAGCCTGCATACTTCCCTTGTATTTATACCAGAGGGAAGCTCAATTGGCAACTCATTCAGGTCAAGATAGTTTAACTGTAGAACAGACCTGAACAAACTTGCAGTGAAACCAAGGGATCTGGTACCTCCCTTGAGAGTATAGTTGATCGATGAAGTTTCATCGTCATATGTAGCTGTGTACCAGAATTCACACAAATACTCGTGGTACATCCTTCCTGGATTCAATGTTAATGCACCATATAATGGGCAAGAGAGAAAAAATGAGTTTAATCTCCCAATGATCGATTGGGCATCATGAACACTGGACAGAGAGAGTCTTGCCATCCAGTTATTCATATTGATTCTTATGGCACTCGCCTCAAGATTGATATGAGGTGCCCTAGCAACATTTTCTGAAGGAATGTATTCATTGGCAAGCAGATTTTTAGTTCTTGATTGTCTAGGTGCCATTTATAAGGAATAGATGAAAATGAAATTGAATATATAGGTTATGATGAAGATTTGATGAAAGAATGAATGAAAATGAAGTAAATAAGAGAGATAAATATGATTGGAAAATTGAATGAAGGAAGTTAATGAAGGAATTTGAAAGATTTGGGAGTAAATATGTTCGAAGTAAATGCAATTGAAATTGAAAGTGGGTATATATAGAAGAAGGAATGTGGAACTCAAACGGTTTATTTGAAATTATCAAATAACATTTTTGATCGGGTTCTAAGATCCGCATTAATTACATCACATCACACATAAATGCATGATGGTTTACAGCCCACAAACAGTAACAACTTGTACTTTTTGTTTTCCCAAAGTAAAAAGACCATCATTGCGTTGAAAATTTTACATGCCACGTAGGATTAAAATATCTTCAAAAAGGTTTGCTTACGTGGCACACACAAAGACCAAGTATTTAGAAAATATTATGACATATTTCAGTGCATTTGGAGGTTGACTGGACCTTCAGTATCACTGGTGGATTAGTCCAGTGAACATGTACTGATGGTACACTGGAGGGACACTCCAGTAAAGTACTAGTGAAAACCATTTTTGAAAGACTGGTAACCTCAAACGTGCACGTCAACTAATACAGACAAATGAGAGGGACACATTTACAAGAAGACATAAGTCAACTCAAACACGCACTTCAACTTGTCCAGTTACCAGTGAGAGAGACATATTTACAAGGCACCAGTAATATTTTCTGAATAATTTATCCAGTGAGAAAATAAATTCCCCCTGAACTTAAAACAATTTTAATAGAAAATATTTTTCAAGTCTTCCCTGGAATGTTGTTCCAGAAATCTAATAATGCAAAGATAGTACACATAGGCGTTCAATATCTGAGCAGTCACCAGATTTAAGGATTTAACATTCCCAACTCACCAACAAGATATTCAAAAGTTTTGACATCCAAAGGTTTGGTAAAAATGTCAGCGAGTTGTTTGTCAGTGGGAATAAAATGGAGTTCAATGTTGTTTTTCATAATGTGATCACGAATGAAGTGATACCTTAGATCAATGTGCTTCGTTCTGGAGTGCATGACTGGATTGTTTGAGATAGCGATGGCACTGGTATTATCACAAAAGATTGGAGTCTTTGAATATTTAATACCATAATCAAGCAACTGGTTCTTCATCCAGAGTATCTGAGCACAACAACTGGCTGCAGACATGTATTCAGCTTCAGCAGTGGACAATGAAACTGAAGTTTACTTCTTACTGGTCCAGCTGACCAGTTTGCCACCTAGGAAATGACATCCACCAGTTGTGGATTTCCTATCTATTTTACAACCTGCATGATCTGAATCTGAATAACCCATTAGATCCATGCCTGAGCCTTTGGGGTACCAAAGACCTAGACTGGGGACACCTTTAAAGTACTTCAGTATGCGCTTTACAACAAGCATATGAGATTCCTTTGGATTAGACTGATATCTGGCACATAAACATGTTGAGAACATAATATCTGGTCTACTGGCAGTTAAATACATCAGTGAAACCAAGGGATCTGGTACCTCCCTTGAGAGTATAGTTGATCGATGAAGTTTCATCGTCATATGTAGCTGTGTACCAGAATTCACACAAATACTCGTGGTACATCCTTCCTGGATTCAATGTTAATGCACCATATAATGGGCAAGAGAGAAAAAATGAGTTTAATCTCCCAATGATCGATTGGGCATCATGAACACTGGACAGAGAGAGTCTTGCCATCCAGTTATTCATATTGATTCTTATGGCACTCGCCTCAAGATTGATATGAGGTGCCCTAGCAACATTTTCTGAAGGAATGTATTCATTGGCAAGCAGATTTTTAGTTCTTGATTGTCTAGGTGCCATTTATAAGGAATAGATGAAAATGAAATTGAATATATAGGTTATGATGAAGATTTGATGAAAGAATGAATGAAAATGAAGTAAATAAGAGAGATAAATATGATTGGAAAATTGAATGAAGGAAGTTAATGAAGGAATTTGAAAGATTTGGGAGTAAATATGTTCGAAGTAAATGCAATTGAAATTGAAAGTGGGTATATATAGAAGAAGGAATGTGGAACTCAAACGGTTTATTTGAAATTATCAAATAACATTTTTGATCGGGTTCTAAGATCCGCATTAATTACATCACATCACACATAAATGCATGATGGTTTACAGCCCACAAACAGTAACAACTTGTACTTTTTGTTTTCCCAAAGTAAAAAGACCATCATTGCGTTGAAAATTTTACATGCCACGTAGGATTAAAATATCTTCAAAAAGGTTTGCTTACGTGGCACACACAAAGACCAAGTATTTAGAAAATATTATGACATATTTCAGTGCATTTGGAGGTTGACTGGACCTTCAGTATCACTGGTGGATTAGTCCAGTGAACATGTACTGATGGTACACTGGAGGGACACTCCAGTAAAGTACTAGTGAAAACCATTTTTGAAAGACTGGTAACCTCAAACGTGCACGTCAACTAATACAGACAAATGAGAGGGACACATTTACAAGAAGACATAAGTCAACTCAAACACGCACTTCAACTTGTCCAGTTACCAGTGAGAGAGACATATTTACAAGGCACCAGTAATATTTTCTGAATAATTTATCCAGTGAGAAAATAAATTCCCCCTGAACTTAAAACAATTTTAATAGAAAATATTTTTCAAGTCTTCCCTGGAATGTTGTTCCAGAAATCTAATAATGCAAAGATAGTACACATAGGCGTTCAATATCTGAGCAGTCACCAGATTTAAGGATTTAACATTCCCAACTCACCAACAAGATATTCAAAAGTTTTGACATCCAAAGGTTTGGTAAAAATGTCAGCGAGTTGTTTGTCAGTGGGAATAAAATGGAGTTCAATGTTGTTTTTCATAATGTGATCACGAATGAAGTGATACCTTAGATCAATGTGCTTCGTTCTGGAGTGCATGACTGGATTGTTTGAGATAGCGATGGCACTGGTATTATCACAAAAGATTGGAGTCTTTGAATATTTAATACCATAATCAAGCAACTGGTTCTTCATCCAGAGTATCTGAGCACAACAACTGGCTGCAGACATGTATTCAGCTTCAGCAGTGGACAATGAAACTGAAGTTTACTTCTTACTGGTCCAGCTGACCAGTTTGCCACCTAGGAAATGACATCCACCAGTTGTGGATTTCCTATCTATTTTACAACCTGCATGATCTGAATCTGAATAACCCATTAGATCCATGCCTGAGCCTTTGGGGTACCAAAGACCTAGACTGGGGACACCTTTAAAGTACTTCAGTATGCGCTTTACAACAAGCATATGAGATTCCTTTGGATTAGACTGATATCTGGCACATAAACATGTTGAGAACATAATATCTGGTCTACTGGCAGTTAAATACATCAGTGAACCAACCATGCCTCTATAGACAGTGGTGTTCACTGGTTTACCATCTGGATCGGAGTCCAGTGTCAGTGGTGCAGAAATTGGAGTTGGTTTAGATGGTGAAGAGTTCATATCATATTTCTTTAAAAGATCTCTTACATATTTCTCCTGATTAATAAAAATGCCATCTTTGTTTTGTTTAATCTGGAGTCCAAGAAAATATGTTAATTCACTCATCAGACTCATTTCATATTCAGTGGCCATGATTTTTGAAAATTTCTTGCACATGTTGTTAGGTCCAGATTTACTGGACTCGCTCTAGACTCGACTACTGGAGCCTTACTGAAGATATGTCCAGGAATGATATTTACTGGACCTACTCCAGACTTGGAATCTGGAGTCCCTCTGAAGATTTGTTCAGAAATAATGGAAGACCAGTGAGCAAATACTTGTATAGGAAATCTGGAGTATTCTCCAGATTAGCTCACTGGACTTCACCCCAGTCCAGATCAACTCTACTGAAGACATTCTGACTGAAGTCAAAGACTGAAGTCTGAAGAAAGAAGACTGACAAATGGCGGAGTCCACTGGAAGTCTTACCAGATCTGTACACTGGAGGATTGTCAGTGTTCTGGACCTTACAAGTCTGAACACTGATATCGAGTAATTGACTTTTGCCTTTACACACTTTCCAAAGAAGAATCCACTTGTTCTTTCCCAAAGTTTATACGTGTGTAAAGGTGGTTGGATAAAAGGATACACTTGCATTTGATCTGACTTTATCCTTATTCCTTATCCAATACATTTAATGTTCTTGTCGGATCATTAAATGTATGCAACCATATTTGTACGGCACAAAATTCACTGGTGAATTTTGTTGCCTATAAATACAAAGTCATTTCTTTGAGAAAATCACTTTTTAGCAAATTGGTGAACTTGCTTAAATACTCTCGATCTAAACAGTTATACTTCACAACTCTAAGTATATCGATCAAAGGAGTTTATTTAGCAAGTATAGATCACTTGTAATTCAAAGATTGTTTAGATACTTACATACGTGTAATATCTAGGTTCCGCAACGATCTTGTATTTTCTTTATACATCAATAAAGAAAATACACTTGAAAACTACATATGTGTTCCACCATTTATTTACTTGTTTAAATATTGCTTAAGTCATTTATTACTTTGTTTATATTCTTGCATATTTATATTGAAGTAATACTAGTCCGATTCTAGTTCATACTTGTCTTGTTATTTTACACTCGTGGGTTAAACCATCGTGTGAGGGACTTTACACATGTTTTCAATAGTAGACCCAAAAATAATATCATCAACATAAATTTGTACCATTAATAGATTACCTTTCTCATGAAGAATGAATAAGGTATTGTCAATTGCACCTCGTTTAAAACTATTTTTCAACAAATGTTTAGTCAGAGTATCATACCAGGCACGTGGGGCTTGTCTGAGGCCATATAGTGCTTTGTCCAGACGATATACCCAATGTGGATGCTTTTCATCAACGAAACCTGGAGGTTGTCTGACGTAAACTTCTTCTTCAAGCTTTCCATTCAAGAAAGCACTCTTTACATCCATCTGGTAGACCTTGAACTGATGATTAGCAGCGAATGCTAAGAATATTCTGATCGTTTCAAGTCTAGCCACTGGAGCAAATGATTCATCAAAGTCAACATCTGACTGGCAGTAGCCTTGTGCTACCAGTCTGGCCTTGTTTCTGATTATGTGGCCATCTTCATCTACTTTGTTTCTAAAGACCCATCTTGTTCCAATTGGTTCTTTCTTTCCAACTGGGAAAGGAACCAGATACCAGACCTTGTTCCTTTCAAACTGGTGAAGCTCTTCTTGCATAGCAGTCACCCAGCTTGGATCTTCCATAGCCTCGTCAATCTTCTTTGGTTCCATCAAAGATAGAAAACTTACGTATAAGCATTGATTACTGGAGGCTCTTCTGGTCTGAACTCCACGACTGGAGTCACCTATGATCTGATCAATAGGGTGAGCTTTTGTCCATCTGAAGTACTGACCAGGATTGTTACTGACAACAATATCAGTGCAAGAGTTCAGTTGAGTCTCCTCTGGAATTGCTTTTGGAGGAGGATCTTGCCAGACTACTTCAGTATCTTCATCTGAGTCATTTAAATCACGATTTGCATCATGAAATTCTTCATAAGAAGACATTTCTGGTCTATTCTCAACTGACACTGATACTGGGGGAGCAGTACGCACATCTGAACCGATATTAATTTCAGAGGGTAGTTTGAAAATAATAGAGGGATAGAATGGAGTACTACTGGAGAGTTTCTGAACAGGTTCCAGATCAGGATGACTGGAAACTGTGTCTTTTGAATCTTCATTTTTGTCGTTTATAGGATCAGATTCACAAAAGACAATTGGAGTTACTGGGGGAGTGTCAAGGGCTGGCTTCTTGTTGATTGCAGCATTTGATTCATCAAATGTGACATGAATTGACTCATGGACCTTCTCCAGTCTCTTGTTGTAGACTCTGAAGGCCTTGCGAATGGCTGAATAGCCTAAGAAATACCCTTCATCAGCTTTGGCATCAAATTTGCCTAGCTGACTGAAGTCGTTTAGGATGTAAACTGGACATCCAAAAACGTGAAAATAACCAATATTTGGTTTTCTATTTCTTAAGACTTCATAGGCTGTCTTTTTGTGTCTTTTGATGTACACTGATCGATTCTGGTGTGGCAAGCAGTTGCAATTGCTTCCGCCCAGAAACTGGTAGACCTAAGAAAGATCACCCAACAATATCTGGAGAATTCATCTACGATCACCAGGGTGTATCTTTTACCAGCATGAGTCTGA
The DNA here is from genome assembly GCA_034093135.1 of Erigeron breviscapus. Taxonomy (NCBI): domain Eukaryota; kingdom Viridiplantae; phylum Streptophyta; class Magnoliopsida; order Asterales; family Asteraceae; genus Erigeron; species Erigeron breviscapus. The sequence continues at coordinate 93,395,519 of CM067172.1, forward strand.
ACGTTCACTGGACCAAAGAGGTCCATATGAAGCATATGAAGAGGTTCAGAAATGCTGAAATTCTGTTTGGTCTTGAAACTGGTACGTTTTTGCTTACCCATCTCACATCCTGGACATGGCCTTTCCTTTTTGAAGGAAACTGAAGGTATCCCATCTGCAAGTTGTTTTCTGGACAACTTATTAATGTTCTTAAAATTTAAATGGGATAACCTTTTGTGCCATAACCAGTTTGTGTCTTCATCAGCTTGAGTATAGAAACATTGCTCTGAAGGAGAGCTTTCCATATCCATCACGTACACATTCCTTTTCTGGGAGCAATCAACACTACCTTCCAGTCCTTGTTGAATACGATACCCTGAGCAATATTGAATAAGACTTGATAGCCATCATCACACAGTTGGCTTACACTGATCAAGTTATATTTCAAACCATTCACAAATGCAACACGTGTGAACTTGACTTGTCCATTGTTCAGAACACCATATCCCTCAGTCTTTCCACAACCATCATTTCCAAAAGTAATGGAGGGTCCATCAGAAATGGTGAACTCCTCCAGCAGGGTCTTACATCCAGTCATTGTCCTGCCAGCTGCACTGTCAAGATACCAGATATATTTATTTCGATCGCCTTGCACATACACCAGATACTTATCAGTTAGATTTGGGAACCCATCGACTGATGGGTTCACTGGACCCTCCCTTATAGGTCCCTGGGGCAATCTGGTTCAGTTCACTTTCTTCAACAGTGGTCTTAGTTGAAAAGACCACTGGGGTTGATGATTTTGAAACCTTTTTCATTTTCTCAACTGGAGAAATAAATTTGTCTTTCTTAGCAAAAGGTTTTGTATTTTATCTAGGGCCAGATGAAGTACCCTCAATAAAGTTTAATCTTGCATTAAAACTTTGTGATTGACGAGTCAGAATTTGAATCTGGCTCTCTAACCTGGACAAAATATTTTCTTCAGATGATACCTTAGCCTTTCCAGTCCTAGGCTTTGGTAAGGGATTGGTCTGAGGCAAAGGTCTATTCCGAGAGACCTCTTTAACTGGAGCAGTCATCTGGAGTCCTCCAGTCTTAACCTCTGGGGATTGAACTGGGTAAAGATTGGTCTTAGGAGTTACAGGCTCATCATAAACAGTGGTAGGCCTAAACTCCTCTGGTAATCGATCGATTACTGGTATTAATGATGCTATATGAGTATTTCCATCTAAATATGCACGTTTTTGAGCAGGAAATTGTTTTGCACAAGCATCATATGGCTTTTTGGTTTCTAGCCATGATTTTATTACCAGATTTTCTTTCTCTAAAATGATCTCAAGATCTTGTTTTTCTTGAATCAATTGTTCAGTTACCAGAACCTGGGCTTGAAATGCCAGTTCAATGTCTTGAAGTTCTTTTAATTTTGATTTTAAAGCATTTATTTCAGAAGAATCTGTTTCTAGACCATTTACACAATCAGATCTAACAGTTTCTACAAAAATCAAATCAAAATTAAGAGCTTCAGCAATGTCCAATTTTAGTTCTTGGTCAGTTGCATTATCATAATCACTAACCTTCTTGATAACAATGTCCACCCATCATCCAGATGTGACATCTTCCTTCACCAGGAGCTCTTCGTCTGCCAGAGCCATGTAACAGCAATCTCTTTCTTCTTCTTCATCAGCAATGTCCAATTTTAGTTCTTGGTCAGTTGCATTATCATAATCACTAACCTTCTTGATAACAATGTCCACCCATCATCCAGATGTGACATCTTCCTTCACCAGGAGCTCTTCGTCTGCCAGAGCCATGTAACAGCAATCTCTTTCTTCTTCTTCATCAGCAGATGATTCATCAGAAGGCACCCACTTCTCTTCAGTTGTTGCAATCATGCACTTAAGCTTTTTATATTTCATTTTATAGCTATCATCAGGCTTATTATTAGAAGAGAATGGACCAGGCTTGGATACAAACTGGTTGGACCTGCACTCTTTCATGAAATGACCCTTTTTGCCACACTTAAAGCATGGCAAATTGTCCAGATTGCCTATTTGCTCTTGCTTTGAAACGATTAAACGTTTTAGCAATCATTGCAATAAGGTCATCATCTTCAGTTTCATCACAACAGTCTGGAGAGACTTGACTGTATTCTCCAGAATCCATGAGTTCAGACACCATCTTCTTCATAGAAAATACATTCTCAGAAGATATCAGTGCTGTACTTTGTGGTTCAGTATGACTAACCACATTAGGACTACTGGAGGCATGGTTATAGGCATCTTGTTCTGCCACCAATCTCTGAGCTTGATTTTCTTCAGTGTACCTAAAAGCTCCATAAAGAGTTGAGAGAGTGTGTGTGTGCAGAGTTTTTCCTTGTCGTAAGACTAGGATCATGTGAGACCATTTGGTGGGTAGAATGTCACAAAATTTCTCCAGAAGTATATCCTTATCCTTCTCAACCCCAAGACCTCTCAATTGGTTTATGATACTCATAAATCTGGTGTAAGTACCAGTGAGAGACTCGTTAGGTTGAGCAAAAAATGACTCATACCTCTTGTTTAAGGAGACCTTTCTGGTGACAATGGTGTCATCTCTTCCTTTATGTTGGTTTAAAAGTTCATCCCACATGGTTTTAGCACTAGGAAAAAGAACTAGTGTGGGAATTAGGGTTTCTGGAACAGCCCCGAGGATCATGTTTTTGAGAAGGGTGTCTAGATTCACCAATCTCCTCTCCTCTTCTGACCAATGTTCCTCCCTCTTTTCCCTTCCTCTTCTAGATCCAGAAGGATCAAGAAGGGGATTGAGAGGTGATGTAGGGACATAAGGACCTTCGTTTAAAATTTTCATCATGTTCCTCTCAATACCAGTGACATGCAAAACCATCCTAGCCTTCCACGTACCAAATTCATCACTGTTCCCACTGAATTTAGGAATAGGATTATTTGAGTAGTGCACATGCACGTGTGGAGAAGCAGGAGTAGGAGAAGGAGGTGGATTAGTGTTATTAACAATTGGTGGTTCATTTTGATCATTAATATTTGCATTAGGATCGGGACCAAGACTAAAACCTTGTGTATTTTCTTGGTTAGCCATCAAGAAACAGATCTAGGCAATGATTAGCCTTCTGCTCTGATACCAAATGTGAGTCCCTTAAGTTCGATGGTTAACCAGGAAAGTGCAAAATACAACAAGTCTAATAAGCACTAGGTTGGACTAGTATTACTTTAATATAAATGCAAGTATATAAATAAAGTAATACAAGACTTAAAGCAATAAACAAATAAAGTGGAACATTATGTATTTTTCATGGTTATTTTATTTATGATGTTAAATAAAACACAAGGTTGTTGCGGAATCAAGATAATACAATTAAGTATTTATCCTAACAACCTCTGAGTTACAAATGATCTATATTTGTCAAATAACTCTTTAGGATCGAGATACTTAAAGTTGTGAAGTATCCCAGTTTAAGATCGAGAGTATTTGGACAAATTCACTTCAATGCAAAATGAATGCTTAAAAGTATTTTTCTCAAGGAAATGACTTTGTATTTATAGGCAACTAAATTCACCAGTGAATTTTGTGCCGTACAAATATGGTTGCATACATTTAATGATCCGACAAGAACATTAAATGTATTGGATAAGGAATAAGGATAAAGTCACATCAAATGCAAGTGTATCCTTTTATCCAATTACCTTTACACACGTATACTCTGGTAAAGAACAAGTTGATTGTTCTTTGGAAAGTGTGTTAAAGGAAAAGTCAATCCTTGATATCAGTGTTCAGACTTGTAGAATCTAGAACACTGACAATCCTCCAGTGTACAGATCTGGTAAGACTTTCCAGTGGACTCCGCCATTTGTTAAGTCTTCTTTCTTCAGACTTCAGTCTTTGACTTCAGTCAGAATGTCTTTAGTAGAGTTGATCTGGACTGGGGTGAAGTCCAGTGAGCTCATCTGGAGAATACTCCAGATTTCCTATACAAGTATTTGCTCATTGGTCTTCAATTATTTCTGGACAAATCTTCAGAGGGACTCCAGACTCCAAGTCTGGAGTAGGTCCAGTAGAACACGATTCTGGTCAGATCTTCAGTGAGGCTCCAGTATTCGCGTCTGGAGCGAGTCCAGTAAATCTGGACTAAATCTGGACCTAACACATATATAGCGATTCGAGACTTTCTTTACTTGAGGATTATGCTAGTTTAGTAGGATTCTCCTTTTGCACATTAGAAGTGAAATGAATAAGATTGAAAGATATTCGTTGATACATGCCACTCTATGCTATAACATGTGAATTTGGGCATGATTTGATTGCAAAGTGAAAGCTTATAGTGTGCAATGTGAAAGTTGTAATGTGCAATGTGAAAGTTTGTAATATGCAATGTGAAAGTTTGTAATGTGCAATGTGAAAGTTTATAATATGCAATGTGAAAGTTGTAATGTGCAATGTGAAAGTTTGTAATATGCAATGTGAAAGTTTATAATGTGCAATGTGAAAGTTGTAATGTGCAATGTGAAAGTTGTAATGTGCAATGTGAAAGTTTGTAATATGCAATGTGAAAGTTTAGAATGTGCAATGTGGAAATTATGTGAGGAATGCATGCGTAAAAGCCTTATGATTCATGATGTTGAACTTTAAGTTGCATATGCACTTTAAAATAATGAGATTATTATAAGGCACGAAATCATTTTGGGGAATGACTTGTTCAATTTATTGAGTAATGACGTTGACTATTTATGATTGATTTAGAAAGAAAATATAGGCCTGACGAGTTGATATGAAATTTCATGGACGATATGGATATAAGAGCCTTTACTCCCTAAGTTCGAGCAATTTGAAACTAGCGCGTGAACATTGCGATGATTATGTAGTCATGCCCTACTATGGAGATAGTTATTGCGCCCTAAGATTGAGCTAATTGAGGGCTAGTGCATGAACGATTTAATGATTATATAGTTGTGCCTTATTTTTGAGATAGTTATTATGCTCTAAGATTTGACTATTGAGAACTAGTACCCACTAGATATGATGATAATGAGGTTAGTCCTTACTATTGATATAGATATTGTGCGTTGAGATTTGACCGCTTGAGAACAAATGATTGTCCCTGAGAAATTCATGATGAAACTAGATAATTTCCTAAGTATGGAAGTTGTTATTAAGTACCCCTCTAATCCAATATTCGTTCACTCGTGCTCTTTTGAAATTATCCCCCATCATATTTCTTACGACACCACTATTCATTATGGACATATGACAACGCGATATCATTGGTGGAACATCTTTCCATGAACGTTGGACGATATACCCTAACAATTGTAGCCCCAAGATATGACGCGACACTATCCCCTCAGATACTACGCCTAACCTTTGTATTCGATCTGAGATGGTGCAAAACATTATGGAAACACCGAATGAAGTTGGAGACTTATGAAAGACGAGCGGTATTAAAGCCATATGACGATACAACGACACTGGTAGGACGCATTCCCATATATATTCTAGACGCCACGTCCTGAGAATGGCAACCCTGAAATTTGGTGCGATATTTCTATTCTAACGCGTGTACGCAAGCAACTATCCATATTCTAAGCCGGCGCGACATATATTGACGTCATCGAAAGTTGGAGTCCATTGGGCAACGAAAGACAGAGAAGTGACTCCTTTAACTCGCGCAAGGAGTCTGATTCGAGCCTTAATGAATCTTTTGATTTCCTATTTCCTATCCCACTTATTCGAAACCAAATTCTATATCCTTTATATTCTTGATTATTCAAAGTAATGATCATCACCGCTTCTCCTCAAGGTTAGTAACCTAACAACATACAACTCACTTACGCAACACTCTGCAATAGCGAAATCGAGTAACTAGTACCCTTCTCTTACTGCGACGTCAAGGGATACGAAAGACGTGAGACACCAGCCGTCCATAAGTGAAATACTTGGGATAACTACATAGCATAGAAGATGTTATTAAATCATGTACATAAAGTAGGGCGGAGAAGATTTGTGGTGTATAAGTCAAAGTACATGGAAGCACAAGCAAGAGTATACTAAGCTTTAACTTGGAGAAAGAATTGAAGGTCTTCCCTATCTATGTTGATCAACCAAAAGGAAAAATTGAGCGGCCGACAAAAGGAAGGTCGTGTGACATGAAGGTCACCTTTGGATAAATATAAGACTTCCCTAGAACTTGGGGGAGATCACTAGCAATGTTGGAAGACGAAAGTAATTAGAAGAAGAAAACCAAGGATAATAAGATAATTAGGATGTGTCGAGTAACCCTCAAGATGGAAGAGTAACAAAAAGGATTCTGAGCTATCCTTTTCTTTTTCAAAACACCAAAGCAAACGGATAATTGCTACATGAAGGAATCAGGAATTTGGTGAAATGAAGATCGTCAAGTATGGTGAGATAAAGTGAAAAGTAGGAAATCCCTTACATTTTTCTAGAGGAAAAATGTTATGGGGGTAATCACAGCAAAGGTAGATGCTCGAACAAGGAGTATGAAGTGCAAGATTATACTTCATCTTCCAAGAAGAGTTATTCACTAGCATCATTGAAGATGATTTGGAGTAGAATATGAAGTGAAGAAACGTCATTCGACCCAAACAAATGAAGTGAAGGCATTGACACCATTTACCCGATGTAGTTCCGGTAGCGTTCATCTTTACGGCACTCCACATGTTATCCTCCGAATATCAATTGGAAAACCTCTATCGAAAGACAAGCTAGTAGTAGAACATATCAACTGAGCCAAGAGAAAGCGATATACGCTCAACACCCGAGTTTAGAAGCACGGGGAGTCGTGAAAAGTATCCCCTCAAGGTCAATGGTCGTAGGGAGGTAAGCTAAAACAAGATGAATCTGAGTGAAAAATAATTTGCAACACGTGGTTAATCGTCAAGGACCATCGACCCATGGAGTAGTGCGCCCAAGCAGGGTGAAGGAGAAAACAACGTGGAATTGCTAAAGCTAGTAGTGAAAACAAATAAGAAATACGACGCTAGAGGTCAAGGCACATGCTACGACAACGATTAAGGAAGTTGGGCGCTGAACTAAATTCCAGACAACTAACAACCTCCGTGAAGAGCTAGTTATGGAATGTTTGAACGGAAGGGTGATAAGGATAATTCGCATCTGTGAAGAGTTAGGATCAAAGGATCCGTATCACCATGATCTGATAAGTACCCTTGGGATAACTGCAAGGACTAGCGACTGCTTGTGTGCTGTTCAAGACGACGATTACTCTAGTTTGAGATGGATTAGAGTGACGAAACGGTAAGGAGTATGGTGACCCATAAGAGAACGAAAGGAAAATGGAGAAAACCGAATGGTTGAGAAAAGGATGAAGTAACCGATGTTTCCCCTAAATCATATTATATCACAATTTCTAAGGACATTAGGTTATTGTATTTGAAAAGAAGCTTAGCTTAGAAAGCTGGAAATGGATATGAGGCTCAGGAGAGCAAAGTAATTGACAGTTTTGTAGAGGTCAGGAGGACCTACGAAGGATTATTTAAGGGAGGAGTTCATGCGAATAAGGACATCGAAGTGTTTACCTTGAAATAATGGTGGTGATATGATTACTTGAGAACATAAGGATTGTGTAAATCCTATCATGAGGAATGAGTAGGTACAACAAAGAAACCGAATAGGTTATATGTGCGATGTTAAAAGAGATTTGTCGGTGATGAGTCATAGATAATGGTCCTTCTAGCGTAAAAGGAAGAAATTAAAGGCACCTTAAAACGGTTTGAAAGCCAATATCGGCAAAAGCAAGAGAAATTGGTAACGATATGACTTAGCGAATAACGAAAGAGGTGACTTTGGAAAAATAAGGGCGAAATTGAAGAACAAAGTTGAGTGTGAGGAACAAGATGGAACTATCATCATACAATTTATGATTCCCTCGAACGCTGTAAAGCAACAAAGACGACATTGGGAAACCCTAAAATGAGATACTACAAAGATGTACCTTTGCAATTTTAGTGCAACTCACGTTACGAACCATTTGTTCATTTTACACCTCCGTATTGACACTTGCATCCTCAATCCATCTATTTTAGCATTGATCTAGGCAAGATTGACAGCCCACGACGATTACATGCGATTAATCGCCAGTCGCCTCAAGAGGTGAGCGACATTCGTAACCTTTTTCTGTTTCGAAGTTTCTGATCAAGAGGAATTTAGGAAACCGAGGGATGGATGCCCCGACCCTAGAGTTGGAAGCTCACAAGAAACCAAGAATCGTGATGAAACCTTGTTTGACTTTCACACATTTTATGTCTCCGTGTAGACACTCATACTGTTGGTTTATCCATTTTTACTACCGTATGAACGATCGAACTTCGAGGACGAAGTTTCAGTTAAGGGGGTAATGATGTAACAACCCTCAATTTCCGACTAGGACAATTTACTTAGACTTATCTAGGTATCTATCCCTAGAGGTTTATTAAGAGAATTGGCCTTCTAGACATTTCGGCATGGTGATAATTGCCCTCTAGTTCAATGAAGTATTGTAGGTGACTAACTATCTTATAAATGCCATGAATAATAACTATAATCATTCAACACAATCTCAAGCTATAAACTAGTTCTAATTGAACTTGACAAAAGGTCAACGAACCAAAAACTTTATTTCGAGAAGTTAAGTTATATAAATAATAATGTGAGTCTCACAAGTTAAGATATCAATCAAAATTCTTATAAATGCCATGAATAATAACTATAATCATTCAACACAATCTCAAGCTATAAACTAGTTCTAATTGAACTTGACAAAAGGTCAACGAACCAAAAACTTTATTTCGAGAAGTTAAGTTATATAAATAATAATGTGAGTCTCACAAGTTAAGATATCAATCAAAATTCTTATAAATGTCCAACAAATCAATCACCAAACCAATTTAAGTAAATATGACATGAGAATAAAGATTTCTATCTCAAAGCACATTTATAAATTAATATGTACATAAAAGTGTTTAAATAACAATAAGTATATATATATATATATATATATATATGCTAAAATAAATACAAGTTTATAAATAAAGGCTTATGTAACAAATTAAAAACACAAAAATATATACATACATATACATATACACGACATATATACATAGACACATACTAGAATAAAAAAATGTACTTACACTACAAACTAATACAAATAACCTTACAAAATACATATACAAACACCTAACTCATACATACATTCATACACACTTATACACTTATAAAATAAAATAAAATAAAAAGGGTGAAACCCTATCTTTATGTCTTGGCCGTCCCCCCCCCCCCCCTCCCTTCACACACACACTTAAACATTTCACTTACACTTTTCTTGTAACTCTCCAACTCTCTTACACTTCCAACACACACACAAATACATCTTTCACTCTCAAGACTCTTCCTCTCTTCTTTTTCTCTCTATAATTCGGCCAACAACAAAACAAGGAGAAAAACAAGACTAAATCTAATATAAGCAATAACAATAATAAGGGTTTATACTAGAGTAAGTAAGGGTTGAATCAAGCTAAGGTTTAAGGGTGTTTTTCAAGCAAAGGGAGGGTTATTTGGGCCTCTCAAGGTCACGAAAATTCTGCACTTTTTCCATCTTCAAAACCAAGTTCTTCAAGGGTATAAATCTTCATCTCTTTACTAGATCTATATTGTTCTTGTTTATGTTCAAAGGTTTTATCAAAAGTTTATGTTTTCTTCTTGTTTTCTTTGTAATATACACTTGATGAAGGCAAGTTGATAGGATCTTTCTCCTCATGCATATGCATGTCGAAATCTATGAGAAAGATCCAAGTATTCAACAAGTTTAAGACCCAAAAGTGTTGTTATAGATTAGTAGCTTTTAAAGTGATTTTCCTTTTCATAGATCTATATGTTTTTGTATATTTTGAAGAATATATTTCTGAGATTTTTCATTAAAAAGATGTTTTTATGTTGTTGAAAGTTAGATCTATAAAGATTGGTATTGAAAAGTGTTGATTTGAATGAATGCATGTTAGATCTAAGAAAGTTGAATCTTGTTGTTGGATTATGAGATGGATATGAACTTGTATTAAGTGAAAAATATGTTAAAAGAGGTATAATAATATGGGAATTTGATGTTAAGAGGTATAAAAATAAAGTATTAATCTTGTAAATGATGAACTCAAGTGTTAATAAAGCAAGAATGGTCATTGGTGAGTTGTTTGGACCCAAATACCTTCTGACAGAATCATTCTCCTGTCTTTGGACGGATAAACTGAACATGTGAGGGCCGTTTCAAGAAAAACTTTCAAAATAAAAGTTGTAGATAAACGAGTTAACAACTGGAATCACTCAAAAATACTAAACCAAACCAAAGATATGATTTTTCTACCAAAAGTGGTCAAAACTGGACTTTTGTCTTAATGTTGAGTCAACTTTGACAATTTTTAATTTCTTAACTAATAGGTTTCAGAAGTTTAAACTTGGTGTGAACTGAGTTCAAAGTGTCCCTAACTTAAAATAAAATTGGGAGATTTTTCTTAAATGTTCATCATAGAAATCTTTTATAAAATATTTCAGGTCGCATAGCAGCAAGCATTCTGACCAACTTTGGTTTTGTAATTTTTAGAGGTAGTAAACAATGTCTAAAAATTTAGCAAAAATTCACATAAATATAGGACACATATATGTCTCTGTATAAAAATCACCAATGTCCAAATAATTCAACTTAACCAAAATGACTACTCAACATTTTATGAAAATAAGTGTTAAAACAAAAAATTCCAAGTAAAAGTTCTTCACAACAAAATAAGCTAAAAGTCACTAGATTGCAACTTTAACCAACTCCAACAATCTCGTAACAAAAAGTATTATAAACCTACTGAAAATATGTCAAACAAAAGTTATAAAACTTAACTTGGTTATTAAATGGCAAAGACAAGCCTACAAATCACTAATTCGGTTCATATAAGCACTAACCGAAAGCTTTAATTTGCACTTATCACACCACCACCACTATCCCGACTTAAGACACCAAAATATAATGAACATTCTGGAAATAATGAAATAAGGATGGAAATCCATATTGACGCATTTGAATTGCTTGAAAATGAGGCTAAAATCACTATTTCGGTAAACGATTTATAAGCTTAGAATCCTCAAAAATGAGCAAGACTCAAGAGGGGTTGAATTGATATGATTTTTCCCATGATAAAAGTTGCCTAAAAGGCCTGGATTTTTAGCCAAAAAGTTGTGTGGTGATTTCTAAGAATTTCTATTAATTATTAAATTTAAATGATAATTAAAAAGGTAAATAAATAAATAAATAAATTATATAAATCATGAAATTGGTTAAATAATCACAACCAATGATGAAAGTGACTAAAACCTACTGGAGTAAAATCATTTTAAGTTAAAGAACAAATGTCATATAATTTAGAAATAATTAAGTAAGTGAAAATCACTAATTAATAACTATTTTTAAATTAATAGAAAAATTACATAAATAAATATATATATCACAATATTCTAAGTTAAAAAGCATAAAAATCAGAATATAACCCAAATATAATTAGCCACGAATTATAAAGGCAAGTGAGGTACTTAAAAGTATCTTTGAAGAATTATTTGGTTAATAAATCAAGAAAATGAATAAATAATTAATTAAATAATATTAAATTAAATAAATAGTTATAATCAGAAAGTATTCATAAATATTAATATTATGAAGTTACTAATGTCAAATATTATAATCAAGCAAAGCACACAATGGGAACCATGATAATCAAAGGCAAGTTACCGAAATTCTAACAACTTATAACTACATGTATAATGAAAGTGACCCTTTTACACCAACACTCTCTACAACCAAAAAGATGCAAATAATAACAATATACTTGGATCCCAAAATTTATGACAACATAATGAAAGTGGCATTTCTTAGTGATGGCTTAAGATAGGAACTTACGTATATTAGTCCTATCGTAGGGATAGCCTTGGCTTGAAGTGTGATTGAGGAATATGACGGATATATGGTCAAGGAAGCGATAGATGGGAAGTACCCATTTTGGATGAGTGAATATAATATGCGGCATATCAAGGTGAGTCATAGCCCCCTTTCAAACTCTTTTATGTGTTTTACTTTCGGGGTGAAAAGCATGATAAATAAAATGGCTTTATATATATGAAATGATTCTTGAAAGAATGATTATGAAATGGGAAATATTGTATGTTCAATGTGTTATAAGTTATACGATGAGCTTGAGTTCTGTCAAACTGTATTACTTCAGTACACTACTATTTAACTCCGATAGTGGAGGTCTGTAGTTAGAGGGTTGCGCAACTAGGAGTCGTCCACTCACCCACTAAATAGGTAACGGTGGAATGTTTGGTCTGCCTTGGTGGCCACCTTCATTGCCAGTCCGACCCGAGCGGTGCTCTAACTATCTTTATATATTATTGGTCGTCTCCATGGCACGACCCCAATTGTGATTAAAGCACTTGATTGACAGCTTGTGCTCTGAAATGAAATATTATGTTGTTTGGGACATGTAAATGGTCATAGTAGTGGCTCAAGCATATACTCATCGAATTATGCCTTTGGCGGAACGGAAATTATTATTGCTGTGGATGGAAATTATTGATTGAACATACGGGTTGGGTATTGGACCTTATATGGAATCTTGAAAGTTGTTGAATTTGGCAATATTGAAGTATTGATGACCAAATGGTTTTGGTATGATGAATGATTAATCGATTGATATTTTTTTTTCCTCTCACGATAAATGTGACAAATGAGAACTTTATAATTTACCATGGATTTCTCAACTATTTTGAAATGGATATGTAACGAGATTTACTTGCAAACCTATGCACTCACCAACTACGTTTTCGTAGTTGACACTTTTTCTTCATGCTTTTCAGGAATTAGCGTAAGCTTTGAGGAATTATATGCATCATGATTATTTGCATTACACTCGGGAGTCAAAGATCAAACCTTGTGATGGGCAATGGAATCCGCCTTGATCATTGTAGTATATCATCTCATGTATTTGTTATTTGTTTCGTGGACTCAATATCCAAGTATGGTAGACGTATTGTACTTGGTAATTGGTTCACATGCTTGTGCATTGTAAAATTATTATTTTTCATCTAAAGCTATGGTGAATGTTATCTATTATCCTTTGTTTTGAATACTCGACTTTCTGTACATCTCATCGTTCCGCCTTGGTTGGGGTGTTACATGGGCCGGGCTGAAGATCCCCTTCGTGGCCTTGCTGACGTCAGTGCGAGCATGCTGACTTCAGCACGTGGTGAATTTTCGAAATTAATTCACACGAGCTGCACACTTAACCAAAATTCGTAAATTTTTCCAGAAAACTTAACAAAGAAAAATTACAAATTTTCAGAAAACATAAACCTGTAGATACTTGTTACCTGAAACTTGTATCTACTCGAAAATGTAATCTTACCGTACATCATCCGTACTAATCTTGTCATCAAAATAATGTATAAAAACAATCTTACATTATAATCTTGACATAAAATCGATCATTTCTCCATTGATGCTTAACTTAAACATATGCAAACTTACATAGAAACAAATTCAATGTATAATGCATCAAAAATTCATCAATTTATCATACCATCAACCTATCACACTAAGTCTTAGGTTGAAGTCTTGATTCTCAGAATTTAACCTATTACACCAAGTTCTAGGTTATTACAAGGTTATTTGTCCCTGTAGCACATTTCGTGCATAGATTATTGTCCGTCGCAATGCATACCTATAGAATGAAATTTATTATCTGTAACCTGCACACTTAACAAACTTCATCAATGCATCAAAAACAACAACAAAAAACATAAGTATGCAAAAACAATCAAAATCTTAACCTAGCAATCAAATAAAGATCTAAGTCAAGTCAAATCTTTGTCAAGCATACTTATCGACCAAAACCAATTGAAATTTCAAAAATAAATTGAAACTTCTTCAAAACTACATTTTGATCTTTCAATAACCAAAATAGAATCATTTTCTAAAATTTAAACAACTTATGTTAATATTTAGAAAATCCATCTTTAAACACATATACCATAAGCAACAAGACTCATATAATCCACTAAGGAACATATAACTTCCAATGGAATCATCAGATGCTTATCAAATCTCTCGTGCAATAAGAACTAGTTTGACACTACAAACTGACACTAAAATAAAGTAAAAAGTAAAATAAAATAAAATAAAATAAAATAAAATAAAATAAAATAAAATAAAATAAAATCTAAACTACTTTATTTATGTACAAGAGATTCTAAGTTTCTACGGATTAGATCAGATTAGCAATTACATAAGCCTGCGGGTGAGAAATAATTCTCTTATTATTAGTTATGAACAGTGACTCAACAACGATTACCGGTATGTTTGTCCTCTTAAACACTCGGTACTTTCAGTTTCCTTTGGGTTGTGGCACTTTCGTATTACTTGAGCCAAGGACAGTCACCATGTAACCTAGTAAGTTACTCATGCCACATTTTAGTTTGCGAACTTATGTGACCCACATTCAGATATACTCCCGTAATCGACACAAGCACTAAAATAAGAAATATTCAATATATATCCAAAAACTTCCTTAAACAAAGCATGTGACACTTTTTAGATTTATTTCATTTGATCAATTTAGCATTTTGCGATTTAACTTTCATTCACTTTTGCATTTCTTTGTATTAAGGAACCCGTGATTTTCTATGAGATCCATGTAGCGAACTTTCTGACAACCTATCCCAAGTTGGAAGCTTTAGGTAGGCTAGGTATACAAAGACACCCCGAGGACGTACTTGTCTGAATCTCAAAGACCACATTAGCCCTTATCTTGAATTCATTTCATAACAATTATCACATTATAACTAAATTTAACTTTCATGCTCATGACTTGTAGAAGTTTTCACATATATACTGAATAAATCCTATAATAATGCTAGATCTTTCAAAGAATTTAAGGACCAGATCTAATCATTACTGGAAAGCAAGCATTCTCAGCCATATATCTGAATATGTTTCCCACAAGAACATTGTATAAATTAAGTTCAGATTGAAGAAAACCTTGGTACTTTGTGCCTACCGATACATCCTAAATTGTAATCACTGAACTGAGCAGTTATATTACGATTAAGCTGGCTTAAAAGCTAAAGTATCCTCACTTCTAATCATCTGAATGCATCAACTTAAATCTCTATCTTATTATTTATTTTGTTTTCTCATTTTTCATATTTTTATGACACTAACTATATACAGACTTAAACTAGACACTCTTTTTGTATTTTTATGACTCTAGCTATTTACAAACTTAACTAAGACACAAATAAATATACAAAAATAGTTCTTTGAGAGATCTAATATGAATCAGCATTCTTCATACCATTGAGAAGAATCAGCTTTTCAAAGCGAGTCTTATCAAATGCTTTAGTATACAAATCAGCTAGATTATCATCAGTTATAACCTTTTCCAAATGAATTAATTTCTTTTGGGCACAGTCACGTAAGAAATGATGTCTAATATCAATATGCTTGGTGACTTTATGCAAGACAGGGTTATTTGTAATGTCTATAGCTGACTTATTGTCTATTCTAATAGGAGTATCAAGAAAATCCATACCGTAGTCACGTAGTTGTTGCTGAATCCACAATACCTGGGAACAACAGCTACCAGCAGCCATATACTCTGCCTCGCATGAAGACTGAGCAACTGATGTCTGCTTCTTACACTGCCACGATACAAGTCTCCCTCCTAAGAACTGACATCCTCCAGTTGTAGACTTCCTGTCGTTGTTACAACCGCCAAAATCCGAATCAGTATACGCAACAAACTCAAACGATCCTCCCATAGGATACCATAGACCAAGCCCTTGGTTTCCTTTCAAGTAACATAGGATACGTTTTGCAGCAGTTAAATGTGACTCTTTCGGACTAGCTTGGAATCTAGCGCAAAGACAAACAACAAACATAATATCTGGTCGTGAAGCTGTCAGATACATTAATGAGCCAATGATAGCACGATAACAAGTTGCATCAACAGGCATATCTTTAGGATCAAGAACCCCTAAACCATGATTTAGCTGAATAGGAGTACCATATATCTTGGATTCTTGTTGAGTACCAATGTTCTTGGATTAAAGTCTGTAAATTTGGTGATGACAAATTTGACTTATAAACACTTAGAAATCTTTTGGTTCTTGTAATCTGATCTGGGCCAGACTAAGCTGACACAGCTTACGATCTGTCTCTGACCCAGATCATGCTTCATACTTTGTAATTGTAAAATCTTATGGAAGCAAGTGTTATTCAAGCTGCATCAACAATGTGATAGCATTCAATCCAAGTCGAAGAGGAGGATTGAAGATAGAAGACCAAGCTGTTAGTGGAATACAGCTTGGGATTAGCAGTCAGCTTGGAAACACTTAGGCAGATTGGTGCTTTGACAAACGGCCCAATCTGTGTCAGACAATCAAGTGAAGATAACAACCTGGATTGAAGATAAAGACAAATGACATGACTAGGAAGAATCCTAGGATCCAGGTTGGTGGTTGCTTTTACATATGCGTGTCCATACTCTTATTGGTTGATGAAGAATGTGCGTCAGTACGTGGGGGACTACAAGTACTATGAAAGGCACGATTGATTATTCCTTTATCATCTACTGAAAGAAGAATACGTGGCTGCAACGGACACCAAGAGAAGGAGTGCTTTCGCCTATAAAAGCCTCATTCATTGATTGCATATGTGTGGCATTTCCTTAGAATCATTTTTCACACAAGTTTCTCTGCTCTTATACACAGCTTAGTCTGTACGAGATCAGCTTGGGCTGATTCTCTGAGCTAGAACTTATTGATTGTAGTTTGTCATTTCAGAGGTTGTTTAGATATCTATAGGCTATCTTTATTCCGCAACAACCTTGTAATTCTTTGTATAGATTATTTCTTAATAAAGGATTACTTTGAAAACCACAATCTATGTTCAAGAATGTTTTTGTTTCTTTATTGCTTTACTGTTTTAATGATTCCTGCTCTTTACTTACTTGCTTAATATAAATAAACTGAATCTTAAAACGTTTTTTGTTAAAAGTTTATAAAGATTAAGGAAAGTTGTATTCACCCCACTCCATAACTGTTCCGTGTACAATATACTTTGGTATATTGATACACCTTGGGACGTATCAACTGGTATCAGAGCAGGGGTTAAGAATTAACTTGACTTGATCCTTGCATATTTCCCTTAATAGTAAAGCATTATGTCATCCTATATTGATACTGGTTCTTCAACCCGACCACCCATGTTTGATAAAGATAATTTCAGTGGGTGGAAAGGTCGAATGTCTTTGTTCCTTGAATCCATCGATAACAATATGCCTGACATCCTTGCGGATGGTCCTTATGTTCCTACACAAACCATTGTGGTAGAAGCTGTGGTCAGGGAAGGTCAACCAACCATTCCTGCCATAGTCAAGTCTATTGTTAAGGACAAGGCAGATTGGGGGGATGAGGATAGGAGGTTGGCAAACTTGGATGTGAAGGCTAGAAATTTCATTGTCCAAGTTGTGCCCAAAGACCTTTACCATTCTATTAAAATGTGTTCTATAGCTAAGAAAATGTGGGGTACGTTGACTGTCATGTTTGAGGGTTGCTCTACTTCCATGGAATCTACAATCACTACATTGACCAGGAGGTATGAGAGATTTTTCTCTTTGAGAAATGAATCATTGACTGACACTCATACCCGCTTTAATGCTTTGGTAAATGATTTAGCTGCTGTTGGAATTGTTAAGAAAAATGAGGTTTTAAAGAGTAAATTTCTTGATTCATTACAACCTAAATGGAACAACTATATTTCTTCTGTTAAATTAAGTTCTGTTTATCATGATCTTGATCTCCCTGGACTTTTTGGTTTGCTTCATAACCAAGAATGTTCAGAGGCTGAAAAGTTAATTGCTATGGGTGATTCTTATAGTCAGCCTGCTACTGCACTTGTTGCTTCTATGACTGAACACCCTAGTTCAATTAGTAATGAGATCATTCCTTGTGTTAATGATGATATTCCTGATATGTCAAATCCTAACTCTGTTTGTGCTGAATCTGAATGTGATGAATCTGATGGTGATGAGCTAGCTAATGAAGTAGCTTTGTTGGCTGAAAGGATCAGAAGGAGATCCTTTAATAAGTTTAAAGGAAAAGGAAAAGGTGGCCAAGCTGATAAGACCAAGAAGCCATTTGACATGTCCAAAGTCACTTGTTACAAGTGTGGCAAGACTGGGCATATGGCTGGAGATTGCATATCTAAAGAATCTACTCAAGCTGTGCCAGCCAAAGGTGGAAGAGGTGAAAAATACTCAAAGCTCAAGACTAAGAACAAAGCCTTGAAAGCACAAGTAGCTGAGCTGACTGAGAAGGTGAACAAAAGTAAAAAGAGTCTGGTAGCCAAAGACTGGGCTGAAAGTGCCACATCATCTGATGATGAGCTATATAAAGATGCCAAGTGTTTCATGGATAAAGAAGCTACTCAAAGATTTGCTGAAGATCTGGTGAAAATACAACAGCAATCTGAGTCAACTCACCAGGCATCTACCAGTCAGACTGCTCCACCTGAGGTAATTTCTTTTTCCAATCTGTCTGATAATGAGAAACTGTCCAGACTGAATAGACTTGGTGATGAGGTTCTGCTACAAAAACACTTTAATCAATAACTCAAAAAGAAAATACATGTTTTGAAACTTGATAACAGCTCCAAAAGTCACACCATTGAAAAACTAGAATCTAAAGTTAAAGCTCAAAAACAATTAAACTCCATTTTGGTTAAAGAAGCTAAAACTGCAGAAGAAAAGTTTTTAAAGGTTAAACAATTACTGAATCATGGTGTATATGTTCCAAAAGAGTTGCTAAGTATGTTAATGACCAAATACCTCATCAGATCAAGGCTATTTTTGATGGTGATTATGATAGGGCCATAGCCATTGTTGAAGTCTATGCTATGGAGCCTTGTTATCGGCCTCCTTCACCACCCAAAGTCCAAACCAAAGGAATGAAATCTAAACCAATTAAGTTGGTTCAGAAATCTGGTATTGTGTTTAAAGATCCTGAAACCATTGGTCAGACCATTGCTGAAGCTATGTCTGAAGCTGATAAGGTTGTTGAGTTAAAACCTGAAGAAAGTCTTGACTTATCTAAGCTGACCATTACCAAATCTGAATCAGATTCAAAGACTAAAACAAATATGGGTAGTTTAAAGAAAAATAAAAGAAAGGTTAGAGATCATAGTGTTCCTAAAGAAAAAATAAAGCTTTTAAAGAGTAAGAAGTCTGGTTCTCAAGGAAATGAGTTACAAACAAAATCTGAGTTTGTTTCAAGTAACACCAAGTCTAACTCTAACAAAATGATTTCAAAATATGTTGAGTCCAGAACTGATAAGGTTTCAATGGAAGCAAATTTTCTTAAAAATGTGTGTGATCCAAAAACTATTGATCAAAGAAAATTGAGAGCTGAATGTAAGAAATCTGGAATAGGCAAAGGTTTTGTTCAAAAGGAAACTCTAAATGTTGCTAGAAAGAACTTTGAATCTGGTAAAGGACAAACCAAGCAACAATGGGTGTTAAAATGTGATAAGAGTCTAAGTTCAGTTACCCAATCTGAGTCAGACCAGAAGGTCAGCTCTGGTAAACCCATCTTTGGATGGGTTCCCAAAAAGAACTAATCTATTATCATAAATGCAGGGCAATCATGACGATAACACCTGGCACTTGGACAGTGGATGTTCCAAGCATATGACCGGATGTAAGTCCCTGCTATGTAGCTTTAGGATTCGCGCTGGTCCGAATGTTACTTTTGGAGATGACTCTCAAGGAAAGACTGAAGGATTTGGTATACTTTCAAATAGTCCCCTTACTTTCAGAAGGGTCTCATATGTAAATGGTTCGAAGCATAATCTGATCAGTGTGAGTCAGTTGTGTGATGCTGGTTATGAAGTGAGATTCAGGTCTGATAAGGGAATTGTTCTTGATTTAGAAGGCAATGTGGTTCTTATTGCAAAGAGGGATGAGTCTTTGTATTCTTTTGACATGAGAAATCCAACTGTCACAAGAGAAGTTTGTTTCATGTCAAAGACTCAAGATGAGCTGAATTGGTTGTGGCATAAAAGGTTGTCTCACATGAATTTCAAAGACATCAACAAGCTGTGTAAGAAAAAGTTGGTGTCTGGTCTTCCAGTGATCAATTATGAGAAGGACAAGCTGTGTGGTGCTTGTGAGAAAGGCAAGCAACACAAAGCTACTTTTAAGTCTAAAACATGCTCAACCATTGATAATTGTTTGGATCTGCTTCATATGGACTTATTTGGACCAATTAGTACTCCTTCATTCACTGGAATGAGGTACTCCTTGGTAATTGTTGATGAATATTCAAGATACACCTGGGTTTTCTTTCTCAAACATAAGAGTGAAGCTGCTAACAACATTATTCATTTCATCAAGTAAGCTGAAATTCTCTACAAAAGGCCTGTTAGGCAATTAAGAAGTGATAATGGTACTGAATTTAAGAACATCACTCTTAATTCATTCTGCAGTGAAAAAGGAATTTCACAAGTCTACTCAGCTGCCAGAACTCCTCAACAAAATGGTGTTGCAGAAAGAAGAAACAGAACTCTTATTGAAGCTGCCAGATCTATAATGGCTCAAAACAATGTCAAGTCTCATTTCTGGGCTGAAGCAGTACACACAGCTTACTTTACCCAGAACAGATCCCTTATTGTGAAAAGACACCAGAAGACTGCATATGAACTTCTTAGGGGGAGAAAACCTGAAATTGGTTTCCTAAGAATGTTTGGAAGTCCTTGTTACATTCTGAATCTGAAAGACCACTTGGAAAGTTTGATGAGAAAGCAGATGAAGGTATCCTACTTGGATATGCAACAATGATGAAGGCCTACAGAGTTTACAATAAGAGAACTAAAACAATTGAGAACTCTGTTAATGTAAGCATAGATGAAGGTTGTTTCAAGCCAGATTGCTCTCCTCCTGAAAGATGAAGATTTCAATTTTGAAGAACTGGATGTACCTGAGAATGAGCCTCCAACTAATCCTCTAGTTGGAGCTGATAATGCTCAAACTTAGGGGGAGCAACTTATAGAAGAAGAAGAAGAAGGTGTTCCAATCTTTGAAAATGCACAAGCTGATCCTGCTCCTACTGAAGAAAATTCCAGAATCCATTAAATGACTCTCAAACTGGTTCAGATTCCTCCATTCCAGTCCAAGCTGATCAGCCTCTTCCTCAAGCTGATCATGCTGGACCATCTAATCTGAATCAGCCCATTGTCCCAGTTACAAATAATTCATCTCATGTTACCAGATGGACAAAGAGTCATCCAATTAACCAAATCATTGGTGATCCTCTCTCTGGTGTTAAAACAAGAAGAAAGGCAACAGGCAATTTCTGCATGTTTGTCAATTTTGTAAGCAAGGTTGAACCAACTGAGGTTAATGAAGCTCTGGCAGATCCTTCTTGGGTAAATGCAATGCAAGATGAGTTAACATAGTTTGAAAGAAACAAGGTTTGGGAACTTGTTCCAAGACCTCATCACAAGACTGTGATTGGAACCAAGTGGGTCTACAGAAACAAAATGGATGAAAGGGGAGTTGTGACCAGAAACAAAGCAAGATTGGTTGCTCTTGGTTACAGACAAGAGGATGGAATTGATTAGGATGAGACTTTTGAACCAGTGGCAAGATTAGAGGCAAATGTTCTTGGCATTCTCTGCTCACAAAGGTTTCAAAGTCTATCAAATGGATGTGAAGAGTGCATTTCTTAATGGAAAATTGGAAGAAGAAGTCTATGTTGAACAGCCTCCAGGTTTTGAAAATTCAAAGTTTCCTGACCATGTGTTCAAGCTTGAGAAGGCTCTCTATGGATTGAAGCAAGCTCTAAGGGCATGGTATGACACTTTGTCTAAATTCTTATTGGCTAACAACTTCAAAAGAGGTAATGTTGACAAGACTTTGTTTGTGAGAAAGTATAATGGTGATATCTTGCTTGTACAAATTTATGTAGATGATATAATATTTGGGTCTAGCAGTGAAAGACTTTGCAAAAAGTTTTCTGAATTAATGTCTAAAAAGTATGAAACGAGCATGATGGGAGAACTAAACTATTTTCTGGGTTTACAAGTTAAACAGACTAAAAATGGAATTTTTATAAACCAAGGAAAATATGTTAAAGATCTCTTAAACAAATTTGGTTTTAGTGATTGCTCACCTATGAAAACTCCTATGTGAATTGGTGATAAGCTGGGTGAAGATAAAAATGGCAAATCTGTTGACACCACAGCTTATAGGGGTATGATAGGATCATTACTTTACTTGACTGCTAGTAGACCAGATATTATATTTGCTACATGTCTCTGTGCAAGATATGAAGCTAGTCCTACGGAATCTCATCTTAAGGCTATAAAGAGAATCTTAAGATACCTTAAAGGTAGTCCCAATCTGGGTCTTTGGTATCCCAAAGACTCAGGATTTGATCTAATTGGCTATTCAGATTCTGACTTTGCAGGTTGTAAGATTGACAGAAAAAGTACTTCAGGAGCTTGTCAATTGCTTGGCAATAGACTTGTAAGCTGGTCCAGCAAGAAGCAGCATTCAGTTTCTATCTCCACTGCAGAAGCTGAATATGTTACTGCAGGAAGTTGTTGCTCTCAAATTCTTTGGATGCAATATCAGCTTCAAGACTATGGTGTCACTGCATCAAAAACTCTAATCTTTTGTGACAGTACCAGTGCCATAGCAATTTCAAACAATCCTGTGCTTCATTCAAGGACCAAGCACATTGATATAAGATATCATTTCATCAGGGATCATGTAATGAAAGAAGATGTTGAACTCTACTTCATTCCAACAGATAATCAGCTTGCTGACTTGTTCACAAAGCCATTGGATGAATCAAGGTTCAACTATCTCATAAGTAAGCTAGGTATGCTAAATTTGTAAAAGGTAGTGAGCTAAGTAATAACAAATCTGACCCCTTAGAGTTATCCTAAATTTTGAGGGTAAGCTGTGTCTGACCCAGACTACCCTTTCACACTTGGTGCATTTCCAAGTAAAAGAGGGTAAGCTGAGTCTGACCCAGCTTCGTGGTTATTTTTGTTATTAAATATCTCAGTGCATTTTATTACTTTCATTATTTTATTTAGTTTACTTGTTGATCCTATTGGAGTGTGACACGTGTAGAGGTTACAGACGGATACTGAAAAAGTACCTCCACTACTTGTTCATCCTCCAATCATAATCTTTCTCTCTCCAACTTTTTCAAACGGGATATTTTGAATTATGTATATAATATCTATTTAACCTAAATCCCAAATCACTTGTTCATATTTTCTCAAATCATTTTTTTTCTCTCAAATCTGATTACTGTTTTATTATTTTATTTAAAATTCTTCTTATAAAAATTGTTTTCAAATGGCATCATCATCTGTTTCTATTCATTCTAATGATTCTCAATCTAGTTCTTCATCTGAAGCTGAAAGTCTATACCCAACTCCAATAAGCGCTAATAAGCTTTCACCTTATGTGGTGGGAAGTGATGTAGTAGTGTTCCCGGCTGATCTTGATACTGGTAAAATCAAGATTGGCAGTCTGGTTCATGCCAATATTCATCCTCCTTCATGGGCAAAAGGATATGATGAGATAGTGGCTTTCTTATGGTATCATCCATTCGGCAAGGTGATGATTGAGAAGCCAGACTGGGTGTTTCAAGATCTCCTTTGCGAATTTTGGGCGAGCTGTCATGTGGGACAGAACAAGAAAGGAGATGCTGCAATCTATGGCACAATCCTAAATGGTAAGAAAAAGGTATATATTTCTTATGAGAGGATTAGGTCTGCATTTGAGCTGTCTTATATGCCTGAAGATGATTATGCAAGTGTTGTGTCTCATACTGAAGCCAAAAATATTTTACAAGAGGTTGGATATACTGGTCCATTGGCTTCAGTGGTTAAAATGAAATATTTAACTGGCATTTGGAATTATTTACTGAGCACAATTTCTAAAACTTTACAAGTAAAGGCAGGCAGCTTTGATCAACCTAATGTTTTAGAGTTGCAGATTTTTCATGCAATGGTCACTATGACCAGAGTAGATTTTGCTGGCTTAATTTTTAAGGACTTAGTTGAACGTGTTAATAAGAAGAGCCTTACCATACCTTATGGTAGGATTCTTGCTCTTATCATTGAAGCTATACTTGACAGTGATTACAGTCTGGCAACTGGTCAGACTGTGGAATGCAAGTCCATTAACAATAACATTTTCAATAGTCCCAAGGTAACTGTGCAGGGTCTGACCCGAGCAATGCAGGTTTACCTTGATTTTTGCAGGCAAAGAGAAAGGGAACAAGAAGCACTTGAGGAAGCTGTCCCTACTTCGACGCGATCTGAGTCTGACACTCAATCTGCCAATCAGGGGGACCCAGGTACACATGCTTCTGAACCCTCAAACTCTTCTCAATCTACTCAATCTTCTTCTCCTTCAAAAGAGGGTGAAGGGTTGGCCAAATCATCAGCCTCCCTAGCCACACCCTCATCCACTCATTCAAAATCCGCTTCTAAAAGACCCATTATTGAGGACTTAGTGCCTCACAGTGCTAAAAAGAAAAGAATGCAAAGGAAATCTGTGTCAGCTTCTGGGGTTGATAATGCAACATCAAATTTTGAGATCCCCCAAGGTGCAGTGGAAGCTAAGGAACGTTCCAAAGCTGTCCCTGCCACCCAAGCTGACAAGCTGAAATCACCACACCCATCTGCACTCTCCCAAAAGAGTGTAAACGAGTTAAAGGGAACACTTATTGCTACCCAACCCTCCAAACAGGGTGAAGGTATTGAAAGAAAGACCTCCTCCCAAGGTCATACTGAGTCTGCACCTAAATCGCCATCATCAGCCTCCCAAAAGGTTGATGATATCATTAAAGGGATAACAGAGGATCTAGCCCAGATCAAAATGAGTCAGAGTCTATGCACATCAATTCTGAGGATGGTCAGCCAAAGGAGAGAAGTATCGAACGCATTGGTGACACTGCTTCTCCTCCTCAAGCTGATCAGACTCCTTCTCTCTTACACTCTGAGTCTGCACAGGCTGTCAATGCCCCTTCTATGTCACAAGTAGGGGTACATGCCTCAATTCTCCCTAAGGATACTTTGGTGCAACAACACACCTCTGTTGAAGGGCAATAAAATACACAAGACATTACACCTGCAGAGTCTGTGTCTGCATTTGTCCTTGGATAGAGGGATTCTGTAGGTTACATGGCTGTCTTTAAGGCAGTTATGTCAGCCCCTTGTGCAGCAAAGGGAACCATTGATGGTCCTCACGATGTCAATGAGAATATGATCACTATCTCTGGAAGTGATTCTTTATTCGATGATGAGTTTGCCCATCCATCCTCAAGGGATGCTCTGATGGAAGATGCCAGTGGAGAAGTTGATCAAAATCAAGATCAACACATTCCCACTGGCCCTCAGCCTGAATCAAACGTTAATCTTTCTCAGGCTGACCAACTCATCATCATTTCTGAAAAATCTACTCATGAGACTCACTCTCATGAGCAAATTCACCAAAACTCCTTAAGCTCCACCCCCTTCTATATGAGCCCAATGACCCTGATTTTAAGGATTGCAGGCTGCTCTTTCCAGATTCAGTGGCTTTTAAGCCAACTGCAAGTTCTTCCCAAGCTGCCACTATCTCATTTTCAGATGTGGTGGGTCAGCTCACTGAGTTCATTTCAACCTCTAAGGTTGAGAGCTTACAGCTGACCAAATGCTTCGAAAAGATCCAAAAGGATCAGGAATTGACGGACAAGAAGGTAGATAAGCTGAGTCATGATCAGACTGCATTGAAAGAAAGTGTGATAAAAGCAGTTGAAGTGATGCAGCAGAATGAGAGCAAGCTGACAGAGTCTCTTGATGGTCTTACAAAGGCAATCAATGAAGAGAAGGAAAGAAACAACAGTACTCTGAGTCAGATTGAGACTGCAGCAATGAAGTTTACAAGGGAAGTCACCATAGAACTTCGATCTGCAAACAAGTCACAAGCAGATTTCAAGAATGATCTGATTGAAGTCTCTAAGGGTGTCAAATCTAAAATTGGACTCCTCCATGAAGATTATGTTGAGCTAAGGAGAGCCTGCTGTCTCACTAATATCAAGATTGACTTGATCAACCAGGATCTCAAAGGCCTCTTTGCTACTCCAGTGAGCTCTTTCCCTCCTGATGATGACAAAAAGGGGGAGAAGAATGCCACTAAGAAGAAGAGTGCTATGAGTGATGCTGAAATGGATCTAGAAAGAGAAAGACAACAAGCTCAGGTTGACAAGGAAATTGCAGAATATTTTGATAAACTGAAAGAAAGACATAATAAGGCCAGAGCTGAGGAGGCAGCCAATGATAGAAGAATGGTTGTGCATGGTTCTAAGGTGGAAGGTGAGAAGGAAACTGTAGAGGAGATAAAAATAACAGAATCTGAGTCTGGTGGTGAAAATGTTGGAAATATGAATGAAGAGGCTGAAAAGGAGAGTGATACAACTAAGGGGGAGACTGTTGATGTTGAAATGGGAGATATAAGGAAGGATGTTGGAGTTGAAAAAGTTAGAAAGCTGAAAAGAAAAGGAAGTCCTCCCAAGTTGTTCCTGTACAAGCTGTGCCATCGCAAGCTGACTAGCTCCCAAAGAACAAATTGCTGAATCTTCTTCAAGTGAAGACACTGTAAAGTTAAGAATTCGAGCTTATGTGTGTGTTAGTGTGTGTAACAATGGAGGTTTTAAGAGAGAGAAAGTAGAGAGAGAAAGTGTGTTTAGCTGGAAGATTAGTTTGCATAAAAATGAGGTGAAAGGTTACATTTTGAATTATGGAGGGGGTTTATATACCTATACACATATTACAATATGCCCCCTTCCATACTTAGATATTTACATTGTAAGTACAAAAGATACAAATCAACTACTACATTTATATTTCTAACAATCTCCCCCTTAGTAGTGATTTGTGAAAAATATCCAGTCTTTGTTCATCTTCAAACTCTTGTATTCGGTCTGTCTTTGTTTGGATGCCAGAACCAATTTTCTCCTTCAGGTTTGTCATCAGGAACAATCATATTAGCTTCAAAGTTTCTTGGAGGAATGTTATGTGGCCCTGGTAGATGACTAGGCTCGTATTTGATCCAACAACCTCCTTTCCGACGAACAACGTACTTTGACTTCTGAACATTCTTTGCTTCTCTCATCATTCGAATGCTATCTCGGTACTCAAGCCTTTGATTGATCTTGGAGATTACTTTATCAAACACTTCCTTTTTCTTTTCATCTTGCTCATCTTCTTTCAAGCACAGCAACACATTTTTACAAAACTCCAATGTTCAATCAGAATAAGAAGCAAGTTCATCCATGCGAATGAAAATCTTCTTCTTTCGGCTATTTAAAAAGACAACCCCTGGGATGACATGTAGGGGTGGGCGGGTGGCGTTGGGGCTGAGGGGGGGGGGGGGGGGGGGGGTGGGTAGGGGTGGGGAACGGGTGGGGGTGCACTCCCCCACTCTGTTGGGGTGGCGGTTGTTGTGGGGATTTTTTTTATTTTTTTTTTTTTTTTTTTTTTTTTTTTTTTTTTTTTTTTTTTTTTTTTTTTTTTTTTTTTTTTTTTTTTTTTTTTTTTTTTTCGGCTATTTAAAAAGACAACCCCAAAAGATGGTTCTTCGATGACATGACCAATACTGAGTTTTTCAATGTCTTCAGTGTAAAGACTTTGATCTGGATATGGGACATTTATCTTCCTCTTCACAACTTCAAACCCTATTTGAAAATCTTCCAGTGAAGCATATTGAATACAACTTGACATGTATCTTTTTACAGCATCAAAAGCAATTACATCTTCACGGTATCTTTGCATTGCATTCAGGAAATGGTTGTAGAGGAAGATAATGTCATCAACCGGCAAAAGTTTGAATTGGGCTTCTGTAAATCTATAGATCTTGTTATTATCTCTTTTAACATGAAAACATGGAACAGAGATAGTAACTCTTTTAATCAATATCACTCTTATCAGCACCAATATCTTATGATTTCTTTGTTCTTCCAGCAACTTTGGATTGTATTGTTTTGTAAGTTTAAGAAGCTCTGCGTATTCTTCTATTTGCCTTGCTTCCTTAAACTTGTACATCGAGTCTAACTCTGGTCTCTTGGTTTTAGTGACTTTAGTTGCTCCACAAAATATTGGATATGCCCTTTCCTCCAGATATCTCGACTTCTTAGCTGCTTCTTTAGGTTTGATGCCGAGAGCAACCATTCTTTCTTTATCCCTCAAGAAGTATCCCGATTAATAAATCTTAGTTGTTCGTCAGTTAATTTAGTTGGAAAATAATCAGGAAGAACTTCCTCGGATATGATTGCCTCTCTCAAAACTTGTTTGTAAGTTGATTTCTTAAAGTTCTGAACAACAGCTTCTGGAGTCTTTCTCAGATCATCAAAATTGTTAAATTCATTGAAATTGTAATGCTGTGGAACTGAACTAGCAGGAACAGATGATTCTCCAACTTCAACTCTGCTTGAAGAACCTGTTTCAAAGTAATCAAGATCTGCAAATTCTTCAAACATTGGTTCCTCTACAGCTTCTACGTTCACTGGAGTTTCAACTATCTCTGGCTCATCCAATATTACATTATCTTTTATGGCCTCAATATCAACTTCTCCTTCAGCATATTCAACTATATCATCTTCAATAACAAACCTTCTTCTTCATTAACCTCAACATTCTCATTTTCTTCTTCACTTTCTACTTCTGAATTAACACCAAAAACGTCATCTAATCTTCTTTTAATCACATCATCTAAAGTATCTTGATTTCCACCCTCTGATCTTTCTTGCATCACTACATCCTCAACATTCACATCAACTCTTGCCGAAGTATTTTCAATATTAACTTGACCCTCTCCTTGGTTCCCCCCTCGGGGTGATCATCAGAATCAGGATCATCCCGTCTAGAAGCAACCGAGGCCGGTCGGCAAGATTCTAATGCTAACAACCTTAGCTCAAATGCAGCAAGTTTCGCATCATATTCAGCCTTTTGTTTTTCAACTTGATTCTGTAGAGCTTTGACTCTTCGTTCGTTAGCCATTTCTCTTTTTCTTACCTCAAGAGCATTCAACACCCCTTTCAGTCATAGTTAACAAATCCCCTTCAGAACGTAGAATGCCAAGTAAAACTTCACATGCTTGATCTTTTGTTGGAAGATTTGTTGTGGTTGATGATGTTTGAATAGGTGTTGGTGTTCTTTGTGTTTGGGTAGGAGGTGGAGAAGCCAACCCGGGGGTTGTTTGCACATTTGTGGTATGACCTAAATTCAGCGAAGCTGATTCAGGATTTCCTGCGGATCCTCGGGTTATACCCTCACCAGCAGTTTCAGATTCATGGGCTTTGCAACCCGAATCAATTTGTGTCCTAGACTATGATAAATCACTGTCCGGGACTTGTTGTTGTTGGGCAACACCTCTCATAACACCGGGGTCACTGAGAATGCCCGTTAATACAGTCTCAGGTTGATCCTGAGGAACAGCAGTGTCACTACGGCGTTCATACTATCCCCCAGTCTCAGTTTGAGAACTGTTACCTGCGGCTAAAGCTGGCGTGATGTTAGCTAAGGCAGGATTTCCAAGCTGTCCTTGAGGGTCACACAAAGTGGGTCCCCCTCCGCTTGTTCCGGCATCAGTACTCAACTGAGCTTGTGAATCCGTGTACCTAGGAGATCTAGACTCATGTGAACGAAATGAAGGCGAGAGGTGGGGCTGGTCCTCTCTTATTTCAACACTCTCATCCTCCAAATGAGGAGAGTGTGGTGATCGTGGCTGTTCCCCGTGCATTTGTGAGACTAACTCCTGTTGTGAGGAGTCAGAATGGCTAGGAGAGTTTGGTGCAAGCAAGAATGGGCAGTTCCCGACTTCTACCCTAGGGTAAACAACCCGGTTAGACTCTGTGGTTTGAACTATCGGAGGGCCAACATTTTCTTTATGCCCTTGTCCTAACCCGGACCGCACATCCTCTCTTACATTTTCAACTCCTCCCTCAATTCCGCCTTTTCCTCCAGCACAACATCATCTCCAGTGCTAACATGCTCAGTTTCCAACTCAGATACAACATTATGAATTACTTGAGTTACTTGTTCAGCATCCAACTCTGTCGAGGCACCAATATGTTCAGATCCAGCAGACTTATGCTTTCTTTTGGATTTCTTCTTCTTTGATTTCTTTGGTGACCTTCGAGCAATCATTTTTATTCGTCTACCAGGTATTGCCGGTGGTTCATTTGGTAGTGCTGAAGCAAGCGGTGTAGGATTAAGTACAGGTGATAAGCGAGGTGGTGTTAGAGTTGGTGGATTTGGCGAAACAACGGATGGTATTGGTGTAGATTGAGAAGGTGAAGATTGTGAAAATGGAACGGTTGGTGTAGATTGTGTTGATTGAATGGATGGTGAGGTTTACGAAGTAATATTTGGTGTAGGTTGAGAAACAGGTGAAGAAACAGGTTCAGGTGTAACAGCTTCTTGTTCAAACATAACTCTTTTCGATTTTCTTCTCCTCTGCTCAGAAGTCCCCTCACCACTATCCCCTCTTTTTCTTTTAGTTAACCTAGGACCCTCACTTGGCGACCTATGCTCAGCTTGGGTAGGAGTCTGTCGGCTTTCAGACCCATTGCTGAGACTAACCACTCGAGATAAGCCCTAAGATGAGGACTCTGAGCAGAACCAGATTAATTAGGAATGGTGGAATCGGAAAAGGTCTTGCAGTTTCACTTCCTGTGCCTCTCAAGTTGGATTTATACATTGCAATTACACACTTGAAGCTGTCTTCCAACTTTGGAATTTCTTCTACATTATCAAGAACGTCTTCGATAATCAGTGTGAAGAATCTGATAAAGGGAATATATTTTCTTTCTTGTTTATCCTTTCCCTTGACAACTTGGATCATCTTATCCCATATAATCTTCGCAAAGTCACACTGCACATTGTGAGTGACTGCATAGTAAATTGATAATGAATGCTTTGTCATGAGATCAATTCCTTTCTGTGATGGCATCAAACAAGTGGTTAGAACATTGTACATCATATGCCAGAGAGTTGCTACATTCATTCTTCTAAAATCTCTCATCGTTGCCAACTCTCCTTCATAACCCAACGAATGAACTCCAGCCAACATTTCTTCAACTGATGGAAGTTCTTCGTATTCTTCAAGTTCAGGAAAACCAATGATAGTTCTGAACTCAGCCAGATTGAATTTACAATTGAAGATTTCATCTTCTGACTGAAGAGAAAACTTGAAGTAGTCTGCTGTCCTATGCCTTTTACTTCCTTTAACATATTGAATTGATTCCCATAACTCAAATACATACTTCTCGGGAACAATTCCAGTCAAAGCATTATTCAACGGATGATGGCTTAGAATCTCCGTTATTATTGGGAATTTGCAAGCAAATGGTATATGAAGTGCTTGATTGGCTTGCATCTTCATTGAATCTCCTTCTTTGAACATAGCCATCTTGGTAATTTATTATTTTTCTGTTAAGACAAACTGACCAAAGTTTTGACCAGAAAATACAATTTAAACACAGAAAAATAACAACACACTACTACACACTATCGGGCAGTGGACCACGTACATCTCCACTGCGTCGCAGTCAACTTCTTAGTGTACAACCTTCACTTTACGATCCCGACACTCGCTATCTCATCCACTCGAAACGACTCTCGACTTCACAAACGACTTCTGGCCAATAATCATCCGAATTTGCACAAAATGAACGCGTACTTGTTTAGAACCTGAAAACACTAACAAACACATAAACGCGCCAAATGCACACAAATTCGACAGAAAACATGTAATATAAAGGCCAAAAACAACGTGGGCAATGGGTATAAGTTAGTCACATCAAATCCCCCCACACTTGAGCATTGCTTGTCCTCAAGCAAATCCAACATTTAAAGCATAAAGTATTCCTTGACAATGGAGCTAAATAAACAATGACGAGTATCAAAAAGAAGCCACACCAAGTATGTCAAATGACAAAAAGGTTGGGTGAAGCAGTTTTAATCTTAAATGAAAACCCGAAATGTTTGACAATACCTGAACAATCCGCAAGCCACGATAACACAACCAAGCACAAGTGAAACAACCGAACCTATCAAAACCATTCTACTCCAACAAACTTACTTTTGGGGTTGAATATATTATGAAGAATCACTCATAGCACGGTCGTGATGTATGCTATTTTACCATAGGCTTGAACTAGGATCATTGCTCCACCAACACGGCGCAAGCACCAAGTACATCATCAAAATAGGCATAAAGGTAGGTTGTATAGTTAAACTAAGGTATATAGGATGGATATTTACAACGAATGAATGGGAATATAGGTTAATTAAGAAAAGAAAAGAAAAAGTATATGTACAAATGAACAAAATAGTCTAATCAACCCGTACCATTGATTGCCGACAAACCGCTAACCCAAAAGATATCATCCCGAGAACGCACCCCCAACGTTACCAAGCAAAACCCGACACCAAAGTGGTGTATTAACTACAAACAACTTATTATCATCCAAGTCTTCTCATTATAATGTCACATCACAACACTAGACATATAAAAAATGAGATGTACCTCCTAGTAGCCCAAGTTCTTTTCTCTTCTTCTTTTTTTTTTTTTTTTTTTTTTTTTTTTTTTTTTTTTTTTTTTTTTTTTTTTTTTTGAACCACTTTTACTCTTTTTTTTTTTTTTTTTTTTTTTTTTTTTTTTTTTTTTTTTTTTTTTTTTTTTTTTTTTTTTTTTTTTTTTTTTTTTTTTTTTTTTTTTTTTTTTTTTTTTTTTTTTTTTTTTTTTTTTTTTTTTTTTTTTTTTTTTTTTTTTTTTTTTTTTTTTTTTTTTTTTTTTTTTTTTTTTTTTTTTTTTTTTTTTTTTTTTTTTTTTTTTTTTTTTTTTTTTTTTTTTTTTTTTTTTTTTTTTTTTTTTTTTTTTTTTTTTTTTTTTTTTTTTTTTCGTCTAGTTTCATCAAGGTGGACAATAGAAGAATTAGCCACACATGATTATATTGAAATTACAATAAGAATCAAGAAAGAACATAAAGTACCAATTGTTTGAAGAAACGAAATTGCAAGACAAATAAGTAGATACGATCTAGGTGGGTGCACGTGAATCTCCAATGAATCGACGACGATTAGATCTTGAATCGACCCTTGAAGAACTCCCTGAAGTGCAGCTCCTAGAAAGAGTATTTGATAGTTTAGAATGATAGCTTATTTTTCTATTTATACTTCCCTTTATTTGGTCCAAAAACTGTCCAAAACCCTTCAGTTCCGTGTACTCACTGCGGCGCAGTGAACGTGTAAGGCCCCCACTGCGTCGCAGTCCCTCCACTGGTTGACCAACTGGTTGACCAACTGGTTGACTGACTGGTGCTGACTGCGGCGCAGTGATCCAGTTCACCACCACTGCGTCGCAGTGGATTTCCACGTCTTTCTTTTCCTATTTCTGACTGCGGCGCAGTCACCATCACACCATCCCCACTGCGGCGCAGTGGGGGATTTGGACGAATAAGGCCGTGGATAATGGCTGCGGCGCAGTGGACCACGTACATCTCCACTGCGTCGCAGTCAACTTCTTAGTGTACAACCTTCACTTTACGATCCCGACACTCGCTATCTCATCCACTCGAAACGACTCTCGACTTCACAAACGACTTCTGGCCAATAATCATCCGAATTTGCACAAAATGAACGCGTACTTGTTTAGAACCTGAAAACACTAACAAACACATAAACGCGCCAAATGCACACAAATTCGACAGAAAACATGTAATATAAAGGCCAAAAACAACGTGGGCAATGGGTATAAGTTAGTCACATCAAATCCCCCCACACTTGAGCATTGCTTGTCCTCAAGCAAATCCAACATTTAAAGCATAAAGTATTCCTTGACAATGGAGCTAAATAAACAATGACGAGTATCAAAAAGAAGCCACACCAAGCATGTCAAATGACAAAAAGGTTGGGTGAAGCAGTTTTAATCTTAAATGAAAACCCGAAATGTTTGACAATACCTGAACAATCCGCAAGCCACGATAACACAACCAAGCACAAGTGAAACAACCGAACCTATCAAAACCATTCTACTCCAACAAACTTACTTTTGGGGTTGAATATATTATGAAGAATCACTCATAGCACGGTCGTGATGTATGCTATTTTACCATAGGCTTGAACTAGGATCATTGCTCCACCAACACGGCGCAAGCACCAAGTACATCATCAAAATAGGCATAAAGGTAGGTTGTATAGTTAAACTAAGGTATATAGGATGGATATTTACAACGAATGAATGGGAATATAGGTTAATTAAGAAAAGAAAAGTCAAAGTATATGGATATGTACAAATGTATACGGTAATGAAGGCAAGAATTGAACGGAAACCAATCAAAAGTATAAGATATGTATTAGAAATGAACAAAATAGTCTAATCCACCCGTACCATTGATTGCCGACAAACCGCTAACCCAAAAGATATCATCCCGAGAACGCACCCCCAACGTTACCAAGCAAAACCCGACACCAAAGTGGTGTATTAACTACAAACAACTTATTATCATCCAAGTCTTCTATTATAATGTCACATCACAACACTAGACATATAAAAATGAGATGTACCTCCTAGTAGCCCAAGTTCTTTTTCTCTTTTTTTTTCTTCTTTTTTTTTTTTTTTTTTTTTTTTTTTTTTTTTTTATTGAACTACTTTTACTCTACTAGAAGGTACCCTCTTACAATGATGATCAATGTCTAACAAACATACTTTCTTTCGAACAATCCAACACATTCCCGTGAACCAAAATTATTCCACCGACACCCCATTTAAGCTCTCCCAAACCATCCAACAAACCAATAGCAATCAACGGCCCACCAAGATTAGACTATCGGAAAAATGAGGTGAAGTATATAAATGGGTGAATTTATACAAGAGTGAAGGCTAAATTATATGGGATGTATATGTGTATCAAAAGTGTACAAAGAAAGGTGAAAATGTATATATATATATGTATAAAGGTTGTATAAGGGTGTGTATAGTAAGGTATAAATGTACAAAAGAAAAGTGAAAAGAAAGAAAGAAAAAGTATGGTCAAACCTAAATGCCAATTCGTCATCCGATGTACTTAGTCACGATCACCAGGCCAAGTTCTAGAATCAACACATCACCGGCACACTCTTATCAAGAGAAGAACCCGGAAATGGAATGGATTAACCTCAAACACGCACATCTTAGTGCAGGGCATCAAAATGAAAACCCTTACTCCCGAATAAATCCAAGAGCCTAAGAGAGGGACGTATTTACAAGGCAATCAAACCAAAACCGCAACCTAACACAACTATACAAAATGATGAAATCTCACAATTTGGTGTTAGGGATAAATTTGAGTGCACAAGTAATGATATCAATCCCGAGGGACTAGCCAAATAATCGTTCAGAACACATTTCGCCGGTTAAAAATTTTGCCAAGGAAACAGTTTGTAGTAAAATTGCTTATTAAGATATGAATTAAGTGACCAAAAGCAATTTACCACAAGGACAAGCTCAACTCAAGTTTTACAAACCACATCAACCTCTATTATCCCACCAAATTGACAACACCGATTCCAAACATGCACATCACAGTGAAGAGCTCAAGATAGAAACTCCTACCCTCGGATAAAATCCAAAGGCCTATGAGAGGGACACATCAACAAAACCGGTAGAAATCTCAATGGCAAAACAACAAAAGTGATGTACCCGGTAGCTTAAACCTATTTGCCACCCCCCCACACTTAAGATGGACAATGCCCTCAATGTCCATATCGGTCAAACACAGGTAAATAGGGGTAAGCAACATAGAAAAATCAGAGCACATACCGGAATAAAGACCGTGTGTGAACAATGTCAATAAAGATGCCAATCAAAAATATAGCGCTGAACTTACTGCCAGCATATGCACATGACATCAAAGTGAGCTACTGACACTATCACACAATCAAACAGAACCAGCTGGTCCTCCCCCCACACTTGGGTTCTGCCAGGTATTACCATCAAACGTTCAGACCTGTCCAATCTCAAATAGCACACACAAACAAATATCCGTACAAAATTAAAGTAATCTACAGACGCATGCAGAGAATTAAAGAACAAAAGAAAAGAATACAAATGTTTCATCACCCCGTAGGGTGGATACCAAACACAAATAAATGTACAACAAACATACAAACCAGAATCAAGCTCAGATGTATCAAATCCCACGGTCACTGAAACTGGCCATGATAGCCATAGGGGAGACCGGATGTATCAAACAAATCAGAGACCCAAGTACGCTCCCCCTCCTGACCTGAACTAGAAGCACCAGCATCTCCTCCAGTAGGTCCAGTAGTCCAAGGTCTCCAATCAGCACTAGTACCTGCATCAACAGACGACCTACCTCCAAAAGTACCGAACTGTACAGGGCCACGAGGAGATCCCCCAAGATCGTGTGGGAAGAACGAACCTCCTCCCTGACGATACGTCGGGACATAAATAGGTGGAGGTGAGAACTCAGGAATAGGAGTAGGTGGAACGAACTGCTGGCCATGGAACTGAGCATCCCACATCGGCTGATAATAATCAAGAGTATAGTTGGTGTGGGCCTGCTGCGATCCCAACCAGGTCAAATCCTGATCCATGCGCCGCTGATAATCATCAAAAGCTTGACGGCTAGCCTGCTGCCCATCCATGATCTGCTGCAGCTGGGACCCTAAGTCGGTCAAATCAATGCTAGGACGGCCCCGCGAGGAGGAACCAGTAGGATGTCGCACCGGCTCTGGCTCATCCTCAGCAGCCGCATCCATATCAACATCCACATCCTCCTCCACAATGGGAGGCGGTGCAGGAATCTCCCCAATGTCATCAAGCAATCTAGAACTCTCCGTCTTCGTCATCTTCCTAACAATCTTAGCCCTTACCAACTCTCCCTCCTCCAAAGTCTCCTGAAATACTGGTGGTGAAAGATGGGTCTGACAGTCATCAGTATCAAAAACCCCCATCCGCCGATAGATCATGGTAATGAAATGTCCCATAACCAACTCCGCATCGGAGTGGTTCCACATCCTATCCAACACCACCATGGGAGCTAACGCAAACCTCCTCGGTGCCCCCTCAGAAAACAACTTAATCAACCAAAGGTCAGTAAGATATACCTTCTCCCAGTGAGTGGAACGCTGAACCAAGAAAGTCACAATCATACGGTGGAGCATCCTCAGCTTAACACTCCTAATCTTGGACATACTACCTGACCCACCAGACTTCCAAACCTCACCACCAGTAATACGAGTCCAGTACTGCGTAAGGGACTCACCATCGAAAGCCTGCTTCACATACAACCCCTGTCTTAACAAACCCCTAAAGTCATTATTGTTCAGCTCATCCAATGTATACATCCCTGTATAATAACCAAACTGAGCCACAGAAATCTTCCTAAGCATTCCCCCACAATAGAAATGCACAACCCGCTCCTCAAACAGGTCCTTTATCTTGTTCAATTCCTTTTTCACCTTGAAAGTAGAGAAAAACTCCAAACAAAGCTCCCTATACACTGGTTCCCTGTTATTAAACACATTCTGCCACATATCACTCATAACCAACCTGTCATTAACCTGAGCCGCTATGCTAAACCACCCATTAATATCGGCCTGAATTCCAAAATGTTGAGCAGCAGTGGGGTGGAGATACCTGGGTGGGCAAACTACCTCTTTGTGAATAGAAAAGAGCTCATTAAGATAATTGTTGCGGTGAGGTTGCTTCACCCTTGAAAAATCCAGCCACGCATGCCTCTCATTCAACTGACCCGGCCAAAACTTAAGAACAGGCGCATCAACCTCCGTAACCGACTTGCCTTTCCGCAGAGCGGTCCCACTGGATGTTCCCTCCTCGGGTCGCTTCCTCTTGTCAGCACCAGATGCATCCTAAATCACATATAATAACGACAAACAGTAAGCAAAACGAGGAATGCAAAGCGAGAATAATTTCAAACAATCAACAAAACTTGGGCAGAAAAACGTCCCACTGCGGCGCAGTGGGGCAAGGCAACCCCTCACTGCGTCGCAGTGGGGTGGAGATACCTGGGTGGGCAAACTACCTCTTTGTGAATAGAAAAGAGCTCATTAAGATAATTGTTGCGGTGAGGTTGCTTCACCCTTGAAAAATCCAGCCACGCATGCCTCTCATTCAACTGACCCGGCCAAAACTTAAGAACAGGCGCATCAACCTCCGTAACCGACTTGCCTTTCCGCAGAGCGGTCCCACTGGATGTTCCCTCCTCGGGTCGCTTCCTCTTGTCAGCACCAGATGCATCCTAAAATCACATATAATAACGACAAACAGTAAGCAAAACGAGGAATGCAAAGCGAGAATAATTTCAAACAATCAACAAAACTTGGGCAGAAAAACGTCCCACTGCGGCGCAGTGGGGCAAGGCAACCCCTCACTGCGTCGCAGTGGGGTGCAGCCAACCAGGTCAAATCCTGATCCATGCGCCGCTGATAATCATCAAAAGCTTGACGGCTAGCCTGCTGCCCATCCATGATCTGCTGCAGCTGGGACCCTAAGTCGGTCAAATCAATGCTAGGACGGCCCCGCGAGGAGGAACCAGTAGGATGTCGCACCGGCTCTGGCTCATCCTCAGCAGCCGCATCCATATCAACATCCACATCCTCCTCCACAATGGGAGGCGGTGCAGGAATCTCCCCAATGTCATCAAGCAATCTAGAACTCTCCGTCTTCGTCATCTTCCTAACAATCTTAGCCCTTACCAACTCTCCCTCCTCCAAAGTCTCCTGAAATACTGGTGGTGAAAGATGGGTCTGACAGTCATCAGTATCAAAAACCCCCATCCGCCGATAGATCATGGTAATGAAATGTCCCATAACCAACTCCGCATCGGAGTGGTTCCACATCCTATCCAACACCACCATGGGAGCTAACGCAAACCTCCTCGGTGCCCCCTCAGAAAACAACTTAATCAACCAAAGGTCAGTAAGATATACCTTCTCCCAGTGAGTGGAACGCTGAACCAAGAAAGTCACAATCATACGGTGGAGCATCCTCAGCTTAACACTCCTAATCTTGGACATACTACCTGACCCACCAGACTTCCAAACCTCACCACCAGTAATACGAGTCCAGTACTGCGTAAGGGACTCACCATCGAAAGCCTGCTTCACATACAACCCCTGTCTTAACAAACCCCTAAAGTCATTATTGTTCAGCTCATCCAATGTATACATCCCTGTATAATAACCAAACTGAGCCACAGAAATCTTCCTAAGCATTCCCCCACAATAGAAATGCACAACCCGCTCCTCAAACAGGTCCTTTATCTTGTTCAATTCCTTTTTCACCTTGAAAGTAGAGAAAAACTCCAAACAAAGCTCCCTATACACTGGTTCCCTGTTATTAAACACATTCTGCCACATATCACTCATAACCAACCTGTCATTAACCTGAGCCGCTATGCTAAACCACCCATTAATATCGGCCTGAATTCCAAAATGTTGAGCAGCAGTGGGGTGGAGATACCTGGGTGGGCAAACTACCTCTTTGTGAATAGAAAAGAGCTCATTAAGATAATTGTTGCGGTGAGGTTGCTTCACCCTTGAAAAATCCAGCCACGCATGCCTCTCATTCAACTGACCCGGCCAAAACTTAAGAACAGGCGCATCAACCTCCGTAACCGACTTGCCTTTCCGCAGAGCGGTCCCACTGGATGTTCCCTCCTCGGGTCGCTTCCTCTTGTCAGCACCAGATGCATCCTAAAATCACATATAATAACGACA
Organism: Erigeron breviscapus; assembly: GCA_034093135.1. Classification (NCBI taxonomy): domain Eukaryota; kingdom Viridiplantae; phylum Streptophyta; class Magnoliopsida; order Asterales; family Asteraceae; genus Erigeron; species Erigeron breviscapus. Next base: position 93,435,423 of record CM067172.1, read on the forward strand.
AACAGTAAGCAAAACGAGGAATGCAAAGCGAGAATAATTTCAAACAATCAACAAAACTTGGGCAGAAAAACGTCCCACTGCGGCGCAGTGGGGCAAGGCAACCCCTCACTGCGTCGCAGTGGGGCAAGGCAACCCCCACTGCGGCGCAGTGGGGCAAGGCAACCCCTCACTGCGTCGCAGTCAAGGCAACCCCCACTGCGGCGCAGTGGGGCAAGGCAACCCCTCACTGCGTCGCAGTCAGCAACGTCTCCCACTGCGGCGCAGTGGGGCAAGGCAACCCCTCACTGCGTCGCAGTGGGGTGCAGAACCAGCACAAAATTTTTTTATTTTTATCAAAACCCTAGTTTTTTCTACTCAAATCCGGATGAACTAGTGTTAAATTCATGAAATTAAACATCACATTATCATAATTAACACTTATTACACAAAACCCATCAATTAATTTAACAATTACAACCTAAAAACTTGAATATCAAAGATTAAAAAGAAAATTCAAAGAAAAAGTTCAAGAAACTTACTCCTTTACCCATGATGATGATAGATTGATGATAATCTAAGAAAGAGAAGAAAGAAAATTGCAAGATTGGACGAGAATTAGAGGTGAAATTAGGTTAGGTTTGGGAGTGTTGTTTTTGTTAGAGAGAAAAAGGAAAAGGAGTTATGTTGGTAAGAAAATAAAATAAACTAAAACTTTCTTCCTTTTATTACCTGCACAATATGGCTGTCGATTTGCCCACTGCGGCGCAGTGGTCGCTTACCTACTTCCCTCACTGCGTCGCAGTCAAGGCCCACCCCCCACTGCGGCGCAGTGGGGCAAGGCAACCCCTCACTGCGGCGCAGTCAGCGACTCCCACTCCCCACTGCGGCGCAGTGGGGTGTTTTTGCACAAGATAGGCCGAGACAATAGACTGCGTCGCAGTCAGCCCATCGTGCCCCCACTGCGGCGCAGTGGGGCACAACCCCTCACTGCGTCGCAGTGGGGCAAGGCAACCCCTCACTGCGTCGCAGTGGGGCAAGGCAACCCCTCACTGCGTCGCAGTGGGGCAAGGCAACCCCTCACTGCGTCGCAGTGGGGCAAGGCAACCCCTCACTGCGTCGCAGTGGGGTGAGGCAACCCCCACTGCGCGCAGTGGGGCAAGGCAACCCCTCACTGCGGCGCAGTCAGCGACTCCCACTCCCCACTGCGGCGCAGTGGGGTGTTTTTGCACAAGATAGGCCGAGACAATAGACTGCGTCGCAGTCAGCCCATCGTGCCCCCACTGCGGCGCAGTGGGGTGTTTTTGCACAAGATAGGCCGAGACAATAGACTGCGTCGCAGTCAGCCCATCGTGCCCCCACTGCGGCGCAGTGGGGTCTCCTGCACGAAACTTCGGCAATAAAAAGAAAATTCAAAGAAAAAGTTCAAGAAACTTACTCCTTTACCCATGATGATGATAGATTGATGATAATCTAAGAAAGAGAAGAAAGAAAATTGCAAGATTGGACGAGAATTAGAGGTGAAATTAGGTTAGGTTTGGGAGTGTTGTTTTTGTTAGAGAGAAAAAGGAAAAGGAGTTATGTTGGTAAGAAAATAAAATAAACTAAAACTTTCTTCCTTTTATTACCTGCACAATATGGCTGTCGATTTGCCCACTGCGGCGCAGTGGTCGCTTACCTTCCCCACTGCGGCGCAGTGGGGTGTTTTTGCACAAGATAGGCCGAGACAATAGACTGCGTCGCAGTCAGCCCATCGTGCCCCCACTGCGGCGCAGTGGGGTGTTTTTGCACAAGATAGGCCGAGACAATAGACTGCGTCGCAGTCAGCCCATCGTGCCCCCACTGCGGCGCAGTGGGGTGTTTTTGCACAAGATAGGCCGAGACAATAGACTGCGTCGCAGTCAGCCCATCGTGCCCCCACTGCGGCGCAGTGGGGTGTTTTTGCACAAGATAGGCCGAGACAATAGACTGCGTCGCAGTCAGCCCATCGTGCCCCCACTGCGGCGCAGTGGGGTGTTTTTGCACAAGATAGGCCGAGACAATAGACTGCGTCGCAGTCAGCCCATCGTGCCCCCACTGCGGCGCAGTGGGGTGTTTTTGCACAAGATAGGCCGAGACAATAGACTGCGTCGCAGTCAGCCCATCGTGCCCCCACTGCGGCGCAGTGGGGTGTTTTTGCACAAGATAGGCCGAGACAATAGACTGCGTCGCAGTCAGCCCATCGTGCCCCCACTGCGGCGCAGTGGGGTGTTTTTGCACAAGATAGGCCGAGACAATAGACTGCGTCGCAGTCAGCCCATCGTGCCCCCACTGCGGCGCAGTGGGGTGTTTTTGCACAAGATAGGCCGAGACAATAGACTGCGTCGCAGTCAGCCCATCGTGCCCCCACTGCGGCGCAGTGGGGTGTTTTTGCACAAGATAGGCCGAGACAATAGACTGCGTCGCAGTCAGCCCATCGTGCCCCCACTGCGGCGCAGTGGGGTGTTTTTGCACAAGATAGGCCGAGACAATAGACTGCGTCGCAGTCAGCCCATCGTGCCCCCACTGCGGCGCAGTGGGGTGTTTTTGCACAAGATAGGCCGAGACAATAGACTGCGTCGCAGTCAGCCCATCGTGCCCCCACTGCGGCGCAGTGGGGTGTTTTTGCACAAGATAGGCCGAGACAATAGACTGCGTCGCAGTCAGCCCATCGTGCCCCCACTGCGGCGCAGTGGGGCACTCTCCTGCACGAAACTTCGGCAATGCACAACAAACCACAATTCGTTTCACGAGGAACCTGGACCTGCACTCCTTAACAAATCAAAATCAAATCTAACTAAATGAAAAGAAGAACGAAATGCAATAAAAACAAATGAAACACACGGGTTGCCTCCCGAGAAGCGCTAAGATTATTTACGAGTCTTTAGCTAGACTCGAACCTCTCATAATCACCAACATTGGGACCCCGACGCCCCCACACTTGAAGTGTTGGGCGGTCTACTTTTAAAAGGAGAGAAACAGTTACCTTTAACCTTGTTACATATCCAATCATTTGCTTCGTCAGAAATATCAACAACCATCATTAACTCAGCTTTCTCATTTGTTGATAAATTAGAACACAACTCTGCAGATAACTTAATATTACCATGAGAAATGGCAGACCTCAATCGACTATAAAGCTTTCGGATCTTAGCACACGGTCCATCAGTCGGTTTAGAACCAGGTACTGCTGCTGACTTCAATTCAACCACTTTCTCCTCTAACTTCTCATCCAACCATTTATCAATCTGTGAATCCAAAGAACTAACACAAGCAGTTTCAACAAAGTTAGCAACATTAGGTAAAGAAACAGAACATGTGTTCGAAAATGTAACGGATTCATCTCCTGCTCTCAATGTAAGCTTACCACGACCAACTTCAAGTTGGGCATCGGCCGTGGCAAGGAATGGTCTCCCTAAAATAAGAGGCACATTTAATGCCTCTTCAGCTTCAATAATCACAAAATCTACAGGAAAAATCAAACCTCCCACCTGAATTAACACATCTTCTAATATTCCAATAGGTCTTATTTCAGACTTATCGGCCAAATTGATTTTCATGTTAATTGGTTTAGGTGTTCCTAAGTTCAGCTTGTAGTAAAGAGATGAAGGCATAAGGTTAATACTTGCACCCGAATCATTTAAAGCCTTTTTTACCGTTAAGTTACCTATCTTACAGGGAATAGTAAAACTACCTGGATCTCCTCGTTTTTCGGGCAACTTACCTGTTACAGCTGCTGAGCAAACTTCCTCTAGCACTGTAGTAGCCACACCATCCAGATGCTTCTTATTCATCAAAATCTGCTTCAAGCACTTTGCATATCCTGGCATCTGCACAATTGCATCTAAAAATGGAATATTAATATGCAATTTTCTGAGGTGACTTACAAATTTATCCATTTGTTCCTTTAGCTTATTTTTCACCAATCGCTGGGGAAATGGAACCTTCGGCTTATATGTCTTAACAGTTGGTTCCTCAGCGGGCATCTCAACAGGTTTAGCAACGGGTTCGGATGGAACGGCCGGTGTTGGCACGGCTAGTTCCGGTTCCATCTCAATCTCGTCATCAACTTGCTCCTCCTCTTCATTAACCTGCACAGATTGAAACGAATCATTAGGTGAAGATTTAGCAGAATCATAAGTGTTACCTGCCCTCGTAGTGATAGCATTCACATGCTCGTTTCTGACATTAGGCTGGGTATCCTTTTTCCATGATCCATGATTACTCGATTGAGGCTTTGGATTGTGTCCCTGATTCGGCCCCATGCTAAATTGAGGCTTAGGATTCTGTTGAGTAGTGCTAGGTAGAGTCCCCGTAGGCCTAGCTAAAGCTGCCATCCTACTCTCGAGATCCTTAAAGTTCAACTCCGCATTCTTGGCATTCATCTCAACCTTCCCATCTAACCTATCCAACCTCTCATGCAATGCCTTCGTATCATCCCGAATCATCTTAATACTTGTATTTGTTTCAATCTGATTGCTCATCATTTGCTTCATCATCTCCCTCAACTCGTCATTTGGATCGGCATTAGAAGAAGAAGAACCGGATCCTTGTCCTTGTTGAGGTTGTTGTTGAGGTTGATTCTGATAATTGTCTCCTTGCCACCTGTTACCTGAAAAACGAGAGTTGTTAGTAGGAAAAGAAGAGTTATAAGAGGGATTACCCGAAGGACGGTTTTGGTAACCGGAATTGCGTTGATAGCTCCCTTGTTGTTGGTTTTGGATGTAGTTAACATCCTCGGGTCCCCGACTTGGACAATCTTCCGAATAATGCATATTTCCACAATGGTCACATCCATCGGCAACAACCTTCACATCCCTTTCAATGGCCCCAAACCGACTCTCTTGCATAGCAAATCCTTTCTCCATACGCTCAGATAGCGCTCTCATCTCTCCTATCATACCCGAATCATGACTAGCTTCCGCTTTTGCTACCCGGCCTTGGCTAGTACCCTTCTTCAACCTTCTTTCATTCTTTAAAAACCGATCATCATCCATGTTGGCATTATCCTTGGCCATGGATTCTAAGATTTCAAAACCCTCATTTGGTGTGATCTTGTTAAACCCACCACCAAAAGCATAACCTAGCTCACGTTTGGACTTCTTATCGAGCCCATCAAAGAATAGTTCAACATATTGCTCTCTAGTCATATTATGACCCGGGCAATTTCTCAACATCTCTTTAAATCGGATCCACGCATCAACAACATCTTCATCTTCGTCTTGTGCAAACGACCTTATCAAGTTTTCCAACTTTCTTTGGGTTCTAAGTGAGTAGAACTCACCAATAAAGGCTTGCTTAAGTTGGTCCCAAGTCGTAATGCAATTTTCCGGAAGGTCATTGAACCAATCAAGAGCATCGCCGGTAATAGACATAGGAAATGTCTCGAGTTTTACGGCATTCATTTGATTCTGCCCGTATTGGTATAACCTAGCCAACTTCTCAAATCTTTCTAGATGTTGATACGGATCCCACTTCCTCTTACCATCAAATTGTTGTTCCTCAATGCTCTTAAGATGATTACCCTTTAGGTTGAAGTCATGAGCAATTTGAGGAGGTCTAATAGGACTACCACGGTTTGCGGGAATAGTGCGAACCCTTTCGCCATACCGTATATCATTTGGGTCCCTATCTTCGTCTGCCATCTCGGTCTCTTCTTCCTTAACTTCAAGATCAAAAAATTCGTCCAAATTAAACCCCTCCTCGTCTGAATCAGGAGTAGGCTTAGCAATGGGTGAGAATGGTGTTGGTGTTGTGAAGTTAGATCTACGTCTAGATGGTGTTCTCAACGGACTATTAAGTGGTAAACCAGAAGACCTCAAGTTCATCAACTAAAAAAAAAAAATAGACAAAAAAAAAAAAAAAAAAAAAAAAAAAAAAAAAAAAAAAAAAAAAAAAAAAAAAAAAAAAAAAAAAAAAAAAAAAAAAAAAAAAAAAAAAAAAAAAAAAAAAAAAAAAAAAAAAAAAAAAAAAAAAAAAAAAAAAAAAAAAAAAAAAAAAAAAAAAAAAAAAAAAAAAAAAAAAAAAAAAAAAAAAAAAAAAAAAAAAAAAAAAAAAAAAAAAAAAAAAAAAAAAAAAAAAAAAAAAAAAAAAAAAAAAAAAAAAAAAAAAAAAAAAAAAAAAAAAAAAAAAAAAAAAAAAAAAAAAAAAAAAAAAAAAAAAAAAAAAAAAAAAAAAAAAAAAAAAAAAAAAAAAAAAAAAAAAAAAAAAAAAAAAAAAAAAAAAAAAAAAAAAAAAAAAAAAAAAAAAAAAAAAAAAAAAAAAAAAAAAAAAAAAAAAAAAAAAAAAAAAAAAAAAAAAAAAAAAAAAAAAAAAAAAAAAAAAAAAAAAAAAAAAAAAAAAAAAAAAAAAAAAAAAAAAAAAAAAAAAAAAAAAAAAAAAAAAAAAAAAAAAAAAAAAAAAAAAAAAAAAAAAAAAAAAAAAAAAAAAAAAAAAAAAAAAAAAAAAAAAAAAAAAAAAAAAAAAAAAAAAAAAAAAAAAAAAAAAAAAAAAAAAAAAAAAAAAAAAAAAAAAAAAAAAAAAAAAAAAAAAAAAAAAAAAAAAAAAAAAAAAAAAAAAAAAAAAAAAAAAAAAAAAAAAAAAAAAAAAAAAAAAAAAAAAAAAAAAAAAAAAAAAAAAAAAAAAAAAAAAAAAAAAAAAAAAAAAAAAAAAAAAAAAAAAAAAAAAAAAAAAAAAAAAAAAAAAAAAAAAAAAAAAAAAAAAAAAAAAAAAAAAAAAAAAAAAAAAAAAAAAAAAAAAAAAAAAAAAAAAAAAAAAAAAAAAAAAAAAAAAAAAAAAAAAAAAAAAAAAAAAAAAAAAAAAAAAAAAAAAAAAAAAAAAAAAAAAAAAAAAAAAAAAAAAAAAAAAAAAAAAAAAAAAAAAAAAAAAAAAAAAAAAAAAAAAAAAAAAAAAAAAAAAAAAAAAAAAAAAAAAAAAAAAAAAAAAAAAAAAAAAAAAAAAAAAAAAAAAAAAAAAAAAAAAAAAAAAAAAAAAAAAAAAAAAAAAAAAAAAAAAAAAAAAAAAAAAAAAAAAAAAAAAAAAAAAAAAAAAAAAAAAAAAAAAAAAAAAAAAAAAAAAAAAAAAAAAAAAAAAAAAAAAAAAAAAAAAAAAAAAAAAAAAAAAAAAAAAAAAAAAAAAAAAAAAAAAAAAAAAAAAAAAAAAAAAAAAAAAAAAAAAAAAAAAAAAAAAAAAAAAAAAAAAAAAAAAAAAAAAAAAAAAAAAAAAAAAAAAAAAAAAAAAAAAAAAAATAAAAAAAAAAAAAAAAAAAAAAAAAAAAAAAAAAAAAAAAAAAAAAAAAAAAAAGAAAACTGCAAAAACCCTTCAGTTCCGTGTACTCACTGCGGCGCAGTGAGCGTGTAAGGCCCCCACTGCGTCGCAGTCCCTCCACTGGTTGACCAACTGGTTGACTGACTGGTGCTGACTGCGGCGCAGTGATCCAGTTCACCACCACTGCGTCGCAGTGGATTTCCACGTCTTTCTTTTCCTATTTCTGACTGCGGCGCAGTCACCATCACACCATCCCCACTGCGGCGCAGTGGGGGATTTGCACGAATAAGGCCGTGGATAATGGCTGCGGCGCAGTGATCCAGTTCACCACCACTGCGTCGCAGTGGATTTCCACGTCTTTCTTTTCCTATTTCTGACTGCGGCGCAGTCACCATCACACCATCCCCACTGCGGCGCAGTCAAATCTTGATGTACACCATCCACTGCGGCGCAGTCACCATCACACCATCCCCACTGCGGCGCAGTCACCATCACACATCCTTACTGCGGCGCAGTGATCCAGTTCACCACCACTGCGTCGCAGTGGATTTCCACGTCTTTCTTTTCCTATTTCTGACTGCGGCGCAGTCACCATCACACCATCCCCACTGCGGCGCAGTGGTGATCCACCATCCCACTGCGGCGCAGTCACCTCACACCATGCTGACTGCGGCGCAGTGATCCAGTTCACCACCACTGCGTCGCAGTGGATTTCCACGTCTTTCTTTTCCTATTTCTGACTGCGGCGCAGTCACCATCACACCATCCCCACTGCGGCGCAGTCGAATAAGGCCGTGGATACTGCGGCGCAGTCACCACGTCACACCATCCCCACTGCGGCGCAGTCACATGACACATCCACTGCGGCGCAGTGATCCAGTTCACCACCACTGCGTCGCAGTGGATTTCCACGTCTTTCTTTTCCTATTTCTGACTGCGGCGCAGTCACCATCACACCATCCCCACTGCGGCGCAGTCAAATCTACATCCCCACTGCGGCGCAGTGGGGATTCACTGTTCACACAAATAATAAAGAAAAGAAACATAGAGTAAAATAATGAGAAGGAAAAAAAATTCTATTTGTACTGTTTGCAGAGCAAAATGCTCTGCAAATAGCACATTTTAAAAAAAATTTCCCAGAGATTGACAAGGACCAAAAAATTGGTTTTGGGAAAAATTTGATGATTTGTATTGTTTGCCGAGCAAAATTCTCGGCAAACAGTTGAATTTAAGACTTGGAAAAAAATTCAATGAACTGTTTGCCGAGCAAAATGCTCTGCAAACAGTTGAATTTAAGACTTGGAAAAAAATTCAAAATGAACTGTTTGCCGAGCAAAATGCTCTGCAAACAGTTGAATTTAAGACTTGGAAAAAAATTCAAAATGAACTGTTTGCCGAGCAAAATGCTCTGCAAACAGTTGAATTTAAGACTTGGAAAAAAATTTCAAAATGAACTGTTTGCCGAGCAAAATGCTCTGCAAACAGTTGAATTTAAGACTTGGAAAAAAATTCAAAATGAACTGTTTGCCGAGCAAAATGCTCTGCAAACAGTTGAATTTAAGACTTGGAAAAAAATTTCAATGAACTGTTTGCCGAGCAAAATGCTCTGCAAACAGTTGAATTTAAGACTTGGAAAAAAATTCAAAATGAACTGTTTGCCGAGCAAAATGCTCTGCAAACAGTTGAATTTAAGACTTGGAAAAAAAAATTCAAAATGAACTGTTTGCCGAGCTCGAAGCTCTGCAAACAGTTGAATTAGGACTTGGAAAAATTTTGGAAAACAATTTGCACTGAATGCCGAGCTTGGTGCTCTGCAAACAGTTGATTTAAGAACTTGGTGAAAAATAAATTTGATTTGGTAAAAACAAGTATTTGCCGAGCTAAAAGCTCTGCAAATGCATGATTCAAGTCTTGACAAGTTTGAAAATCCAATTTGTACTGTTTGCCGAGCTCAGAGCTCTGCAAACAGTTGAATTTAAGACTTGGGAAAAAAAATTCAAAATGAACTGTTTGCCGAGCTCGGAGCTCTGCAAACAGTTGAATTAGGACTTGGAAAAATTTTGGAAAACAATTTGCACTGAATGCCAGAGCTTGGTGCTCTGCAAACAGTTGATTTAAGAACTTGGTGAAAAATAAATTTGATTTGGTAAAAACAAGTATTTGCCGAGCTAAAAGCTCTGCAAATGACTCTTTTGATCCAAAAACTTGTTTGAGAATAATATGAACTTGTTTTACCAGAATATATGATGATTTGACGATTAACATGAACAAAAAGCGCATTTGCCGAGCTAAATGCTCTGCAAATGGCACTTTTCTTCAAACACTCATATTGTTACCCAGCCCATCATCAAACCATACCCAGAAAATTAAAACTTGAACAGATTAAGGTAAACAAAACAGATAAACAACAAGTATAGGCCCTAATCATGCAACTTAAACATCAAAAATACACAATCAATCATCATATAATGCATAAAAAATCATGACATTTCATTGTGACATTTTATCAAACAGTTGGAGAGCAAAAATTAAGCAAGAATTATTACCTCAAAACTGATGATTTGAACGATGAAACCAAGATGAAATATATCAGAATATGATCACTAGAATGAATCCACTTTTATTATTATTAACAAGATGAAAATTTTGATTGATTGATGTGATGAATTGATCGGTTTTAGAGAGTAAAGTAAAGGAAAACTTGATTTGAATTTGAATGGAAATGAGTTTGGCCCGCCCAAATCCTTTTTAAAACTCAAATCCGGGTTGCGGGTCAGGGTCAGACCCGCGTGTCAACCCGGATCACTTCTTTGATATTGGGCTTAAATTCACATTTTGGGCTCACAAAAAAATTTGGACTGAAATCTTTTTGGGTTTTTATCAAATAAAAGGACTAAAACCAAATAAAAAAAACAAAAATAAAATAAAAGAAACTTATATAAACAAAAATAAGAGATAAAAGAGAAAGAAAAAAAATTAAAAAAACTTTTTATCTTTTAACATTTTCTAATTTTGAATTTGGTTTTTCAGATTTAAAAAAAACAAACACACATACAAATAAACAAAAGAATTTTAATGAAATAAAACAAACAATTAACAAATCCACAAACAGATTAAAAATAAGCAAACAAATATTAACATGCATTTGCACACTCCCCTCAAATTAAGCATATACCAATCCAGTAAATTTACAAACTCCCCCTAAAATCATGCATTCTACCCTTTTTCTCCCCCTCAAACATTGCATGTAATAACAAGTAAAACACATCAATGTTTGAAACAGAAAATGAACATTGAATACATGGCATGAAAGCATTTAAGTTTGTAAATCTAGCATTCCCAACTTGGTTTTCAGAAAATTAAACTTGTTTTCATCCAAAGGTTTGGTGAAAAGGTCAGCAAGTTGGTAGTCTGTCGGGACAAAATAGAGTTCGATGTTACCTTTCTCGACATGATCTTTAAGAAAATGATACCGAACATCTATGTGCTTGGTCTTTGTGTGCTGTATAGGATTGCAAGAAATAGCAATAGCACTCTTAGAGTCACAGTAGATGGGAACTCTGTTGAACTGAAATCCATAATCAGTCAACTGAGTCTTCATCCAAAGAACTTGTGAACAACAGCTTGCTGCAGCAACGTATTCAGCTTCTGCAGTAGATGTAGATACACAGTTTTGTTTCTTCGAAGACCAACTGACTAATCTATCCCCAAGAAACTGTACACTCCCAGAAGTACTCTTTCGATCAAGCTTACAACCTGCATGGTCAGCATCTGAATATGCTATTAACTGAAACCCGGTATCCCTTGGATACTAGAGACCAAGGTTCACTGTGCCTTTCAGGTATCGGAAGATCCGTTTAACGGCCTGGAAATGACTTTCCTTGGGATTGGCCTGGTACCTGGCACACATGCATGTGGCGAACATAATATCCGGGCGACTTGCAGTCAAATACATGAGTGACCCTATCATACTGCGATATTTCTTTTGATCAAAAGTTTTTCCATTTATGTCAGCATTAATCTTTGTTCGAGCTTCCATGGGTGTCCCAATTGTTTGACAATCCATCATATCAAACTTTTTCAACATGTCAAGGATGTACTTAGATTGACAAATAAAAGTACCATTTGACAACTGTTTTACTTGAAGACCAAGGAAAAAGTTTAATTCACCCATCATGCTCATTTCAAATTTATTGATCATTAAGGCTGAAAAATTCTTGCAGTATTTAGGGTTAGTTGACCCGAAAACTATGTCGTCAACATAAATCTGGATTAGAATAATGTCACTCCCTTGTCGTTTTATAAACAAGGTAGTGTCAATCGAACCTTTTCTAAAACCAGATTTCACAAGATAAGAGGATAGAGTATCATACCATGCACGAGGCGCTTGTTTCAGACCATATAAAGCCTTATCTAACCTGTAAACATAGTCCGGAATGTTTGGAATTCACAAAACCTTCTGGTTGTTCAACATACACTTCTTCTTTGAGAATTCCATTCAAGAAGGCAGTTTTGACATCCATTTGGTAGACTGTGAAGTTCTTGTAGGCAGCATAGGCAAGAAACATCTGAATAGCCTCAATTCATGCAACTGGTGCAAATGTCTCATCGTAGTCAATTCCATCTTGTTGGTAGTATCCCTTCGCAACCAATTGTGCTTTGTTACGTACAACAACTCCAGTTTCATCCTTTTTGTTCTTGAAGATCCATTTGGTCTTAATTGGCTCCTTGTTCTTGTAAGGATTGGGAACCAATTTCCATACCTCAAGACGTTCGAACTGATTAAGTTCTTCTTGCATTGCTTTCACCCAATCTGGACAACTTAGAGCTTCATTCACTGTCTTTGGTTCAACTATACTCAGAAAATTCACAAACAGACATTCATTCGCGGATGCGGATCTTGTCTGAACTCCAGTTGTTGGATTACCAATGACTTGAGAGATTGGATGAGTTCTTGTCCATTTGGTTGTGTGTGGAATTGGATCAAGTGGATCACCAGATTCTTCAGAATCAATAAAATCAGGAGAATGTTGTTCTGTTAATTGTTCAAACGAAGTTGCAATTGGTTCAACAAACTCATCGTGATCATAATCTTCAGGGTTGGTTGAAGGATTTGTCACTTGAGAGATATTATGAGGTTGAGTATGCAACTTTGAAGTATCGGTAGGTGGAGGAGAATCAGATGATGAATTAACATCTGATGATTGTGATGGTGAAGACTCATTGGGATCCATCTGTTTTGAATTTGAACTGGATGGTCCATTTGCATTTACTTCAGATTCAGTCACTTTCTTCGGAACTTGGAAAAATTCTTCAAACAAGATATCCAAATCTTGTGTTGTTGGAGTAGAGAATGATGATTTGACATTTGAAGCAGTCTTTGTTGCGGAAGCTTGTGGACTTTGAAGTTCGGGTCTTGAACTGTGTTGTTCAAGAACCATTCCCGAGAGTTCATCAAACCTCACATTCATACTCTCTTCAATTCTCTTGGTTCTTCGGTTATATACACGATATGCTATCGATTCTCTCGAATAACCGATGAAATATGCCTCATCGCCTTTTGGTTCAAACTTTCCCAGATTCTCTCGATCATTGAGAACATAACATACACATCCAAAAATATGCAAGAAGTTCACATTGGGCTTTCTATTGTTGATCACCTCATATGGAGTTTTATCAAACGTCTTGTTTATGATTGATCTATTTTGAGTGAAGCAGGCAGTAGCAACAGCTTCAGCCCATAGATTCGGAGGCAACTTAGAATAAGCAAGCATTGTTCTACCTGCTTCAACAAGAGTTCGATTTCGACGTTCAACTACTCTATTTTGTTGAGGTGTCCTGACAGCGGAAAATTGATGAGTAATACCCATGGACTTGAAGAAAGAATCAATTGTTGAATTCTTGAATTCAGTGCCATTGTCTGAGCGAACAATTCTAACTGATGATTTAAGATTTACTTGGGTCTTCTTTATGAAATCAATAATTGCATTCAGAGTTTCACTTTTTGCATGAAGAAAGAATACCCAAGTGTAACGAGAATAATCATCGACAATCACAAGAATGTATCGCTTGCCATGGATACTTTGAACTTTCATTGGACCACACAAATCCATATGTATAAGGTGCAAAGGACCTTCAGTACTCAGATGCTTCTTTGGTTTGTGTGAAGCTTTCTTCATCTTACCAATTGCACAAGCTGGACAAACATGTTCACTTTCATACTTGTAATCTGGAAGTCCTTCAACAAGTTGTTTATCCACGAGAGCATTGATTGTTTGAAAATTAAGATGAGAAAGACGGCGATGCCATAACCAAGAGTTTTGTGCAGTTGCTTTAGAAAGAAGACAAATCTCTGAAGAGTTAGATGGAATGTTGTTGAGATCAATAGTGAACAAATTATTGTCTCTTGTTCCAGTAAGAATATCCACACCATCTTCAGTCTGTTGCACATATCAGAGATCTGTGATTCTTTTTCAGTTTGCACAGAAGCATTTACAATTTCACACATAGAAATCATAGAACATCCAGATTGATCACAAACTTTGGAATCTAACTTGGGTTGGTCAATGATAAAGTGATTTTGAGTGTTCAGATTGTCTATCAAAGATTGCTTTTCATCAAGAGACTTTTGCAGATCCTCTATTACCTTTTCCAAAACTTTTTGTGGAACATAAGGTCTCAAGTTTTCAGCTTTTGGAATTGGAATAGTTTCTTCTAAGGTTTTTCTTTAAAAAATTGAAGTGCTATTTTCTGAAATTGGAATTCAACTTTTAGATCATTAAGTTCCTTTAGCACATTTAGCCTCTGTTCTCTTTCTTTTTCAAACTTTTGTTTGAAAGCATCAATTTCATTCAAGTATGATTGAGTTCCCTCAGAAAACTTGGTAAAAGACTCAGTTTCAGAAGCAATCGGGAAGAAATAATCATTAACATAATGAACATCATCTAAATCACCATCAGTTTGAACAGACACATGAACAACTTTCTTGATGTCTACATTCACATTTTGAACATGGATTGGATGATTCTCTTCAAACACATTGGTTTTCTTTTTCATAGATAAAATCTTCTTATTGATTTTTTCAAATGATTCAGAAAACTTTCGGTCAAAGTCAAGTTTGCACATATCAGAGATCTGTGATTCTTTTTCAGTTTGCACAGAAGCATTTACAATTTCACACATAGAAATCATAGAACATCCAGATTGATCACAAACTTTGGAATCTAACTTGGGTTGGTCAATGATAAAGTGATTTTGAGTGTTCAGATTGTCTATCAAAGATTGCTTTTCATCAAGAGACTTTTGCAGATCCTCTATTACCTTTTCCAAAACTTTTTGTGGAACATAAGGTCTCAAGTTTTCAGCTTTTGGAATTGGAATAGTTTCTTCTAAAGGTTTTTCTTTAAAAAATTGAAGTGCTATTTTCTGAAATTGGAATTCAACTTTTAGATCATTAAGTTCCTTTAGCACATTTAGCCTCTGTTCTCTTTCTTTTCAAACTTTTGTTTGAAAGCATCAATTTCATTCAAGTATGATTGAGTTCCCTCAGAAAACTTGGTAAAAGACTCAGTTTCAGAAGCAATCGGGAAGAAATAATCATCAACATAATGAACATCATCTAAATCACCATCAGTTTGAACAGACACATGAACAACTTTCTTGATGTCTACATTCACATTTTGAACATGGATTGGATGATTCTCTTCAAACACATTGGTTTTCTTTTTCATAGATAAAATCTTCTTATTGATTTTTTCAAATGATTCAGAAAACTTTCGGTCAAAGTCAAGTTTGCACATATCAGAGATCTGTGATTCTTTTTCAGTTTGCACAGAAGCATTTACAATTTCACACATAGAAATCATAGAACATCCAGATTGATCACAAACTTTGGAATCTAACTTGGGTTGGTCAATGATAAAGTGATTTTGAGTGTTCAGATTGTCTATCAAACTTTGGAATCTTCTTTAGAAAAAATTCATGTTTTTCCTCTTTTTGAACAAAATGTTTTTCAAAATCAGGAGGAAAATCATAATTTCCTTCCAAATAAGTTGATAAATCATCCGTTTCCAATTTCACACTAGCTTCACTTTTCTTAATTGGACAAGGACTTCTCTTGAGTGGAATTGATGCTTTTTCTTTTTCTTTAAAAAATTGAAGTGCTATTTTCTGAAATTGGAATTCAACTTTTAGATCATTAAGTTCCTTTAGCACATTTAGCCTCTGTTCTCTTTCTTTTTCAAACTTTTGTTTGAAAGCATCAATTTCATTCAAGTATGATTGAGTTCCCTCAGAAAACTTGGTAAAAGACTCAGTTTCAGAAGCAATCGGGAAGAAATAATCATCAACATAATGAACATCATCTAAATCACCATCAGTTTGAACAGACACATGAACAACTTTCTTGATGTCTACATTCACATTTTGAACATGGATTGGATGATTCTCTTCAAACACATTGGTTTTCTTTTTCATAAAAAATTGAAGTGCTATTTTCTGAAATTGGAATTCAACTTTTAGATCATTAAGTTCCTTTAGCACATTTAGCCTCTGTTCTCTTTCTTTTTCAAACTTTTGTTTGAAAGCATCAATTTCATTCAAGTATGATTGAGTTCCCTCAGAAAACTTGGTAAAAGACTCAGTTTCAGAAGCAATCGGGAAGAAATAATCATTAACATAATGAACATCATCTAAATCACCATCAGTTTGAACAGACACATGAACAACTTTCTTGATGTCTACATTCACATTTTGAACATGGATTGGATGATTCTCTTCAAACACATTGGTTTTCTTTTTCATAGATAAAATCTTCTTATTGATTTTTTCAAATGATTCAGAAAACTTTCGGTCAAAGTCAAGTTTGCACATATCAGAGATCTGTGATTCTTTTTCAGTTTGCACAGAAGCATTTACAATTTCACACATAGAAATCATAGAACATCCAGATTGATCACAAACTTTGGAATCTAACTTGGGTTGGTCAATGATAAAGTGATTTTGAGTGTTCAGATTGTCTATCAAAGATTGCTTTTCATCAAGAGACTTTTGCAGATCCTCTATTACCTTTTCCAAAACTTTTTGTGGAACATAAGGTCTCAAGTTTTCAGCTTTTGGAATTGGAATAGTTTCTTCTAAGGTTTTTCTTTAAAAAATTGAAGTGCTATTTTCTGAAATTGGAATTCAACTTTTAGATCATTAAGTTCCTTTAGCACATTTAGCCTCTGTTCTCTTTCTTTTTCAAACTTTTGTTTGAAAGCATCAATTTCATTCAAGTATGATTGAGTTCCCTCAGAAAACTTGGTAAAAGACTCAGTTTCAGAAGCAATCGGGAAGAAATAATCATTAACATAATGAACATCATCTAAATCACCATCAGTTTGAACAGACACATGAACAACTTTCTTGATGTCTACATTCACATTTTGAACATGGATTGGATGATTCTCTTCAAACACATTGGTTTTCTTTTTCATAGATAAAATCTTCTTATTGATTTTTTCAAATGATTCAGAAAACTTTCGGTCAAAGTCAAGTTTGCACATATCAGAGATCTGTGATTCTTTTTCAGTTTGCACAGAAGCATTTACAATTTCACACATAGAAATCATAGAACATCCAGATTGATCACAAACTTTGGAATCTAACTTGGGTTGGTCAATGATAAAGTGATTTTGAGTGTTCAGATTGTCTATCAAAGATTGCTTTTCATCAAGAGACTTTTGCAGATCCTCTATTACCTTTTCCAAAACTTTTTGTGGAACATAAGGTCTCAAGTTTTCAGCTTTTGGAATTGGAATAGTTTCTTCTAACGGTTTTTCTTTAAAACACTCAAGAATTTCAGGAATTACAGCCTCATGATTTTCTTTTCATCATTTTCTTTTTCAATTTTATGTGCAGGGTGACTGAAAAAATCATATGACTCATCCATTAACTCATAGTTAAAATAGACTTTTGCACCCTTCTTTAGAAAATCATCAGCCTCAAAATCACTATCATTCGGTCTCACAAACTGGTCAGTCATCCCACATCTCAAATAAGATTCCTTATATAATGATGGGACTTCTTCTTGTGCTTTGAGCAAATGATTTGGATTGACAGAACCTAACCCTGAAGTGAATATTGATTCTGAATTTCTTGGCCTATTCAAAAAGATTTGTTGATATGAACGATTAATCTTATACAACTTGTCTTGATAAGACTTTATTTCAGCTTTAAGCTCAGCATTTTCTTTATCAAGTTTTTGTTTAAGAGAATCTTTTATACAACACTCATATTTTAGGTCAGAAATTTTGTTTTCAAATTCCGTCAAATCAGGGATAGATTCTTTCAATTTCACATTTAAAGACTCAATGTCCTCAGCCAATGCATTTGCTCGAAACATCTCATTGGTCTTTTCGACTTGAAGTTGTCTGATGGTCTTGCTCAGTTCAAGAACTTTGGTCTCAAGTTCTTGTTGTTCAAGATGCAGTTTAGAGTTTAGAGTAAAAGTGACTGCTGCTTTTTCAGATTTCAAATTCTCAAATTCCTTTTGAAGCAAATCAAATTTACTTTGAAAATCTTTTTCTTTGTTTTCCAAATCTTTCTTTAATTTTAAATTCTTTTTACTCAACTCCATGCAATCTTTTGTTGCTGTTTCACTCATATCCATATAGTATTTTAACACTGATTTGGGAAGTGTTAGTACCTGATCATCCTCTGAAGAACTTTCCTCAACATCATCCAACTCCTTTGATTTCTTGATCTTCGTCATGAAGCACACATTTGCTGCAAGTTCGTCTGTTTCCTCATCAGAAAGATGTAACCACTTGTCATCCTCAGCGAGAAGAGCAATTCCACTTTCCTCTTGTCTTGCTAGCAAAAGTTTGTACTTATAGTACTCGGAGTTCTTTTGTCGAGGTTTAGTGCAATTGATGGCAAAATGTCCAGTAAGACCACAGTTGTAGCATTTCTTGTCTTCATTCCTTTTTTTCCATGACCTTCTTCTCAATCTTCTTCTGATTGACATACTTCCTCTCACCACCAACAAAATCTTTCTTCTGATCGAACTTAGGAGTATTCGCATTTTTAGCATATGAAGAGACTGATGAAGTCCTAAGCTGATTATTTGTTGGTTTCTTCTTGAATTTCTTCTTGAAGAATTTCTTCTTGAAAGCCTTTGTGAAATAAGCAAGTTCTTTGTACATCTCTTTTTGTTTCTCATCAAGATCACAATCACTCATTTCACTTGTATCAGAGTCAGTGTCATACTCAACAAAGCTTTGTCTTGACACTTTTGAAGTCTTATTCTCAGCTACCAAGGCTAATGGATCGGAATGAGAACTTTCTTCTTTCTTCTTTCGGATCCTCTGAACATCCTCAACATTTAGCTTCAATTTTTCATACAAGGTGTGAATGGTGAGTTTCCCAAAGTCTGATTGTTGGTTGAGTTGGTTTCCATACACTTGCCATTCCTCTTCCAGATTTTTGATGAATTTGATGTTCAGTTCCATATTGGTTCTTTTCACATCATTCTTTCTAAGCTCATTGATGACATTACAGAATCTGATGTATACTTCATTCAATGGTTCACCCTTCTGTTGCTTGAAAGTTTCATACATGTTCAGAACATTCGACAATCTTATGGTGTTTGACACATCAGATCCTTCCATCTGCTTCTCCACTTCATCCCAAATGTCTTTTCCTGTTTCATAGGAGTCCACATTGCAGTAAATGTCATCAGGAAGTGCTTGGTAAAGATAGGCAATTGCACTTTGATCAGCCTCAACTCTATTTTTCTGATCTGTATTCCAACTCTCTTCAGGTAAAGCTTCTCCATTAACAGGGTTCTTTGGAATTTCAGGACCATCTTTGTATGATTTTCTCAAAAGTTTTCCATTCTTCTGTCTGTCTATCCAGTTCAGAAACCGTTTCTTCCATTGAGGATAAGAACCTCTAAACAAGACAGGAGGTCTTCCTTCAGAACCAAGTGCTAAAGCTTCCCTTGAAGCCATTTCAAAAGATATTCCAAAAAATGATTGAAAATTTTCTATTTTAACTAGATGCAGAGCTTAGACCTCTGCAAATAAAACAAGTAGAAATTTAAAATTTTGATTTTAAATTTCAAAATAACTAGATGCAGAGCTTAGACCTCTGCAAATAAAACAAGTAGAAATGTTAAAATTTTGATTTTCTTTCCTCTTGAAGAATTTCTTCTTGAAAGCCTTTGTGAAATAAGCAAGTTCTTTGTACATCTCTTTTTGTTTCTCATCAAGATCACAATCACTCATTTCACTTGTATCAGAGTCAGTGTCATACTCAACAAAGCTTTGTCTTGACACTTTTGAAGTCTTATTCTCAGCTACCAAGGCTAATGGATCGGAATGAGAACTTTCTTCTTTCTTCTTTCGGATCCTCTGAACATCCTCAACATTTAGCTTCAATTTTTCATACAAGGTGTGAATGGTGAGTTTCCCAAAGTCTGATTGTTGGTTGAGTTGGGTTCCATACACTTGCCATTCCTCTTCCAGATTTTTGATGAATTTGATGTTCAGTTCCATATTGGTTCTTTTCACATCATTCTTTCTAAGCTCATTGATGACATTACAGAATCTGATGTATACTTCATTCAATGGTTCACCCTTCTGTTGCTTGAAAGTTTCATACATGTTCAGAACATTCGACAATCTTATGGTGTTTGACACATCAGATCCTTCCATCTGCTTCTCCACTTCATCCCAAATGTCTTTTCCTGTTTCATAGGAGTCCACATTGCAGTAAATGTCATCAGGAAGTGCTTGGTAAAGATAGGCAATTGCACTTTGATCAGCCTCAACTCTATTTTTCTGATCTGTATTCCAACTCTCTTCAGGTAAAGCTTCTCCATTAACAGGGTTCTTTGGAATTTCAGGACCATCTTTGTATGATTTTCTCAAAAGTTTTCCATTCTTCTGTCTGTCTATCCAGTTCAGAAACCGTTTCTTCCATTGAGGATAAGAACCTCTAAACAAGACAGGAGGTCTTCCTTCAGAACCAAGTGCTAAAGCTTCCCTTGAAGCCATTTCAAAAGAATTCAAAAAAAATGATTGAAAATTTTCATTTTAATTTTCTTGAAAACTATTTGCCGAGCAAAGAGCTCTGCAAATAGAACAAGTAAGATCAAACCAAGTCAACGACCTCTGCAAATAAAACAAGTAGAAATGTTAAAATTTTGATTTTCTTTCCTCTTGAAGAATATTGATGAAAAATGGTTTTGAATTGATTTTCATGAAAAATTTTGATTTGAGAATTTCAAAAACAACTAAATGCCGAGCTTAAACCTCTGCAAATAGTATAAGTAGCCAAGTCACAACCCAAGTACACTGGTCAACAACCAATTTCAACTGAATGCCGAGCTTAAATCTCTGCAAGTCGCACAACTAATAAAACCACTTGGTCGAAGAATCAAAATCAACTATTTGCCGAGCAAATAACTCTGCAAATAGCACAAATAGAACTTGTACTTAGTCGCACCAACCAAAAATACTTGTTTGCTGAGCTTAAACCTCTGCAAACAATGCAAGTAGCACCAGTCTCAAATCAAAAATTCTGGAAACAACTATTTGCCGAGAAAAGAGCTCTGCAAATAGAACAACTTGAAATTTTGAAAATTTTAATTTTCTTGAAAAAACTATTTGCCGAGCAAAAGGCTCTGCAAATAGAACAAGTAAGATCAAGCCTTAACCAAATTTCTTGAAATACGTATTTGTCGAGCAGTGAGCTCTGCAAATAGAACAAGTAAGATCAAACCAAGTCAACGACCTCTGCAAACACAACTAATCACTACGTGACAAAATAGTCAGTTACTGTTCGTCCTCTTCGTTCAGCCAAACCTTCATTTGCAGAGCAGACTGTAAATCTTCGATTTCTCCTTCATTTTTGCGAATTAAAGCTCGTATTTTATATCAAAATGATCAGAAACACGATGCGCACAAATCCTTGAGCAAATTAGATGCTAATTTCAACTAGAATTCAAACCCACTCGAATATGCGATTTGCCGAGCTTGAGCAAAAACAACTCAAATGATGAAATTAACTTCTGAAATTGATAACGAAGGATGATATACTGGTTATAAATCGATCGGTGAACAAAATTCGAACAAAAACACACTTAATTTGCAGAAATCACTCAAACAGTGATCTCGGCAAATGAACCTTTCAGAAAATAAGCCAAATTCTGAAATTAAGCACAAATTAAGCTTGTATTAAGCTTGTGGATCGTTCAGCAACTCTGATTGAGTGCTGATACCAATTGTAAAGTTAAGAATTCGAGCTTATGTGTGTGTTAGTGTGTGTAACAATGGAGGTTTTAAGAGAGAGAAAGTAGAGAGAGAAAGTGTGTTTAGCTGGAAGATTAGTTTGCATAAAAATGAGGTGAAAGGTTACATTTTGAATTATGGAGGGGGTTTATATACCTATACACATATTACAATATGCCCCCTTCCATACTTAGATATTTACATTGTAAGTACAAAAGATACAAATCAACTACTACATTTATATTTCTAACAGACACATCCACTCTGTCCCAGTTTATGCTAAAGAAAAGGCCAACTGAAGCTGGGTCAAGTGGTGTGAAGATCTTAACTGACAAAGAAAAGGATTGGGAGCTTGCAATTAAGAAGGCTCCAGAACTTAAGGTAACAGTTGAGGTGGCATACAAAATGATCAAGGAGGACAGATTACAGAGAGAGAGGATGGCTGTTGTTGAATCTGATCCAGAGGTTGCCAAGGTTCTTCAAGAAACACTAAATAAGGAAGATGAAGAAGACCTTGCAGCTATTGGATCCAATAAAAAAGATGCGGGCAAAGGCAAAGGTAAGAAGAAAGTGGTGGTTCACACTAAACCATCACAGAAAGTGAAAGATATGAAGAAAAGTGTTGAAGCCCATGATTGGTGGGAGGTTCTGGAGAAAAGAAAGGTGACAGAAAATATTAATTATAGAAGGCATCCAGAGCCAATCATCCAGGTACAACTCAAAAGAAGAAAAGGAAAGAACATTCCCAGCATCAGGTTTACAAGGAAAGGATATGAAACAAGCTGGGAAACCCATGATCTTGACAATCTGTTTGAACTAGGATACACTAAGTGGGTGGAGTTACATAATATCATAACTGGTATATCTGGAATCCACAAAGAGACAGTCTTGGAAGCCATTGAAAAGAAGTTGGCTGTAATTGTGAAATTCAAGATTGATATCACTGGCCTTCCAAGACTAAAAGCATATGATATGGATGATGAAGATGAGTCAGCTGAGCCACTAAAGAAGAAAAAAAGAAGGTTTGAAAGGATTAATGCTCTGGAGGTGATCATACAGTTTTTCTCAAAAACTTGTCTCCTTCAGAGTTGCCTGCACAATTATCTTCTGGTGCTGTTGACAAGATTCTGAATAATCTCAATCTGTCTCTACCTGCTGGTGTTGAAAATGCAAGATGTGGGATGTTCATCACTGAACCTGAACATGGGATGTATTTTGTGGATGCAAGAGGGAAATTGGTTTTCCAAAGGACTGCTGAACTACAACAGGTACCAGCTATGCACTTTTTTACCTTATACAGATTCTGCAGAAATTTTAATGAAGAAGGTAATGGGTATGAGCAGTTCCTTATTGATGAGGGTTTAGATAGGCAGTTAAATGTGATAGTTGCCCCATCATTTGAAGTTAAGCAAGAAGCTATAGAAATGCTTGGAGAATAGTTATATATCATGTAATATCTTTGTTTTGTTCTCTATATATGCAAAAGCAGTTATACAAATCTAGTTTCTTTGTTAAAACTTCATTTCAGTTCAAAAGAACCCAAAAGATTCAAAGGGTCACAATCTGTTAGTCTTATTTTACTTTGATTCTTTGTAAGCTGATAGTTAGAAGTGTTGTTGGGTTTTGTCATCATCAAATAGGGGGAGATTGTTGAGTCCCAATGTTCTTGGATTAAAGTCTGTAAATTTGGTGATGACAAATCTGACTTATAAACACTTACGATCTGTCTCTGACCCAGATCATGCTTCAAATTTTGTAATTGTAAAATCTTATGGAAGCAAGTGTTATTCAAGTTGCATCAACAATGTGATAGCATTCAATCCAAGTCGAAGATGAGGATTGAAGATAGAAGACCAAGCTGTTAGTGGAAGACAGCTTGGGATTAGCAGTCATCTTGGAAACACTTAGGCAGATTGGTGCTTTGACAAAATGGCCCAATCTGTGTCTGACAATCAAGTGAAGATAACAACCTGGATTGAGATAAAGACAAATGACGTGACTAGGAAGAATCCTAGGATCCAGGTTGGTGGTTGGTTTTACATATGCGTGTCCATACTCTTATTGGTTGATGAAGAATGTGCGTCAGTACGTGGGGGACCACAAGTACTATGAAAGGCACGATTGATTATTCCTTTATCATCTACTGAAAGAAGAATACGTGGCTGCAATGGACACCAAGAGAAGGAGTGCTTTCGCCTATAAAAGCCTCATTCATTGATTGCATATGTGTGGCATTTCCTGAGAATCATTCTTCACACAAGTTTCTCTGCCCTTATACACAGCTTAGTCTGTACGATATCAGCTTGGGCTGATTCTCTTGAGCTAGAACTTATTGATTGTAGTTTGTCATTTCAGAGGTTGTTTAGATATCTATAGGCTATCTTTATTCCGCAACAACCTTGTAATTCTTTGTATAGATTATTTCTTAATAAATGATTACTTTGAAAACCACAATCTGTGTTCAAGAATATTTTTGTTTCTTTATTGCTTTACTGTTTTAATGATTCCTGCTCTTTACTTACTTGCTTAATATAAATAAACTGAATCTTAAAACATTTTTTGTTAAAAGTTTGTAAGGATTAAGGAAAGTTGTATTCACCCCTCCCCCCTCTACAACTGTTCTGTGTACAATGTACTTTGGTATATTGATACACCTTGGGACGTATCAATTCTAACATTTGAAACCTCTCCAAGATGTCATCGACATACTTAGACTGGTGAATGAAAAATCCATCTTTCCTCTGATCAACCTGCAGTCCGAGGAAGAATTGTAGTTTCCCCATAGCACTCATTTCAAACTGCTTTTTCATGCTCATTTCAAATTCTTTGCACATCTTTACATTAGAAGAACCAAAAATGATATCATCAACGTAAACTTGTACAATCAAATAATCTCGCTTCCGCCATTTGATAAACAATGTGCTGTCTATCGATCCTCTTGTAAAACCATTTGTCAACAAATGTGTCGACAACTTTTCATACCACACTCTGGGTGCTTGATGTAATCCATAAAGAGCCTTATCAAGTCGATATGCTCGTCTTGGATAATTAGGATCTTCAAACCTCGGTGGTTGAAAAACATAAACTTCCTCTTTAACTTCACCATACAAGAAGGCACTCTTAACGTCTAACTGATACACCTTTAAACCTTTAAAGCTTGCATAGGCTAAAAATAACCTTATAGCTTCAATCCGGGCAACTGGCGCAAAAGTTTCGTTATAGTCATATCCTTCTCCTTGTGCAAACCCCTGAACAACCAAACGTGCCTTATTCCTTGTAACGATCCCTTTGTCATCTCGTTTGTATTTGAATACCCAACGAGTTGCAATCGGTTCTTTACCTCTAGGCACATCTACTAACTCCCATACTCCAAGTTTCTCAAATTGAGCTAATTCTTCTTGCATAGCCTCAACCCAAAAAGGATCTTAAAGTGCAGCCTTAACATTCTTAGGTTCTTCTTGTGAAATGAAACAAGAATACAAACACTCAGTTATAATTCCTGAATCCTTCACTTCACAAAATAAAGTAGTCATCTCCTTATTTAACTGATTTCTAGTTCGAACAGGCTCTGAAGTATCACCAAGAATATTTTCAACAGGATGATCCTTATTTATTCGATATTGAGGAACCGGATCAACATTTAGATTATCTCCTAAATTCGAAGGAATTTGAAATTCTGGAGAACTAAAATCATCTTCCGATTCTTTAGAAATAGGATCAGCATCAGGCAATGGAACTTTTGAAGGAGTAATTGGAGTAGTGTTCGCGGGTTCATTATCATCTAAATCTGATGTCTTATCATTGTTCTTACTACTTTCACCAACAACAGTAGTAGACTAAACTTTGGTTGGAGTAGTATCAACATTTTGAGCAGGAGGAGATGTAGGAGTATAATCCATATGATCTCTAAAAATGATCACATCATCAACTTTGTCAGGACCTGAATAAGAAGCAGGACCGTGTAACAAACTAAACACACTATCATAATCGAAGTTCTTGCCAGTTCCAGAATGAATAGCAGGTTTATGTTAGGTCCAGATTTACTGGACTCACTCCAGACTCGACTACTGGAGCCTCACTGAAGATCTGACCAGAAACGTGTTCTACTGGACCTACTCCAGACTTGGAATCTGGAGTCCCTCTGAAGATTTGTCCAGAAATAATGGAAGACCAGTGAGCAAATACTTGTATAGGAAATCTGGAGTATTCTCCAGATGAGCTCACTGGACTTCACCCCAGTCCAGATCAACTCTACTGAAGACATTCTGACTGAAGTCAAACACTGAAGTCTGAAGAAAGAAGACTGACAAATGGCGGAGTCCACTGGAAAGTCTTACCAGATCTGTACACTGGAGGATTGTCAGTGTTCCAGACCCTACAAGTCTGAACACTGATATCGAGGATTGACTTTTCCCTTTGCACACTTTCCTAAGAACAATCCACTTGTTCTTTACCAAAGTTTGTGTGTGTAAAGGTGGTTGGATAAAAGGACACAAAGTCATTTGATGTGACTTTATCCTTATTCCTTATCCAATACATTTAATGTTCTTGTCAGATCATTAAATGTATGCAACCATATTTGTACGGCACAAAATTCACTGGTGAATTTTGTTGCTTATAAATACAAAGTCATTTCCTTGAGAAAAATACTTTAAAAGCATACATTTTGCATTTAAGTGAATTTGTCCAAATACTCTCGATCTTAAACAGGGATACTTCACAACTTTAAGTATCTCGATCCAAAAGAGTTATTTGACAAATATAGATCATTTGTAACTCATAGGTTGTTAGGATACATACTTATTTGTATTATCTTGATTCCGCACAACCTTGTATTTTATTTAACATCATAAATAAAATACACAATTGAAAAATACATAATGTTCCACTTTACTTGTTTATTGCTTTAAGTCTTGTATTACTTTGTTTCTATATTCTTGCATTTATTTACAAGTAATACTAATCCATTCTAGTGATTATTAGACTTGTTGTATTTTACACTTTCCTGGTTAACCATCGAACTTAAGGGACTCACATTTGGTATCAGAGCAGAAGGCTAAACATTGCCTAGATCTGTTTCTTGATGGCTAACCAAGAAAATACACAAGGTTTTAGTCTTGGTCCCGATCCTAATGCAAATATTAATGATCAAAATGAACCACCAATTGTTAATAACACTAATCCACCTCCTCCTCCTACTCCTGCTTCTCCACACGTGCATGTGCACTACTCAAATAATCCTGTTCCTAAATTCAGTGGGAACAGTGATGAATTTGGTACGTGGAAGGCTAGGATGGTTTTGCATGTCACTGGTATTGAGAGGAACATGATGAAAATTTTAAACGAAGGTCCTTATGTACCAACATCACCTCTCAATCCCCTTCTTGATCCTTCTGGATCTAGAAGAGGGAGGAACATTGGTCTGAAGAGGAGAGGAGATTGGTGAATCTAGACACCCTTCTCAAAAACATGATCCTCGGGGCCGTTCCTGAAACCCTAATTCCCACACTAGTTCTTTTCCTAGTGCTAAAACCATGTGGGATGAACTTTTAAACCAACATGAAGGAGGAGATGACACCATTGTCACCAGAAAGGTCTCCTTAAACAAGAGGTATGAGTCATTTTTTGCTCAGCCTAACGAGTCTCTCACTGGTACTTACACCAGATTTATGAGTATCATAAACCAATTGAGAGGTCTTGGGGTTGAGAAGGACAAGGATATACTTCTGGAGAAATTTTGTGATATTCTACCCACCAAATGGTCTCACATGATCCTGGTCTTACGACAAGGTAAAACTCTGCACACACACACTCTCTCAACTCTATATGGAGCTTTCAGGTACACTGAAGAAAATCAAGCTCAGAGAGTGGTGGCAGAACAAGATGCTTTTAACCATGCCTCCAGTAGTCCTAATGTGGTTAGTCATACTGAACCACATAGTACAGCACTGATATCTTTTGAGAATGTATTTTCTATGAAGAAGATGGTGTCTGAACTCATGGATTCTGGAGAGTCCAGTCAAATCTCTCCAGACTGTTGTGATGAAACTGATGATGATGACCTCATTGCAATGATTGCTAAAACGTTTAACCGTTTCAAAGCAAGAGCAAGTAGGCCATCTGGACAATTTGCATCCAGTTCTTCAACTGATAAGACCAATTTGACATATTTTAAGTGTGGCAAAAAGGGTCATTTCATGAAAGAGTGCAGGTCCAACCAGTTTGTATCCAAGCCTGGTCCATTCTCTTCAAATAATAAGCCTGATGATAGCTATAAACTAAAATATAAAAAGCTTAAGGCCCAGATTGCTCTCATGGCACAACATATTGAAAACAATAATAAGTGCATGATTGCAACAACTGAAGAGAAGTGGGTTCCTTCTGATGAATCATCTGCTGATGAAGAAGAAGAAAGAGATTGCTGTTACATGGCTCTGGCAGACGATGAGCACCTGGTGAAGGAAGATGTCACATCTGGACGATGGGTAGACATTGTTATTAAGAAGGTTAGTGATTATGATTGTGCAACTGACCATGAACTAAAATTGGACATAGCTGAAGCTCTTAATTCTGATTTGATTTTTGTAGAAACTGTTAGATCTGATTGTGTAAATGGTCTAGAAACAGATTCTTCTGAAATAACTGCTTTAAAATCAAAGTTAAAAGAACTTCAAGACATTGAACTGGCATTTCAAGCCCAGGTTCTGGTAACTGCACAATTGATTCAAGAAAAACAAGATCTTGAGATCATTTTAGAGAAAGAAAAACTGGTGATTAAATCATGGCTAGAAACCAAAAAGCCATATGATGCTGGAGTAAAACAATTTCCTACTCAAAAACGTGCATACTTAGATGGAAATACTCATGTAGCATCATTAATACCAGTAATCGATCGATTACCAGAGGAGTTCAGGCCCACCACTGTTTATGATGAGCCTGTAACTCCCAAGGCCAATTTTTACCCAGTTCAATCCCCAGAGGTTAAGACTGGAGCGCTCCAGATGACTGCTCCAGTTAAAGAGGTCTATCAGAATAAACCTTTGACTCAGACCAATCCCCTACCTAAGCCTAGGACTGGAAAGGCTGTCATCTGAAGAAAATATTTTGTCCAGGTTAGAGAGCCAGATTCAAATTCTGACTCGTCAATCTCAAAGTTTTAATGCAAGATTAAACTTTATTGAGGGTACTTCATCTGGCCTTAGACAAAATACAAAACCTTTTGCTAAGAAAGTTAAATTTATTTCTCCAGTTGAGAAAAAGAAAAAGGTTTCAAAACTATCAACCCTAGTGGTATTTTCAACTAAGACCACTGTTGAAGAAAGTAAACTAAACCAGATTTCCCCAGGGACCTATAAGGGAGGGTCCAGTGAACCCATCAGTCGATGGGTTCCCAAATCTAACTGATAAGTATCTGGTGTATGTGCAGGGCGATCTAAAGAAATATATCTGGTATCTTGACAGTGCTGCTGGCAGGACGATGACCGGATGTAAGACCCTGCTGGAGGAGTTCACCATTTCTGATGGACCCTCCATTACTTTTGGAAATGATGGTTGTGGAAAGACTGAGGGATACGGTGTTCTGAACAATGGACAAGTCAAGTTCAGACGTGTTGCATTTGTGAATGGTTTGAAATATAACTTGATCAGTGTAAGCCAACTGTGTGATGATGGCTATCAAGTCTTATTCAATATTGCTCAGGGTATCGTATTCAACAAGGACTGGAAGGTAGTGTTGATTGCTCCCAGAAAAGGGAATGTGTACGTGATGGATATGGAAAGCTCTCCTTCAGAGCAGTGTTTCTATACTCAAGCTGATGAAGACACAAACTGGTTATGGCACAAAAGGTTATCCCATTTAAATTTCAAGAATATTAATAAGTTATCCAGAAAACAACTTGCAGATGGGATACCTTCAGTTTCCTTCAAAAAGGAAAGGCCATGTCCAGGATGTGAGATGGGTAAGCAAAAACGTACCAGTTTCAAGACCAGACAGAATTTCAGCATATCTGAACCTCTTCATATGCTTCATATGGACCTCTTTGGTCCAGTGAATGTTCAGACTCGTTCTGGTAAAAGATACACCCTGGTGATCGTAGATGAATTCTCCAGATATTGTTGGGTGATCTTTCTGAGGTCTAAAAGTGAAACTGCTGCTGAAATCATCAGTCTTATCAAGCAAATTGAGCTCAAGTACAGTCGAAAAGTGTGTCAGTTAAGAAGTGACAATGGAACAGAATTCCAGAATGCAACTCTGGAGTCATTCTGTACTGACACTGGCATCTCCAGAATTTCTCATCAGCCCGCTCTCCAGAACAAAATGGAGTGGTGGAAAGGAAGAATCGAACGCTGATAGAAGCTGCCAGGAGTATGCTTGCTGAATCTGGTCTGTCTACCAGTTTCTGGGCGGAAGCAATTGCAACTGCTTGCCACACCCAGAATCGATCAGTGTACATCAAAAGAAACAAAAAGACAGCCTATGAAGTCTTAAGAAATAGAAAACCAAATATTGGTTATTTTCACGTTTTTGGATGTCCAGTTTACATCCTGAACGACTCCAGTCAGCTAGGCAAATTTGATACCAAAGCTGATGAAGGGTATTTCTTAGGCTATTCAGCCATTCGCAAGGCCTTCAGAGTCTACAACAAGAGACTGGAGAAGGTCCATGAGTCAATTCATGTCACATTTGATGAATCATTTGCTCCAGTGGCTAGACTTGAAGCGATCAGAATATTCTTAGCATTCGCTGCTAATCATCAGTTCAAGGTCTACCAGATGGATGTAAAGAGTGCTTTCTTGAATGGAAAGCTTGAAGAAGAAGTTTATGTCAGACAACCTCCAGGTTTCGTTGATGAAAAGCATCCACATTGGGTATATCGTCTGGACAAAGCGCTATATGGCCTCAGACAAGCCCCACGTGCCTGGTATGACACTCTGACTAAACATTTGTTGAAAAATGGTTTTAAACGAGGTGCAATTGACAATACCTTATTTATTCTTCATGAAAAAGGTAATCTGTTAATGGTACAAATTTATGTTGATGATATTATTTTTGGGTCTACTGATGAAAACATGTGCAAGAAATTTTCGAAAATAATGTCAACTGAATATGAGATGAGTTTGATGGGTGAACTAACATATTTTCTTGGACTCCAGATTAAACAAAACAAAGATGGCATCTTTATTAATCAGGAAAAACATGTTAGAGATCTTTTAAAGAAATTTGATATGAACTCTTCACCATCTAAACCAACTCCAATTTCTGCACCACTGACACTGGACTCCGATCCAGATGGAAAACCAGTGAACACCACTGTCTATAGAGGCATGGTTGGTTCACTGATGTATTTAACTGCCAGTAGACCAGATATTATGTTTTCAACATGTTTATGTGCCAGATATCAGTCTAATCCAAAGGAATCTCATATGCTTGCTGTAAAGCGCATACTGAAGTACCTTAAAGGTGTCCCCAGTCTAGGTCTTTGGTATCCCAAAGGCTCAGGCATGGATCTAATGGGTTATTCAGATTCAGATCATGCAGGTTGTAAGATAGATAGGAAATCCACAACTGGTGGATGTCATTTCCTAGGTGGCAAACTGGTCAGCTGGACCAGTAAAAAGCAAACTTCAGTTTCATTGTCCACAGCTGAAGCTGAATACGTGTCTGCAGCCAGTTGTTGTGCTCAGATACTCTGGATGAAGAACCAGTTGCTTGATTATGGTATTAAATATTCAAATGAATATACTGAAGTAGTCTGGCAAGATCCTCCTCCAGAAGCAACTCCAGAGGAGACTCAACTGAATTCTTGCACTGATATTGTTGTCAGTAACAATCCTGGTCAGTACTCCAGATGGACAAAAGCTCACCCTATTGATCAGATCATAGGTGACTCCAGTAGAGGAGTTCAGACCAGAAGAGCCTCTAGTAATTAATGCTTATACGTTAGTTTTCTATCTTTGATGGAACCAAAGAAGATTGACGAGGCTATGGAAGATCCAAGCTGGGTGACTGCTATGCAAGAAGAGCTTCACCAGTTTGAAAGGAACAAGGTCTGGTATCTGGTTCCTTTCCCAGTTGGAAAGAAAGAACCAATTGGAACAAGATGGGTCTTCAGAAACAAAGTAGATGAAGATGGCCACGTAATCAGAAACAAGGCCAGACTGGTAGCACAAGGCTACTGCCAGTCAGATGTCGACTTTGATGAATCATTTGCTCCAGTGGCTAGACTTGAAGCGATCAGAATATTCTTAGCATTCGCTGCTAATCATCAGTTCAAGGTCTACCAGATGGATGTAAAGAGTGCTTTCTTGAATGGAAAGCTTGAAGAAGAAGTTTATGTCAGACAACCTCCAGGTTTCGTTGATGAAAAGCATCCACATTGGGTATATCGTCTGGACAAAGCGCTATATGGCCTCAGACAAGCCCCACGTGCCTGGTATGACACTCTGACTAAACATTTGTTGAAAAATGGTTTTAAACGAGGTGCAATTGACAATACCTTATTTATTCTTCATGAAAAAGGTAATCTGTTAATGGTACAAATTTATGTTGATGATATTATTTTTGGGTCTACTGATGAAAACATGTGCAAGAAATTTTCGAAAATAATGTCAACTGAATATGAGATGAGTTTGATGGGTGAACTAACATATTTTCTTGGACTCCAGATTAAACAAAACAAAGATGGCATCTTTATTAATCAGGAAAAACATGTTAGAGATCTTTTAAAGAAATTTGATATGAACTCTTCACCATCTAAACCAACTCCAATTTCTGCACCACTGACACTGGACTCCGATCCAGATGGAAAACCAGTGACCACCACTGTCTATAGAGGCATGGTTGGTTCACTGATGTATTTAACTGCCAGTAGACCAGATATTATGTTTTCAACATGTTTATGTGCCAGATATCAGTCTAATCCAAAGGAATCTCATATGCTTGCTGTAAAGCGCATACTGAAGTACCTTAAAGGTGTCCCCAGTCTAGGTCTTTGGTATCCCAAAGGCTCAGGCATGGATCTAATGGGTTATTCAGATTCAGATCATGCAGGTTGTAAGATAGATAGGAAATCCACAACTGGTGGATGTCATTTCCTAGGTGGCAAACTGGTCAGCTGGACCAGTAAAAAGCAAACTTCAGTTTCATTGTCCACAGCTGAAGCTGAATACGTGTCTGCAGTCAGTTGTTGTGCTCAGATACTCTGGATGAAGAACCAGTTGCTTGATTATGGTATTAAATATTCAAAGACCCCAATCTTTTGTGATAATACCAGTGCCATTGCTATCTCAAACAATCCAGTCATGCACTCCAGAACGAAGCACATTGATCTCAGGTATCACTTCATTCGTGATCATATTATGAAAAACAACATTGAACTCCATTTTATTCCCACTGACAAACAACTCGCTGACATTTTTACCAAACCTCTGGATGTCAAAACTTTTGAATATCTTGTTGGTGAGTTGGGAATGTTAAATCCTTAAATCTGGTGACTGCTCAGATATTGAACGCCTTTGTGTACTATCTTTGCATTATTAGATTTCTGGAACAACATTCCAGGGAAAGACTTGAAAGATATTTTTTTCTTAAAAAAAAAAATGTTTTAAGTTCAGGGGGAATTTATTAATTTATTTTCTCACTGGACAAACTCTTCAGAAAATATTACTGGTGCTTTGTAAATATGTCCCTTTCACTGGTAACTGGACAGATTGAAGTGCGTGTTTGAGGTGACTTATGTCTCCTTGTAAATGTGTCCCTCTCATTTGTCTGAATTAGTTGACGTGCAAGTTTGAGGTTTCCAGTCTTTCAAAAATGGTTTTCACTGGTACTTTACTGGAGTGTCCCTCTAGTGTACCATCAGTACATGTTCACTGGACTAATCCACCAGTGATACTGGAGTGTCCAGTCAACCTTCAGATGCACTGAATTATGTCATAATGTTTTCTAAATACTTGGTCATTGTGTGTGCCACGTAAGCAAATCTTTTTGAAAATATCTTAATCCTACGTGGCATGTAAATTTTTCAACATAATGATGGTATTTTTACTTTGGGAAAACAAAAAGTGCAACTTGTTACTGTTTGTGGGCTGTAAACCGTCATGCATTTATGTATGATGTGATGTAATTAATGCGGATCTCAGAACCCGATCAAAAACTTTATTTGATAATTTCACATAAACCGTTTGAGTTCCACATTGTCTCTCCTATAAATACCCACTTTCAATTTCAATTGCATTTACTTCGAACATATTTACTCCCAAATCTTTCAAATTCCTTCATTTACTTCTTCATTCATTTTCCAATCATCATCATCTCTCTTATTTACTCCATTTATATTCAATTCATTCATCAATTCTTCATCATAACCTATATATATTCAATTTCATCTTCATTTATTCTGTATAAAATGGCACCTAGACAGTCAAAATCACTCAAAATCTCCTTGCCGCTGAATATGCTCCTTCGGATAATGTTGAAAGGGCACCTCATATCAATCTTGAGGCAAATGCCATTAGAATCAATATGAATAACTGGATGGCAAGACTCTCTCTGTCCAGTGTTCATGATGCCCAATCGATTATTGGGAGATTAAACTCATTCTTTCTCTCTTGCTCATTATATGGTGCGTTAACATTGAATCCAGGAAGGATGTACCACGAGTACCTATGTGAATTCTGGTACACTGCTCAATATGACGATGAAACTTCATCTATCAATTATACTCTAAAGGGAGGTACCAGATCCCTTGGTTTCACTGCAAGTCTGCTCAGGTCTGTTCTACAGTTAAACTATCATGAACATAATGAGTTGCCTATTGAGCTTCCCACTGGTATAAATACAAGGGAAGTATGCAGGCTGATGGGGCACACGGATATCTTGGATGAGCATGGCCAGCTATCCAGAAAAGGGACTATCTACATGAGCAAGGTGTCAGACTCATGGAGATATTTCTTCACTCATATTGTTGAATGTCTGGGAGGCAGTTCTAGAGGGTTAGACCAGATAAATCAAACCCACCTCCAGATTGCCTACTGCTTATGGTTTGGGCTTAGAGTGGACTTTGCCCAAATTCTTTTTGATGACCTGGTTGAGCGCCTAAGAGTGAAAGGAAGAAAACCATTTGTTCCTTATATTCGTTTCCTTTCTCTTATGTTTAAGAATGCTCTTGGCGACTAGTATGATTTTGATACTACTCACTTTTCTGTGAGTGAGTATATGAGGGACCTGGTCAACCTCAGGTCTCCACTGGATGAGGTAGATATTCCTCAGTCCATGCTTTCCTTCCAAAGGGAAGAAGCTGAAATGGGTCCAAATAGAGGTCAAGCTATTGAAGGACCATCTGGTGATGATGTACAGATCATTGAAGTTGTACAGCCCATTAGACAAGTTGCTCCAGAAGGTCAAGGTACAGAAGTTGTTGAACCTTCCAGACGACCTAGAACTAATAGGCGTTTGATGAGAGCAGGACTTCAGGTGAATCCTGAAAGACATCCTGGTGATGTTATGAATCTAGATGGATCACCAATTTTTGAACAAGAGGTTGTTGAGCAGGTTGTTGAGGAAGTTGATCAAGAGGCTCCACTAGACTTGAATGTAGAGGCTGGTGAACAGGTTAATGTAGAGACTGGTGAACAGTCTGGAGAACAGACAGTTGGGATGGCTCCAGAATGGGATGATATAGATTCCCCAATGTCTGAAGGTTTTGATGCAAACTTGAATTTTCTTGGTGAAGATGTACCAGAAGAAGAAAGTCTACGCGAAATGCCACCACCTCCACCAGAAATGCCACCACCACCACCTTCAATTCCAGAACACACTCAATACTTCACTCCAGCAACCAATCAACCTTCAGAATCTCAACCTCCACCTCGTGCGCCGGAGTCACCAGTTGCAACATCTGAAGCTGCAACTGAAGAGGACTGGGCACAAGTTCCTCTAATGACCAGATTACCTTCAACTCTTGAACCTCCCAGTGGTCTCTCTACTTCATCTTCTGCCGAGGTCCAAGGCCTTTTAAGTAAGGTGTCGGACCTGGAGAGATCACTCCAGACTTCATCTCAGGTTATTTCAGACTTCAAATCTTTATTATCAAATAACCTTGCTTCTGAGATGAATATCTTTGCTAGGAATGAGAAGCTGGTTTATGAGAAGCTTGATGAACTGGTACTGGCCACAAACAACAACACTGAAAAGATCAAAATGGCAGTCCAGGGATTAGAGACTAGGCTGGTTAGTTCTGTTCAGACTACAGTCACTTGTAAACTATTTATCAGTTGATGTATGTAATAATAGTTGCAATTTTTGATTCATATAAGTAAATGATCAGATTTAGTCTAAGTTAGAACTTAAATGATGAAACTGAAAACACTCATGATCTATAAAGTGTTTTCCAGTAACTTAGATTTTTAGACTAAGTCAAAACTTGTGTTTTTCAAGCATACAAAATGTATAGATTCAAGCTTGAAAACACTTGAATTATTTCTAAACAAATAGGGGGAATTTGTTAGGTCCAGATTTAGTCCAGATTTACTGGACTCACTCCAGACTCGACTACTGGAGCCTCACTGAAGATCTGACCAGAAACGTGTTCTACTGGACCTACTCCAGACTTGGAATCTGGAGTCCCTCTGAAGATTTGTCCAGAAATAATGGAAGACCAGTGAGCAAATACTTGTATAGGAAATCTGGAGTATTCTCCAGATGAGCTCACTGGACTTCACCCCAGTCCAGATCAACTCTACTGAAGACATTCTGACTGAAGTCAAAGACTGAAGTCTGAAGAAAGAAGACTGACAAATGGCGGAGTCCATTGGAAAGTCTTACCAGATCTGTACACTGGAGGATTGTCAGTGTTCTAGACCCTACAAGTCTGAACACTGATATCGAGGATTGACTTTTCCCTTTGCACACTTTCCTAAGAACAATCCACTTGTTTTTTACCAAAGTTTGTGTGTGTAAAGGTGGTTGGATAAAAGGACACAACGTCATTTGATGTGACTTTATCCTTATTCCTTATCCAATACATTTAATGTTCTTGTCGGATCATTAAATGTATGCAACCATATTTGTACGGCACAAAATTCACTGGTGAATTTTGTTGCCTATAAATACAAAGTCATTTCCTTGAGAAAAATACTTTAAAAGCATACATTTTGCATTTAAGTGAATTTGTCCAAATACTCTCGATCTTAAACAGGGATACTTCACAACTTTAAGTATCTCGATCCAAAAGAGTTATTTGACAAATATAGATCATTTGTAACTCATAGGTTGTTAGGATACATACTTATTTGTATTATCTTGATTCCGCACAACCTTGTATTTTATTTAACATCATAAATAAAATACACAATTGAAAAATACATAATGTTCCACTTTACTTGTTTATTGCTTTAAGTCTTGTATTACTTTGTTTATATATTCTTGCATTTATTTACAAGTAATACTAGTCCATTCTAGTGATTATTAGATTTGTTGTATTTTACACTTTCCTAGTTAACCATCGAACTTAAGGGACTCACAGTTTATGACTGATAATCTTGACATTAGTACCTAAGTCAACTTTGCTGGTCTGTTTATTGTAAACCCTTCGAATTGAAGTACCCGGTTTATAACCCATGAAAAATCCCTCTTCAACTTTTGAATCAAACTTTGACTGAGGAAGATATTTCAAAAAGGTACACGGAACACCAAATGGTTCAACATTCTGTAAATTTGGTTTCTTCTTATGTAGAAGCTCATAACATGTCTTATTATGACGCTTAACTACCAAAACCCGATTTAAAATATGACATGCTGTATTTACTGCTTCTGCCCAAAACATAGTAGGAATCCCTGAATCAGCAAGCATTGTTCTGGCTGTTTCGATTAGAGTCCTATTCTTTCTTCCAGCAACTCCATTTTGTTGTGGTTCATACGGTGCACTGAATTGATGTTGGATTCCCTTGGACATACAGAAGACTTTGTAAAGTCCCTCACACGATGGTTTAACCCACGAGTGTAAAATAACAAGTCAAGTATGAACTAGAATCGGACTAGTATTACTTTAAATATAAATGCAAGAATATAAATAAAGCAATAAACGATTTTAAGCAATATTTAAACAAGTAAATAAATGATGGAACACGAATTTAATTTTCAAGTGTATTTTCTTTATTGATGATAAACAAAATACAAGATTGTTGCGGAACCTAGATATTACAAGTATGTAACTATCTAAACAATCTTTGAAATACAAGTGATCTATACTTGCTAAATAATCTCCTTAGATCGATATACTTAGAGTTGTGAAGTATAACTGTTTAGATCGAGAGTATTTAAGCAAGTTCACCAAATTGCTAAAAAAGTGATTTGAATGAGAAATATGACTTTGTATTTATAGGCAGATAAATTCAACAATGAATTTATTTGCCGTACAAATATGGTTGCATGCATTTAATGAACCGACAAGGTTATTAAATGCATTGGTTAAGGTACAAGGATAAAGTCCTTTTAACCAACCACCTTTACACACGTATGTACTTTTATCAATAGACAATTGGGATGTCTGGGTAAAAGTGTGTAAAGGCATAAAGTCAATTCCTCGATATCAGTGTTCAGACTTGTAAGGTCTAGAACACTAATAAAGGCTCCAGTCGGGAGATCTGGTAAGACTGTCAGTGGGCTCCACTGTTTGTCAGTCTTCTTTCTTCAGACTTCAGTCTTTGACTTTAGTGAGAATGTCTTCAGTAGAATAGATCTGGACTGGGGTGAAGTCCAGTGAGCTAATCTGGAGAATACTCCAGATTTCCTATACAAGTATTTGCTCACTGGTCTTCCATTATTTCTGAACAAATCTTCAGAGGGACTCCAGATTCCAAGTCTGGAGTAGGTCCAGTATTTATCATTTCTGGACAGATCTTCAGTAAGGCTCCAGTAGTCGAGTCTGGAGCGAGTCCGGTAAATCTGGACCTAACAAATTCCCCCTATTTGTTTAGAAATAATGCAAGTGTTTTCAAGTTTAAATCTATACAACTTTGTATGCTTGAAAAACACAAGTTTTGACTTAGTCTAAAAAAAATCTAAGTTACTGGAAAACACTTTATAGATCATCAGTGTTCCAGTTTCATCTTTTAATACTAACTTAGACTAAATCTGATCATTTACTTTTATGAATTAAAAACTGCAACTAATATTACATACATCAACTGATAAATAGTTACAATTTTTATCAAATGATAAATTACAATAAGTAAATGATATAAGAGTCAGGCCTTCTCTTCGATGTCTGTCCTGGAGCATCTTCAGAAGCCTTTCTCTTTGGTGATGGAGAAGATGGTACTGATTCTGGTGATTTCATGCCTATTGCAACTTCCATCTGTTGCTTTCTTCTTCATACCTTCTCAACCCTCTTCAGAAATGCTTTAACTTCAGTCGACAAATCTGTCTCCCCCCTGAACGTTAAGGCAATCTCCTTCAGTTCAGTCCATCCAAACGCCTGGACTGAAGTACTCTTTCTTTCATCAGTAAAGTTACCTTCCCTGGTCAACTTTATTTCAAACTTTGACATACCTTCATGATTATCAGCAAGCTTAATCTCTGCACCAGTGATCCTTCTAGCATCAGCCCTGAAATTCAACATTTCATTATACTTGTCTTTCCATTTGGCTGCCTGGATCATTGCTTCAGTTTCCTTTGACATTCTCTGTTGTTCTACAGCAGACTGGAGTTGTTGACGATTGATTTTCAGAGAAGTGTCCAGGGGAATGAATGTGCTCACATCTGCATCTTTAATTGCTTTGAGCTGTTTGGCAGTAAGCTTAGGTAAGCCAGTCAATTTCTTTCTGTACTCTAACTCCAGAGCACCAGTATTTTTCCTTATCTTCTTCTGGAGGTTCACCAGTTCCTCCTTTCTCTGCCTGATAAGTTCTGGTACACTAACAATATAAATTATTGAATCATAAATTTGTTCTTCTTCAGCAGTAAAGTTACCTTCCCTGGTCAACTTTATTTCAAACTTTGACATACCTTCATGATTATCAGCAAGCTTAATCTCTGCACCAGTGATCCTTCTAGCATCAGCCCTGAAATTCAACATTTCATTATACTTGTCTTTCCATTTGGCTGCCTGGATCATTGCTTCAGTTTCCTTTGACATTCTCTGTTGTTCTACAGCAGACTGGAGTTGTTGACGATTGATTTTCAGAGAAGTGTCCAGGGGAATGAATGTGCTCACATCTGCATCTTTAATTGCTTTGAGCTGTTTGGCAGTAAGCTTAGGTAAGCCAGTCAATTTCTTTCTGTACTCTAACTCCAGAGCACCAGTATTTTTCCTTATCTTCTTCTGGAGGTTCACCAGTTCCTCCTTTCTCTGCCTGATAAGTTCTGGTACACTAACAATATAAATTATTGAATCATAAATTTGTTCTTCTTCAGCGTAAAAGGAGCGTACATGAACATCATTCAATGCATTCAGACATTGATGAACTCTGGGGTCTTCCTTCATTTTTTTGTACACATCAATGTTTATGCCCAACCTGCCAGCATTATAAGAATCCAGAGTCCCCATAGTTGCCATCTCCCTATGATGGGCCAGCAGTTCATCTCTTTGATTTCTCTTGAAGATTTCAATCATTATGCATTGTTGTTCCAGCTTCTTAGAGGTTTCATCATCAGCAGTGGGAAACTCTGATGATTCTTCAACAATTTGCTCTTCTTCTCCAGATACCATTTGTTCTTTTCCTTTAACAGACTTCAGAGTAGTTGGTATATCTGGGAAAGATTCAAACTGGGGCTCATTAGAAACAGTCTGAGGCAAAGGTTTATGCTTATTGACCTTTTTAACTGGAGCAGTCATCTGGGATGCTCCAGTCTTGACCTCCAAAAATTGAGCTGGTATAATACAAGATTTTGGGGTAGAAGGTTCATCATATATGGTACTAGGTTTAACCTCCTCTGGTAACCGGTCAATTACTGATATTAATGCTGCAACATGAGTATTTCCATCCAGATATGCACGTTTTTGGGATGGAAATTGGTTTACTTCAGCATCATATGGCTTTCTTGTTTCAAGCCATGATGAATAACCTGTTTTTCTTTTTGCAAAATAATTTCCAGGTCATGTTTTTCTTGAACCAGTTGTTCAGTTACCAAAACTTGTGCTTGAAATGCCAGTTCAATATCTTGAAGTTCTTTTAATTTTGATTTTAAAGCAGCTATTTCAGAGGAATCTGTTTCTAAGCCATTTAGACTGTCAAATCTAACAGTTTCCACAAAAATTAAATCAGAATTTAGAGCTTCAGCAATGTCCAATTTAAGTTCAGGATCAGTTTCATTATCATAATCACTAACCTTTTTAATAACAATGTCTACCCATCGACCAGATGTGACATCATCTTCTTCATAGAAAATACATTCTCAGAAGATATTAATGCCGCACAAGGTGGTACAGTATTAGTGACCACTGTGGAACTACTGGAAGCATGATTAAAAGAATCTTTTTCTGCCTCAATCCTCTGGGCTTGATTTTCTTCAGTGAATCTGAAGGCTCCATACAATGTTGACAAAGTATGGGAATGCAAGGTTTACCTTGCCTCAAGACCAGAATCATGTGAGACCATTTTGTTGGAAGAATATCACAAAATTTCTCCAAAAGTATATCCTTGTCTTTATCAACCCCTAGTCCTCTTAACTGGTTAATAATACTCATAAATCTGGTGTAAGTACCAGTAAGAGACTCATTGGGGAGAGCAAAAAATGACTCATACTTTTTGTTTAAGGAGACTTTTCTGGTACACTAACACTATAAATTATTGAATCATAAATTTGTTCTTCTTCAGCGTAAAAGGAGCGTACATGAACATCATTCAATGCATTCAGACATTGATGAACTCTGGGGTCTTCCTTCATTTTTTTGTACACATCAATGTTTATGCCCAACCTGCCAGCATTATAAGAATCCAGAGTCCCCATAGTTGCCATCTCCCTATGATGGGCCAGCAGTTCATCTCTTTGATTTCTCTTGAAGATTTCAATCATTATGCATTGTTGTTCCAGCTTCTTAGAGGTTTCATCATCAGCAGTGGGAAACTCTGATGATTCTTCAACAATTTGCTCTTCTTCTCCAGATACCATTTGTTCTTTTCCTTTAACAGACTTCAGAGTAGTTGGTATATCTGGGAAAGATTCAAACTGGGGCTCATTAGAAACAGTCTGAGAGACAAACTGACTGGACTTGCACTCTTTCATGAAATGACCTTTTCTTCCACACTTAAAGCATGTCAGATTGGTCTTGTCAGTGGAAGAACTGGGTGCATGTTGTCCAGTGGGCCTATTTGCTCTGGCCTTAAAACGGTTAAACGTTTTGGCCATCATTGCAACCAGGTCATCACTGTCAGTTTCATCACAGTCTGGAGAGATATCATTACAGACTCCAGAATCCATTAGTTCAGACATCATCTTCTTCATAGAAAATACATTCTCAGAAGATATTAATGCCGCACAAGGTGGTACAGTATTAGTGACCACTGTGGAACTACTGGAAGCATGATTAAAAGAATCTTTTTCTGCCTCAATCCTCTGGGCTTGATTTTCTTCAGTGAATCTGAAGGCTCCATACAATGTTGACAAAGTATGGGAATGCAAGGTTTTACCTTGCCTCAAGACCAGAATCATGTGAGACCATTTTGTTGGAAGAATATCACAAAATTTCTCCAAAAGTATATCCTTGTCTTTATCAACCCCTAGTCCTCTTAACTGGTTAATAATACTCATAAATCTGGTGTAAGTACCAGTAAGAGACTCATTGGGGAGAGCAAAAAATGACTCATACTTTTTGTTTAAGGAGACTTTTCTGGTAACAACAGTATCATCACCTCCCTCACGCTGGTTCACCAGTTCATCCCACATGCTTTTGGCACTGGGATAGAGAACTAATGTGGGAATAAGAGTTTCTGGAACAGCCCCGAGGATCATATTTTTAAGAAGTGTATCAAGATTTACCAATCTTTTCTCCTCTTCGGACCAGTGTTCCTCTCTCTTTTACCTTCCACTTCTTGATCCAGTAGGGTCAAGAAGTGCATTGATAGGAAGTCTTGGCACATAGGGTCCTTCATTTAAGATTTTCATCATATTCCTTTCAATACCAGTAACATGCAATATTATCCTAGCTTTCCACGTACCAAATTCATCACTGCTCCCATTGAATTTTGGAACAGGATTATTTGAATAATGCACATGCACATGTGGAGAAGCAGGAGGAGGAGGAGGTGGATTATTATTTCCAGTGGGTGGTTCATTAAGATTAGTTTCATGAGTTTCTTGAGTATTTTCTGGGATTGCCATCGCGAAACAGATCTAGGTAAGTATATTAACCTTCTGCTCTGATACCAAATGTAAAGTCCCTCACACGATGGTTTAACCCACGAGTGTAAAATAACAAGTCAAGTATAAACTAGAATCGGACTAGTATTACTTTAAATATAAATGCAAGAATATAAATAAAGCAATAAACGACTTTAAGCAATATTTAAACAAGTAAATAAATGATGGAACACGAATGTAATTTTCAAGTGTATTTTCTTTATTGATGATAAACAAAATACAAGATTGTTGCGGAACCTAGATATTACAAGTATGTAACTATCTAAACAATCTTTGAAATACAAGTGATCTATACTTGTTAAATAATCTCCTTAGATCGATATACTTAGAGTTGTGAAGTATAACTGTTTAGATCGAGAGTATTTAAGCAAGTTCACCAAATTGCTAAAAAAGTGATTTGAATGAGAAATATGACTTTGTATTTATAGGCAGATAAATTCAACAATGAATTTATTTGCCGTACAAATATGGTTGCATGCATTTAATGAACCGACAAGGTTATTAAATGCATTGGTTAAGGTACAAGGATAAAGTCCTTTTAACCAACCACCTTTACACACGTATGTACTTTTATCAATAGACAATTGGGATGTCTGGGTAAAAGTGTGTAAAGGCATAAAGTCAATTCCTCGATATCAGTGTTCAGACTTGTAAGGTCTAGAACACTAATAAAGGCTCCAGTCGGGAGATCTGGTAAGACTGTCAGTGGGCTCCACTGTTTGTCAGTCTTCTTTCTTCAGACTTCAGTCTTTGACTTTAGTGAGAATGTCTTCAGTAGAATAGATCTGGACTGGGGTGAAGTCCAGTGAGCTAATCTGGAGAATACTCCAGATTTCCTATACAAGTATTTGCTCACTGGTCTTCCATTATTTCTGAACAAATCTTCAGAGGGACTCCAGATTCCAAGTCTGGAGTAGGTCCAGTATTTATCATTTCTGGACAGATCTTCAGTAAGGCTCCAGTAGTCGAGTCTGGAGCGAGTCCGGTAA
Organism: Erigeron breviscapus; assembly: GCA_034093135.1. Classification (NCBI taxonomy): domain Eukaryota; kingdom Viridiplantae; phylum Streptophyta; class Magnoliopsida; order Asterales; family Asteraceae; genus Erigeron; species Erigeron breviscapus. Next base: position 93,479,288 of record CM067172.1, read on the forward strand.
ATCTGGACCTAACAGACTTCCAATGTTTTATTCTTGAATTCAGTTCCGTTATCACTCTTGATTCTCTTAACACAAACTCCATAAATATTTTCAGTTTTAACAAAGAAATTTATCAAAATCTGTGGAGTTTCATCTTTCGATTGAAGAAAGAATACCCATGAGAATCTCGAGTAGTCATCAGTAACCACCAAACAATAGTACATCCCACCTATACTTCTTACATTCACAGGACCAAACAAGTCCATGTGAAGTAGCTCAAATGGGTTGGCAATAGAATTTTCACTCTTTGGTTTATGTGAAGAGTTCTGCTGCTTACCTTTCAAACAAGGTACACATTTGTCTTCCATTTCAAACCTTTTCAATGGAACACCTTCAAACAAACCATGTTTGACAATATCATTCATCTTTCGGAAATGAATATGTCCCATTCTTCTATGCCATAACAGCGATTCAGATTCATTTACTTTCGTTAATAAGCACATTGGCTCCTTCGAATCATCAACACCTAACATAAGGCCATAGATGTCTTTCTTCCTAGGAGCTTTCAGTAGGATCCAGTCTTCAGGAATAACAAATCCCGGTTTTAAAATAAGTGCTTCTTTCTCAGTAAAATGGACATGATTCCCCTTGTCACAAATCTGAGAAACACTCATCAGATTATGAGATAGTTGTTCCACATAATTGACTTTCTCCAATGTAATTTTCCCATTGACAACATCACCTTGACCTGAGATGTTGCCGCCCTTGGGACCAGCGAAACTAACATAAGAACCATTAATATCTACATAGTTGGACAACAATTTCTTGTCCCCTGTCATGTGCCGAGAGCATCCACTGTCAACATACCAAAGACTGATAGGCTTCCTTGGTTCTCCCTGCACAATGAACACAAATTAATGTTAATTTCTGAAAGGTACCCAAACCTTTCGAGGTTTAGGTTTGCCGAGTTCATCTCTCAAAATTAATTCGGTCCAATATCCATCGCTCTTAGTTGGAGCCTTGGATGTAGATGGTGTCACCGATTTTCTTTTAGACAGCAAAATGAAACGAGTCTTAGGAGGAGAATTCTTAGGTGAATGTGGACCAAACCTAGGAGGAGTTTCTAATCGATCATAAAACTTGGAAACATTTCAATGTCTACGAGGGGGTGATCGATTCTGTTGAACTTGCTTATTCCTAGGTGAATTACTCCTATGAGGTGTACGAGATCGACTCGGACTACCACTTTCATGAATACAATCTGTATCATTTTGTGAATGTCCCTTTCGTTTGGGGGTCTTAGATCGAGCATTATGAGCTATAATATCAGAATCACTTGACGCAGTAGAAGAGGCATTTTTATCTGGATAACGTCTCTTTCTATTTGGACAACAGCTATAAACATGTCCTAGCTCATAACAGTAAAAGCATGATCTACTTGCCCTCAATTTCCTAGTTTTAATATCAGACTCTGCAGAAGTCACGCCTAAACACTCCTTTAGTTGAATTGTGGCTGATTCTTCTTTTGACAGACCCTTTGATTCATTGTTATTTGAAAACTGTACTTTCTTTTGAATCCTTGGTTCAAATAAAAATGGTGTTAAGGTAATTCCACTAGATGTAGATTCATCCTTATTCCAAACTTTATCAATCTTGTCATGATCTATTTTCTCAAAATCAATTTCAGTGGACGTAAATACAGTATCACATCCTTTCATTGTAAAACATTTTATAATTTTCTCAACATGACAAGTTGGATTCACACAATTAGATCCTACTAGTACATTTGCATCATAAACAGCATTATTAGGATCCAATGGTTTGACAAATGAAGTTACAGTTTCAGCTTTCTTATTTTTAGGTCTTGTCTTTTTCAGTGAACTCTCAGAGGTCTTAAGGTTATCAGTTTGGTTTTCTATCTGAGACGAAGAAGATTGACCAACAAGGATTTCTTCTTTCTCAGTCAGTTTTGTTAGAGATTCACTATAATTATCATTAAAAGGACCCCTAACTTCTTTATAATCCATTCCCAAACCACTTTTATTCTTCGAATCTCGTGGTATAGGAGTTTGCAACTGCATTGATCTTATAAGTTCAGAACCTCTAATTTGTTCAAGTCTGTTATTAAGCTTAACTATTTCCAGTTTAGCATCAACTAACTCTTTCTCCTTCTTAGAAAGATCCTCAGTTAGTTTAGCATACTGTTCATTACCTGCTTTTTCCATTAAAACTGACTCTCTTAATTTTTCTTTTAAAACAAGAACATCTTTATCTAAAGCTCGAATTTTATCTTTATAAAGATTTTCTTGTTTTGCCAAACCAGAATTTTTGGCAAAATATGAGTCGTTTTCCTTCTTAAAAGTAGAGTTTTGACTAGTCAAGTTTAATACGGTTTTGTTAAGGATAAACACCTCAAGTTTCATTTCAGACACCATTTTACAAACATTGACAATTGAAAGTAAAGAACATGATACCTTCTGATCTGCAGCCTTGCAATCTACCATGTATGCAACAAAATCTTCAGTTGTCATACCTTCAGGTATCACAAATTCTTTCATCTGATCTTCAATGCTCTTCTCGGAAATGTCATCAACTGGTTTAGATGACTCAGTATTTCCTTCAGTAGCTTTAACAGCTGTCATAGATTCACTCTCAGATCTTACTATCTCAGCAACCTTCTTCATATTCTGCTTGACTATCTCAGATGCTCTCTCTTCACTAGTGTATACAGCATAATCAATTGTTTCAGCAACTTCATTTGCAACATGTGCATAGTCATCATAAATCTCAACTAAAAATGCATGATTTAAAGTATCTTCAAATTGTGTATCCTACTGATAAGTACCATCTGGATTTTGAGCAACAACAGCCTTGGACTCTAGAAGCTGAGGAGAACCTTGCTGTTGAGGAGTAGCAGGAAATGTAATCATTGCTTGAGTTTTCTGGTAATTGGGTAGAGTAATACCACCTTGATTGTAGTTCTGTCTACCAGCAACGGTATTATCAGTCCTCTTTGGACGTTGACACTCTCTTGCAAAATGACCAAATCCATCGCAATTATAACATTTCACCTTGGATTTGTCAAAACCTTTTGTGCCATTACCCAAAAATCTTCCAGTTCTCTGAGAAAATCTTCTGACCTTAATAGTTAACATTGCAAGCTGCCATTGTAGATCCATTTCTTCTAAGTCATCAGGATCTATCTGATTGTAATCATCATCAATCAATGCAGGGTCAGTAACCTTTCCACCAATATAAGCTTCATGAGCCGAACATAAGGCTGAGTAGAGATTCATTCTTCCCTCTGCAGAGCTCATACTCATTGGCATGGAATGATATGACTGAGTATTGCTCTTAACATTAGTTGTGGAATTGTCATAAGCAACATAACCTGCAATTCCATCTGCATCAACTATTGGTGTAGCTTCAACACCACTTAGAAATGCATTGGTTCCTGAGCTAGTACTTTCCAAATGAACTGAAGAAGCATGATATAAAGATGGATCTTGAGTAAAATCCGCATGAGTATCCTTGATTCTTCTTTTCATTTTTCTATTCTTTGGTTTGGAAACTACTATTTCAAAATCCCATGAACTGTATTCCTTGTCATCTTGAAGGTGATGAACATATTCAGTGCATATTTTTGGTAGTGAATCCAAAAACTTATTTACTGACTCAGTCTGAGGGTATACAACCTCAAAATATGATAACTCAGTGGTCAAATGACTGAATCGAGCAATTATCTCATCAAGAGATTCTCCTTTCAGTCCATTAAAGGCTTCATACTGACGTTTAAGAAGTTTAATATGATTTCTCTTCAAAGTAGCATCGCCCTCACAGTACTTTCCGAGAGCGTCCCATAAATCCTTTGAAGTAGTGTACTTTTTGAACAAATGTACACTTTCTTGAGGTAAGGCCATAGTAAGAATTGAAAGAGCCTTTCCACAACGTATTTCTTTTTTTCATCATCTGGCATATCAGTATAAGTATATCTACCAATTACGCCATTTTTCTCATAAGTTGGCCAATCAAAACCTTGAGTTATCACCACCCACATATCAATATCATTCAGACGAATATAATCTTCAAAACGTCTTTTCCACATCCAATAATTCTCCATACGGAAAAGCTTTGGAGGTGTGTTTCCACGACCAACCTCATGATCGTGCATGATAAGTTGATTAATAAGTGTGGCATTAGGAGAGTTTCCGGCAGCTGGTACAGTAGTCATTTTGAGTCTCGTAAGATGAAAATTAACAAAAAATGTTACTGTAGCACTTGAGTTCGTGCAGACGTGGCACGAAGTAAGTCACACGAAGACACTGAGTTCATGCAGAAGTGGCACGAAGTCACACAAAGAGCACGTGACATGAAGTGACGCACGAAGGACACTTGTCACGAATCTGAATACGATGATCACCTCGTGCTGACGTAAGCACGAGGTCGCGCGAAGACGATTAAGAATTTGATGAAAAACTCGAATTTCAAATTGATTTTTCAATCAATATCTAATCACACGATCTTACACCTTCTGGTAATCAACCTTAGGGCTCTGATACCACTTGTAAGTCCCTACCGTTGAATGGATCATAAATAAGACGTGGTTCGTTATGTCAAGAGTGCGGAATCCTCTTGAGATAACTAGATTGCTACTGCCTTTCGTCTATTAATCAGTAATTAATCAACCTAAGGTAACACACGAAGTGCTAGTTCGTGTAGGAGGTCACACAAGCAACAATTCGACTTCTAAGTTCTTAATTCGTTCCTAATTGCGTAAATTAGCATGTATTTATACTAGTAGGGTTTTAGTTCGTGTGGGCTTGGGCCTTAATCGAAGTCCATAAGCCTAATTAATCAATAACAAACCGGTCTCGTGCTGACATCAGCACGCGGGCAATCCTGCATGCTGATGTCGTCAGCATGAGGTTCGTCCCTTTGGTCCTTTGTTTGACTTGTACATAACATCCAGCCATCGTTTAAGTATTCTATGACACTTATAAACCTTGGCTCTACATTCTTGTACCTGCAAAACAAATATAACACACAAACATAATAATAACCATAACTTGATTTCACATTGAAGTTCAAACGTAATCATTAAACACAAACGTAAGTCCTAATGACTTATTATTTAAATGATTACATAGATATTCCTTAGAACAAAAACGTTAATCAAATCTATGTTGCTACTGTCACACAAATCTGCATCTACAGCAAGTGGCAATTGAGGAATTTGCAAAATTGCCTTCAGAGGTCCCCAAAGGGGGAAAAGATCAAGTGCCAATCGGTTTGTTGTCTAGTACTCAAGAAATGATTGAAGCTACAAAGAAGCATTCTGAGATACAAGCTGGTGGTGCTTCAGTTCAGGTGGAACAACGTGTTCTGAGGCACAAGTTTCTGAGCCAACCAAGAAAGATAAGGGTAAAGCCCACTTGGTGGAAGAACCCAAGTCAAAAAGCTCAAAGGGTTCTGGGCTTATTGTTGGTGAAACGGTTGATGAACATGGTTATCCAATTCATAATAAGTCTGCCGATGGAGAGAAACTGCTTGAACTTCAGAAAAGAATTTCTAATTAGTTCATAGCTTGGAGAGAAAACAAAGAGAAGGAAAGGGCACAACATCTTTCGATGGGGACCCTTGACCATATTGATGTTGCATCTCTTGGTCTTTCATTGGAAAGATATCGAAAAATAAAAGAAGATCCAAGAGTGCAGAAGGCTATAACTGATATGGTTGATTATGAATATGGAAAGTTGTATTCACCCTTGGAACAGAAGCTGGAAAATCTCACATTCAAGATGTCCATTGAGGACTTGGTGAAAAATAGAATGAGTGAGATGGAAATCAAAAGAAAATCCATTCTGGCTGAAGTTGCAAAGGTTGAAAAACAATTGACAAGGCCACCTCCAAAGGCAAAGACAACTGGACCAAGATCGACAAGAAAATATACTCGTGATGCTGATCTCTCAACCTTCAAGCCAATC
>CM067172.1:93490250-93527750 GCA_034093135.1 Erigeron breviscapus
ACCTCTCTAACTTTTAGCTATATTTTGTTATTAGATAAACATTATGCAATAAAGTATTAACTATTTTTAAATTGGGTTAAAAGTGTAAATTGGTGATGGAAACCAAAAAGTGTAAATTAATTTAGACATGTGTTGATTTAATTAATTTTAAAAAATTGAGAGTTATGATTGATCAATTGAGGTTAGGTCAGTTGTCTTTTAATATATACTAGATTTTTGACCCGTGTCAAATACACGGACTTTACAACATTATCAATATAAGAATTAGTATATGGAACAAAAAAATAGTTATACGTTAAAATGTATAAATATACTTAAAAAAGAATTGGGATATTCAAATGTAAATACTGAATGCTAAATCATATATCAAAGTTGGATGGTGTGGAGTTTCTTTGTTACAAACTCTTTCAGAGAAGCAATATCTTAACTTTGATTACACAATTGGCCGAGTTCCCATTGATGTCTTGCAAAAAAGTAATTTTATTTTTGTTAGCCATGGTTGTTAAGAACAATAAAAGTAGCAGCTAGTTTGTGGGGTTTTTAATGATTTCATGTGTTGTGATTTTATTTGTAGGGTTCAGTTTATATAAGAAGAATATGTATCCTAAATATAATTTGATTCCAATTACTAATAACAACAATGATTATCCTAATTATAGTCTGATTACAATTACTAATAACAAAACAATGATTATCCTAATTATAGTCTGATTACAATTACTAATAACAACAATATTATAATTAGTTTGATTACAATTAATAATATAAAATAAATATTGATATAAATATTAATTCGTATTAATCCAAATGTTGTAACCTCTCTAACTTTTAGCTATATTTTGTTATTAGATAGACATTATGTAATAAAGTATTAATTATTTTTAAATTGGGTTAAAAGTGTAAATTGGTAATGGAAAACCAAAAAGTGTAAATTAATTTAGACATGTGTTGATTTTATTAATTTTTAAAAATGATTGTTAGAACAATAAAAGTAGTAGCTAGTTCGTGGGATTTTCAATAATTTTGTGTGTTGTGATTTTATTTGTAGGTTTCAGTTTATATAAGAAGAATATGTATCCTAAATATAATTTGATTTTAATTACTAATAACGAATAATGATTATCCTAATTATAGTCTGATTACAATTACTAATAACAACAATATCACTATTAATTTGATTACAGTTAATAAATATGTAACCTTCCTAACTTTTTGTTATATTTTGTATTAGATAGACATTATGCAATAAAGTATGTAATTATTTTTAAATTGGGTTAAAAGTGTAAATTGGTGATGGAAAACCAAAAAGTGTAAATTAATTTAGACATATGTTGATTTAATTAATTTTGAGAAATTGAGAGTTGTGATTGGTCAATTGAGGTTAGATCAGTTGTCTTTTAGTATATATTAAGATATAATAAATTAGTTAAATAGATATGTAAATGATTTATTCATGTCATACATATATATGTGTAAATATACGTATATATGATTATATGAATATTAAAAACCGTAACCGAACCGTTATATATCGGTTTTTCGGTTTCTTCGGGTTTCGGTTTTTTTTTGTTTCGGTTTTTTCGGTTTCGGATCACACGGTTTGGACCGGTTATTTGGTTTTCCGTTTCATTTTTTACACCCCTAATAAAAACCTCAAGACTTTCACTCTAAAGATTCGAACCCAAAACATAAAATGAATCAACCAATTGGCCTAGTATCATTTCGAAATATTAATAAGAAGTTTAATCAACCCGTAGATATATTACATCACTTTCTAAAAATGAGACATACTAGAACAAGAAATAAAAGATAATGAGAGGTGATATTGACTCGCATCATTTTATACATTCATTTTATACATTTATCACACTGTTACATTAATGTTCCATGCGTTATATCAAACTTTTCTTAAAAAAATTATTAAACCATTTGTCTGTTTACAACTGTTCTGTTATGTGTACTAGTTTTAAATTCAAATCTTTGATAGGAAATACTAACCAAATACCACATATACACAAGACCACAAAATTAAAAATTTGAAAAATAAACACTCCGTATTTCTTTTACATCACTCAAGGTCGTTTATACAAGAAAATAAAGACTTTTCTAAACAATAAAATAATTCATTTTTAAACGAGTGACCAACCTCAAATAGGGCAGGTCGTGACAGACTCCCTACTCTAATTCAACTCAATAAGAGAGGGGTTTTGATCGAGTCTTTGTCATGTGTTAGGTGCAATCTTGCTGATGAATCTATTGATCATATTCTCACTGCTTGTCCCTTTGCCATGGAGGTCTGGGAGTTAATTGGGTCTTGGTGTAAGGTAAACCCGCTTTAAGCTTTTCACGACCATGACTTATACCATTCATCATTCTCATGCGGGGGATAAAAATTGGAGGAAAATGTTGAATGCCATTATTCTTATTGCTATTTGGAGTCTTTGAAAAGCGAGAGATGATGTAGTTCACAATATCATTTTTTCTACGGCTGTAATGATCTTTGAAGAAATTCGTTTGATGGCGTTCTTATGGATTTTAGATAAAGCTAGAAAAGTGGAGTTCGATTGGGAAATATGGTGCAACAAACCTTGTATTACTTGATTTTTTTTTTATTTTGTCTCTTAACTTGTATTATGTTACTGCTAGCTAGCTTCTTGCTAGTTGGGTTTTTATTAATAATATTTCGCCTTTGTCATTAAAAAAAAAAACCTGTCTTCCGTTTTAACCACAAAAATTGTGATCCATGTTCGATCCTCCATAACAGAGGCAGGAAATGGTGTGCAATTGCAATGTCATTATCTCACAAACTTTTTCATAAGTTAACCTATATTCTACTAGGGTTGTCAAATACTTGACTTGACTTGACTTAAATCCCTACATTCTACCACTTACCGTCCCTTATAAAAAAAAATCCGAAACATTAATTATCATTCACTAACAAGAAAAAAATATAATATACGTAGTAAAGCTTTGTGAAAAGCTTTAGTGCATTATTAGGCCCATATAATATAAGAATGATTACTTTCTTTAGCTTGTTCTATATTCTCCCAAATAAACCGTTATGATTGCGGCTTCTTTAGTGGTCGCAAAGTCGTAAACTCGTAATAGCTTAAAAGTGGTCGCAATTTTCTTTTTCTATTTCTAACAAAAATAAAGGAAAATCAAACTGAGATCGTCTAGAAATTACTAGACAATCTGAGGTCCATGTGGTTTGGGAATCATCGCTTGTTTGCAGACATAGAAAAATATGGCCGTAAGATCTACTCAAATTCGAAGATTAACACCACCCCGAGTGTTACTCCAGATAAGACACCAATTAACGTGACTGGAAATAAACCTGATCAAAACTCATCTGAACAACAAAAGCTAAACAAGTCGTATGCGGAGATTCTCTCAAATGATTCAGGTAAATCCCATCCCTTTCCAGTTAAACCGTAGATGCTTTCTGATTAAAAATAGTGATCCTGATTCTCTCGACAAGGATCGTCGATCTTTACTTCTTAAAGTGAAGGAACCTGAATTGGTTCCCTCAATTAGACAATGGTTCAATGAAGAAGGCTTTGTCGGTATTGAAATCTATTATGTGGGTGGTCGTTGGATTCATACGGTTTTTACGTAGGTTGAAGCCAAAGAGAGTTTTTTGTCGAAAGAGAATTTGAAGTGCAGTTTTGTTGCTACTAAAGAGCCTTGCGATAGTTTTGTACCTGATGAGCGTATGGTTTGGGTCAAGATCTCTGGCATCCCGAAAGGCGCTTGGCTTAAAGAAAATTTCCAGGTGCTACTTGGTTCTTGGGGTAAATGTGTGTTCTATGCTTCTAATTGGGAATCGGCAGCTTCTTTGGGAAAGGTTTGTGTGCTCACTCAATCTAAAAAATTTATTTTTGACGAGTTAAGCATTGATTTTGATGATAAACCTTACGAAGTTTGGATTCGTGAATATGATGTTTGGGAACCGAGGATTACTGGGATGTCTTATGGTTCATCAACCTCTGAGGTGTCAAAATCTGGAGAGTATTCTCTTGATACCTCCTGTTCGGCTGTTGATTCTACTTGGAAAAGTGTCAGTTTTGACTCTAATTTGTGTAAAGACCACTCAATTGGTGAATGTCCTTATATGGATACTAACAATGCGAAAAGTAATGCGTCTCATCAGGTTGTCATGGAGGAAAGTCCAGCCTCTGGCAATATGGTAGGTAATGCTCCTGGATGCGAGACCACTCCTATGAACTTCTCTGAGACTTTGGTTGATAATATTGATACTCATGAAGCTGAGTGTTTGTACGAGAATATTAATATAGATGCTGAGAAAATTAGTGAATCGGTTGTGGAAGAAGGTGCATCTAACCATGATAACCGTGAGAATCATTCACATCATATTAATGGTTTGGATGACCATGACGTTTTTCTGCTCAACATGTTATTACATCAAGATAAGTGTCGGGTTGAGCCAGATTTAAAAGATTCAAGTGAATCATTACCAACACAAGCATCTAGCAGTGTGACTTCATCTATGTCCCCGGCTACTGACCAAAGCCTTGTTGAACAGTCTTGTTCTACGTGGCTTGACTATATTGGTCCTCCAACCGATGACAAATTAGATTCTGAAAAAATTTGGAGCTATAAAGACCCCGATGGGAATGTTCAAGGGCCGTTCTCTCTCGCGCAATTAAACATGTGGAAAGATTATTTTTCTAGCGATTTTAAGATTTGGAGATATTATGGCAACGTTAAAGATACTGTTCTCCTACGCAGTGTATTAAAGAGACGAAAAAAAGATGTCGGTTAGATCTCTCTGCATTTGTGGTATGATGCAACGGGTTTTTGGCTTCGTTCATGGGAGATCTTTCTTTTGGCGCCGGGTTGGGATCTCCCTAGTGATTTTAGTAGCCGTCTAGTTATGTTGCGTGTTTGTCTTGTCTCATTAGAACTTATTATGTTCCTTACTTTCGTTTGTTTGTTGGATCGATTCACGTGTATGTTGTAATTGCTAGATTCTTACTAGCATTTTTTAATAAAATTTTTAAATGCCGTTCAAAAAAAAAAAAAAAATAAGAAAAAAAAAGAAGGGTGGGGAATCGGGATGGGGTGAGGGTGAGGTAAAGATAGGTAGGAGGTAGGGTTCTGACTTGTGACTTGCCGTGCACAAAAGTCGGGTTTTGCTCGACCCGACCCGAACTAGGCTTGGTCAACGAGACTAGAAACAGGGTTTGATTAAATCTGAACTTGTTTGAATATGGTTTTTGGTCAAAGGTGGACCGGGTTTTTACCGTTTGTTTTTTGTTTTTATGCCTAAAACCGAACCTGACCCAATTTTGAACCCGATATCTACCCGGTTTTGTAATCTGAAACCAAAACTGATTTCAAACCGTAGAGTTTTCTAAAACCCAAACCTGTTTTGGTCAAACCCGGGTTTGACCGGGTTCGGTTTCGGTTTTTTAACCCGATTTTTATGTTCACACTACTTGTCACCACCATGTTATCTCCTTTTTGTTTAGTGATCACATGATTAAAGTTTCATCTATACGGTGAGCCATGCATGTATGGTTTTGCTATGGTCTTGGAGTCCTAGCTAGTGGGATATCTATACTACTCTATAAAACAAACTACCCCTCTCCCTTTAAATAATTAAGATTTTAAAATGATCATATTACCCCTATTCTTTATTAAACATCTCCATCTATTTACCTATAATACCCTTAATGAAATAAATTACAACATAGATCCTCCGACCCTTAAATAACCATATTAACCCCTCTTACATCAATTAATTTACATTCACCACCACGCCACTACCACCGCCACCGCCGCACATCTCCGCCACCATTGTCGCCATCGCCACACCTTCGCCGCTACCTCCATCGTCGTCGCATCGCGCGGGCATCTGTCAATTATATATATTAATTTGTATATAAGTTACATTTGATTCACTACTAGAAAATTTGTGTATACCCACGGATTTTTCCACGGTTGGAAATGGGAAAATCCGTGGAAAATTATCCCACGGATTACCCACGAAATGAAGTTGGATTTGGTAAATGAAGTTATCTTTATATTTTTCCACAGTTTTCCCACAGAATACCCCCCAAAAAAATTCGTGGAAAATTCGTGGGATATCCAAGGAAAGTAAATATATATTCCAATTATTTCCCACGAATTTCCCAGAAAAATGAAGTCATGGGAACTTTCATTGAATAAATATTTTCTAACCTCCGTAGGTAATCCGTGGGAAATACTTCCCGCAGATTACCCACAGGTAAATAATATCTGTGAGAATTATTTACAAAAAATGTTTTTATATTCGCAGGAAATCCGTGGGAAGTATTTACCAACGGATTACCCACGGATATATCTAAACCGTGGGAAATCTATGTGAAATATTTTTCAAAAATACGTTTAGGTAATTCGTGGATAATCCATAGGAACTAATTTCCCACATATTTTCCGCGGATTACAGGTTTCCGTGGGTAATTTGTGGGAATCCCATGGAAATATTTTCCCAAAAATCTTTTAGACAATCCGTGGGTAATTCGTGGAAATCCAGACAATTTCCCACAGATTTTTCACGGATTAAATAAGGCGGTGGGAAATCTGTGGGAAATCCATGGCAAATATTTTCCCAAAAATCTTTTAGACAATCCGTGGGTAATTCGTGGAAAAGATTTCCGCGAATTTCCCACAGATTATGTTATTCCGTGGGTAATACGTGGGAAATCCATGAAAAAATTATAAGAAATTCTTACAATTGTCATTTTTGTGTGTATATAATGTATGTACGGATATATATTGTATGTAAGTACATATAGATAATTGCTAAACACACACATACATACATATGCTACATATTATATGTATCCTGTATATATGTATGTATGTATGAAACATGTATATGTACATATAAATGTAGTTAAGATTGTACATCTATCCATAAACACATAAATAAGTATATATATGGGATTTGCTAACTAGTAACCCTGACGCATTAGTTACTGTGCATTAAATAAAATTCGAGTTTCTTAAAATTGATTAATATCTATTTATGATTTAGTTTAAAATGGTAAGAGTTAACCTGATTTAATGACTATTAAATGCATTTTCACTAATTTTTAATTATGTTTATCGATATTTTAGGAAACTCGAAGTTCATTAAACACTCCTTAATTGATTCCCAGAGGCATTAGTTACCAATTCCTTATATATTATTAGTACACACGACATACCTACATCTCATACATACTTATATATACGTACAGTACGTCAGTACCTACATATGTTATATGTGTACATGTAATACATACATACATAAACGATATATATTCTATTCTATCATCAATATACTAGGGATTGAAGGAGTTTTAAAGTATGTGGCACAAGCTATAAAAAGTCATGTGTCGTTTTGATTTAATATTTTTAAAATATATGTATACTCCTTAATGAAATAATATAAGCATATCTACACAATTTACCTTTCACTTAATTCATTAATTTAAACATGGTTGCAAATATCGGCCATATCGGCCGATATATCGGTGATATATCGGATATCGGCCTTCAACTGATACGAAATATGGGTTATCGGCTGAACTTATCGTTTTGGTCAAATGTCGGTCAATATCGGCCAATATCGGTAAAAAAAAGTTGACTTTAAAAAGAAATAAAAAACACGGGTTAAAACCAAAAATAGGGTTTCTGACTTTAAGATTAAAAGGTATGTAAAATTTGCTTCGTAACATAGCAATTAAGATTGAAAGGTATGTAAACTTATGTCAAATTGTATATATTGTTAGTATATATATATATTTTAGATAAATTCCTTTACAAATTAGGGTATCCGATATATCCCCGATATATCGCATATCGGGCGTCGGCCGATACGATACCGAAAGCGATATTTACAACCTTGAATTTAAGTATAACCACCTAATACGCTTAATGAAATAATTTACAATATAAATCACCAACCCTTATAATAACTAAACTTTCGTTTTTTTGCATTAATTAATTTTAAATTAATAAGCACACGACTACCGACACCACCACACGTCACCCCCACTACCGCCGCCACTATCGCCATCACTAACACCACCACCGCGCGTCTATTACTTGAAAAAATATATTATTATCTTTTTATGCCTAATTTATATTTAATGGAGTTAGGCCCCGTTTCTTTTTTACTTAATAGACTTAGTAGCTATAATCTGGAATAAAAAAAGTAAGGCAGCAAAAATGTTGAGAACGACTCGTGATAAGGCGTCAAGTAAGGCAGCAGTAGAACAAGATGGAATTGGAAATGCAGACATTAGTAGCTATAACCCTGAATGGATCCATCACGATTTATGGCTGTCACTTATTAACCATTGGAATAAGCTAGAATGGAAAAACTTATTAGTGGTCAATAAAGCAAACACCGAGAAACGATAAGTCATACTACAGGATCATTAGGTGGCTTCCTTAGGGCTAGAAAAAAGATTGGTAAGAAATACATATCTTCAGCTTGTGTTTACCGAGGGGAGACTGTTATTATTTGCTTTTATAAGTCTTAAATATGACATTTGTAGGAAACATATGTGGGTCGTCCACGGAAAGCACATGAAACCTTCATTAACAACCATGTGAAGAAAGGGACGAATCCTTTTGTGCCGAATCCGTCAGGGAGCTCCAAACCACCACCGGAGTATGTTGATGAGAAGTCACGTTTATTTGCTGTAAGATTAGTTACTACTTAACATAAGATTACTCAAGATCATATTGTATCTAAGTAGAGTTAAATATAAGAAATCAATTAAAGCAACAACCTCTCTAATCTGATTTTATATTTTTGATACTTTATATAATAGGAAAAGGTTGAAGTATTGTTAATTGAGAAGCATGGCACTAATGAATCAGACAACCAAGATTTCGATCCAGATATATGGGATGAGTGCACTGGCGTGAAAAAAAAGGGAAATTCTATGGGTCGAGTACTTCAAAAGATCCTTGTTACGTGCTGACGGGTACACATCTTCCTCAGAATTGTACCTCATATGCTACACAACAACAACCACAGGTTTCTTTATTAACTCACACCCAAACATCCTTAGTTGTGATAGCTAATCCATGAATCCTAAAGTAGTCCCATTTGTGCCGACTTTTACTTAATCCAATTTCAAAGCCTAACTGTTCTGTAGCCCAGTATAGATTCACTTGATGGTTAATTGGCTTCTGGTAATCTGGTTTGCTAATATGCTAGTTTCTGGTATGCTAGATTGTTAGTTTACAGAGTTACGGGTACACATATAGTATATGATGTTCATATTTGATAGTACTTTTAATAATATATGTTGTTTTGCTATTCTGGTACACATATAGTATAATATATATGCTGCTCATATTTGTTAGTTTGGTGTTTGGCGAACTTAATATTTTCTGCTATTTTGTTAGTAGTTTTAATAATATATGTTGTTCATATTTGTTACACATATAGTATAGTTGGATACACATTGCATGTTTCTTTTTAGTCGTCATTACTTTGATTAATAGTTGTAGTTTAAAATTTTATATGTGTGCAACAGTGTTCGTTAGTATCAAAATATAATATCTCATATGTTGCACATTATTCATATCTTAGTGTTCATATGTGAGTAAAAGTATGTTTTACTTTGTTTGGGCCTTTGAGCAATAATGGGTTAATTAATAGTAGGTTTACCATGATCAATTGTGTGTATGTCATTATATTTATAGGTAGTAGTTTTGACCCAAACTATGGAGGAAATGTAAGAAAGAAATGAGAAACACCAAAGGAGATTGAAGACATGAAAATACATGAAGAAAAACAAAAAAAAGGCGCTAGAAGATTTGCAAGCAAAAAGTGAAGCCGAAACTAAAGAAATGAAAGCGACCGTGATGAAATACATGCCCGATATGAACCCACCGACCTAAATCTTAGGTCTTATTAAACTTGTTAGTTTGAATTATTTTCAATTATTTTCAAAACTTTAACTTTCAAATGATGTCTATTATGAATGTTTTGTTGACGGATGTATTTTTATTTTTAGGGAACGGATTATTATGCAATTTAGTAATTTGAATATTGATTTGGTGCTTTAAAGTTGAATTGACATGTTTTTTTATATATACAGGGAAAATATGGAATAAAATATTAAAAAACCCTTTTTTAATTTAAAATTGGCGTTCGCGGGAAATCCGTGGGAAACACTTCAAGAAAATCCGTGGGAAATCTATGGGAAAAAACTCGTTGAAAATCTGTGGGAAAAATGAAAAGAAATCCGCGGGAAATCTATGGAAAATTTATGAGAAGAATGGAAAGAATTCGTGAGAAATCTATGGGAAAAACGTTCGTGGGAAATCCATGGGAAAAAAATCCGTGGGAAATCGGTGGAAGATAAAATCCATGGGAAAAATATCAAAAAAAGTCGTGGTAAATCCGTGAGAAATCCGTTAATATTGACGTGGGAAAATCCGTGGGAATAATTCCCACGAATTTATGCTCGTGGGAAATCAGTGGGAAATATTAAGTAGCCGTGGAAAAATTCGTGGGAAAATATTTCCCACACCCCTTTTAACGACGACCTCAATCCGTGGGAAATCCGTGGAAAATTCGTGGGAAAATATTTCCCACACCCCTTTTAACGACGACCTCAATCCGTGGAAAATCCGTGGAAAAGGGCTGTTTTCCCACGGATTTCTCACGGATTTGGCCGTGGGAATACGCCAGTTTTGTAGTAGTGTATTATAACGAAGTTCTGGCTCATCTTACATATGTATGACTAACTCATCCACATAAAAAAGAAAGTATATAGAGTAAAATAAAAAAAGCCATAATAAAAGCCAGAGATCATAGCCATTTGTTTTTGTTAGCGTGTTATATACATGCATGTAATTTAAAGTCGTAAACATGATGTTGATCTAACAAAAGTACGAGGTTGGACGTTACTGCCACATCGTGATCGTACATAATTACATATATTGCTTTTTGCATCTTGCATCTTCGTTTTTGGCTTTTCTATTTTTGGCGGAGCTACATTAATGTACATATCTATACGTCTATATGTGTACGAGGAATGGTCATTGTTTTAAGTGGGAAAGCAGTATTATGGTCCCCATGTTAGGTAACATATTTCACAATAAGTTCTTCATTCCAAAGACACTTCATACAACAATTCCACCATGTTGTGAATAAGTGGAATGACAAGAGATACATAATATGGATTTAGTATTTGACCAATCTATAGTTGACCACGGCTAGAACCAGTGGCGAATCCAGGATTCTAAACTAGGTAGGTCCTAATTTTTGGCTTTGTTAAATCGAAAAAGTGGGTGTATTAGTTGGTGGGGTCGGGTCGAATCGACATTAATACCATCTATAGCATAATGCTCGTTACAAAAAAATAAAACAGTGTCTAACTTGATAATATAAGAACTTTTTTCTAAATAAAATGTTATGTTGAAGTTCTGGAAACATATGATACTTCATGAAAATTGAGGTTTGATTATTTAGGAAAATCAAAGTTGTATGGATATTTTTTTAATAAAAAATGGTCAATATATGATGACTATTATAAATACATAAATTTAGTTAAATAAGTTATGTATTAATATCTAATAAAATATATATTAAGTTGATATATGGTGTAAGTATTGTTGTTTTAACACATTTTTTATAAGATGCAAAGTTAAATAATTGTAAGTAGTTGACTGATTTAATAAATTAAAATAAAAGGGTTGGATTTGAAGTTCTATAAACTAAAAAGGCTTGTATTGAAAATTGTAATAATAATATAAGGGTGGGGACCGTGGGTTTATTTCCTTCGTCTTCTTCAATTGTCTTCTCCAATTTTAGATCTAAATTTACACCATTAAAATATAGCCATAGTTCTTTTCATTTTCCCACAAATTCAGTTATAAAATCTCATGTATCCAAATAAGTATTGCAAGGTAGGTCCTAACTCAGATTTAAGGTAGTTCCTTGATGAATTCATTACATATTTTCTGAAAACTATACGAATCTAAGGTAGGTCCTAGGACCTACCTTGTATATAGCTAGATCCGCCCCTGGCTAGAACTGCTTGAACCAGGAACCGGTGGGCAGAGGCGGTACCAGGAAAAAATATCGGGGGGCAAAATAAAAAAATTAATGAAATATAAATCTAGAAGGGGGCAAAATGGTAAAAACCTATAGGAAAATTTTTAAAATCCATGAAAAATTTAAAAATACATAACAAAGTTTAAATTTTGAAGCCTTGCCCCCTCTTTGGGCACGCCACTGCCGGTGGGTTATCTAATGTTTCAAAACACCTTTCAAAAAGATAAAAAGGAAAAAAAATCTAATTTTTCAAAACGGCCCGGTCAAATTGTTTTACAAAATGTTTAAATAATTTTCGAAGGACGCTGTACACCCCAAAGATTTAAGGTAAAAAGAATTTAACCCTTTTTATAGTTTCGACATTAAATTAAATTCCTAGTATTCTATCTTTGGTTATGTGGTTAATTTAGTTGGAACTTTAGCGGATAGCGGGTAAAAATACCCACAAATTATGAGATGGGTCGTGGCATCCCCTAAGAGTGACAACCATCTATTTCACTTCATACTCATTCTTCCACTCACTCTATTCTTTTCTCCTCCATTTTCTTCATGCAAGATTCATCTCATTCTTTCTCAATCAAAGCAATTTCTCTTTAATTGAAGAACAATAATAATCACCACAAATAGTCTTCATTCAAGAAATTAAGGCTAGGGTTTATGTGGTGGTGGTGGTGGCCAATTTTCATAGAGAAAAGAAGGGAAGAAGAATTTCCAAATTAAAGTCTTGAATTAGCATATTATTATTGAGGTATTGATTTCCCCTAAATTTAGTTTTTATCTTCCAAGTGGAGTTAGGGTTCATGGAGTGAACCAATTTGGGGGTTTGTGATAGAACTTAAATTATGTTAATTTTTCCCCAATTCCTTAGATAACCTAGTTTGTCATTGAGTTATGTATTGAGTTTGATTATGAAATGGATAAGCTAATGTGATAATTTTGGTTTATGAGAAAAGTTGAGTTTTACTAGTTTCTTTGAAGTGATGATTATGGTAGATTGAGCTACCTAGCAATATTGTTGAAAATAAAAGAAACTCAATGACAAATGGGTTGGGTTTTGGGTTTAGAAAGGCTAGTGATTGAGTATGGCTAGGTTAAGCTAGTCAAGTTGTGAATATAAGCTTATGCACTTTTATGACATGATTATAGGTTGAAGCTTGTTTGTGCTTAATCGTTTTAGCTTTGTTGATCTAGTTGCGGAGGAGGTGAGTATATTTGCATACCTTTATGTTTACGTTGGGTCAATTGACCACATCATGTTGAAATGTGATATTCATGTGTGGTAATTGATTTGGCTAGACCCGGGTGGGGTCAAATGTTATGAGGCCTAAGAACCTCCGGGGCCTAAGAACCCCTATTGTTGTTTTGAGAAAAGGCCTAAGAACCTCTCGGGGCCTAAGAACCCCGATATTCTCTAATGGATCCATATATGTTGTTTATTGTGCAAGGTGAGTATGTAAATGTGGCATGACGATGTCATAGGTTACATGTAAAAGTCCTTGTACTTTGCCCTCCTTCGTATTCGTAAATGTATGCAAGTATATTCACTAAGCCTTTGCTTATATTTTAGTTGTTTACCATTTTATAGGTAGTTCCGGAAGAAGGAACTAGTGTTGTTGAATCGAAAGTCTTGGTTTAGAGCTTGAAGTGTTTTTGGAAGACGTGAAGGTACTAGGTCATTCTTGGATGAATGACAACTTTTGGTTTAGAGGCTTAGAAATCCCTCTCCTCATGGCTCTTGGTACATTTTGATTTGATGGTCATACTTTTGTTAAAATTATGTAAAAGTCCAGGAGTAAAGCTTTTGGAAAGTTTGTGAAGTTGCATTTTGGTCGAAATTGTGTCAAAATGGATAAATGACCCATTTGATGGTATTCATGGGATTCGAAACAAGGTGATGTTGTAATGTATGTTTAAAATGTGTCCATGAAGTTGATATCAGTTTCTGAATTGTGTTTTAAGATGTTTGTTTTGAATTTCGAAGGTTACAAGCTTGAGCAAGTGTTGAAATGATTGTTAGGTTTGCTGTTCTGATGCTCACTGCGGCGCAGTGGGGATGGTTTTGCCCACTGCGGCGCAGTGAAATCCCACGGCCATAATTTCTTTCCTCCCACTGCGGCGCAGTGGGAGAGTGTAAAACCCACTGCGGCGCAGTGGGGCTTTTCCAGACCCGAGTCCGAGATTTCCCACTGCGGCGCAGTGGGAGGTTCTCCACCCACTGCGGCGCAGTGGGGTATATATAAAAAAAAAAAAAAAAAAAAATATCTTGTGTTTTCGGTTTATCGAGTTCAGTTCTTTCAAGTTGGTATCAAAGCCAGGGTTTAAGGGATTTAGGTATTCCCTTGTATAGAGAGTGCCTAGACTTAAACCTTAGTTGAGACTCGACCTTAGGTAACCGAAATTTTATATGGGACTGAAAAATGTGTTTGATAATGTTAGATTATCTATTTGTTAGTATTTAAAGCACAATAAGAAGCCGGCCTTATTGCGGTTGAAATACTAATAAATTTATAAACTAGCGGCATCAAACCTTGGGACGGTGTAGTATCAAGTTATAAGTTTTGGCTCCTAGTCATAGAGTTAGATAGGTTGCGTGATTAAATTCGTTTTATCTACTCTTATTGAAGTATGGCCGACTATCATAATGAGGAAGAAGAGCACCACAATCAGAACGAAGAAGAAGAGCCTTTATTTGCCGAAGGTAGCATGGATATCTCGGATCAAATAGGGAGAGCATTAGAGAAATATACACCCCTCCTACTTAAGAAATTGAATGAGACTATGGAAGGGGCTGTGAATGATCACATCGCTCAAATGATCAGAGAAGAAGTGGCTGTGAATGTTCAACTAGAGTTTGAGAAGAGGGATGGCAAGGGTAAGGACGAGAAGGATGAAAAAGAGAAAGAAGTGGAAGTGACGGGAGAAAGGGGTTACAAGAAGAAGTTCACTTTTCGAGACTTTGAAGTGTGTCACCCACCGGAGTATCACGGTGATCGTGATCCCATCGTTTGTACACGATGGATATCTGAGATTGAAGGGGCGTTCCGCACTAGTCAATGCCCCTCGCACCTGAAGGTCATCTTTGCGGTTGGTATGCTAAGGAACAGTGGAAAGAGATGGTGGGATGGTTTGTTGGCAATAAAGAAGGAAGCGTTAGATCATGTTGAATGGCCCGAATTCAAGACTATGTTTTTCAAGGAGTTTAGATCAGAAGCTGAAGTGACCAAGTTGAGAAGTGAATTTCTCAATGATTGTCAAGGTAGTATGAGTTTGAACGAATTTCGAACTCACCTTCCTCTCCCCCCCGCTCCCCCCCCCCACCCCCTTTGAACGAATTTCGAGCCCACTTCTTGGACAAGGCTCAATTTTGTCCGGAATTTCTTGAGAACGACCAATTGTTAAAGGAGCAATTCTATATGAAGTTGAAGAAGAGCTTGAGGGAAAGGATAAGCCTACGTCAAATGGAGTCTTTTTCCATGTTGGCGGATGTGGCTAGAGACCATGAAATTGAACAATCAAGAGTTGATGATGATGGTGAGTTGAAGAGGAAGCATGAGGGGAACAACTCTCCGAACAAACGGTTTAGACAAGAGGGTAGTTCCGGCAACCACTCTACTAGAAAGAATATCCCTTGGTGCCGACCGTGCAAGAGGAATCATTGGGGGGTATGTAAGGTGTCGGGGAAAGGTTGCTTTACTTGTGGGAAACCGGGGCATTCAAGCCAGGAGTGCAAGTCCAAGCCACAAAAGGCCATCATATGCTACAAATGCTTTGAGGAGGGCCACATGAGAAGCTCATGCCCTAAGTTGACCCATGAGGAGAGACTCGAGGAAAAGAGGAGGGAAGCGGAAAGGAAAAACGCCCAAATTCACGGGAATCAACGAGGAAGGTCCTTTCAACTCACTGTGGATCAAGCAAGAAACACGAATGATGTTGTCACAGGTACATTTCTTGTTTATAATGTGCCTATGCGAATTCTCTTTGATTCGGGGGCGAATAGATCATTCGTTGCAACTAGAGTAATTCATGTTATTCCCGTGTCGAAGTCGTGTCTAGAAAATACTTTGCAAGTTGAGGTTGGTAATGGTAGAATGGAATTAGTGAAGGATGTGTATAGGGGATGTGAAATTAAAATTTCTTCGGAACTCTTTCAAGCCAATTTAATCCCTTTTCCGATGGGAGAGTTTGATATAATCTTGGGTATGGATTGGTTAAGCTCGTGTAACGCCAAAATCGCGTGTGATGAAAAGGCGATATATTTGAAGACTTCTAAAGGCGAAGACTTGGTGGTGTATGGTGATAGGAAGGAACGTTCTATTTCCGTATGTACTTTTGCTCGTGCCAAACGTTGCATTTCTCATGGATGTCATGCTTATCTTGCTCACATCGTTGATGTTGAAAAGAAACCTCTATCTATCGAAGACATCCCTATTGTTAGTGAATTCGCCGATGTTTTTCCCGAAGATTTGCCGGGCATTCCTCCCGAACGGCAAGTTGAGTTTTCCATTGATCTCATTCCGGGGGCTAACCCCATTGCTAAAACTCCCTACCGTTTGGCTCCATCGGAGATGCAAGAGATGATGAAGCAACTACAAGAATTACTTGATAAGGGTTTTATTCGACCTAGTAACTCTCCTTGGGGCGCACCGGTACTTTTTGTCAAGAAGAAGGATGGAAGTATGCGTATGTGTATCGATTATCGTGAACTCAACAAAGTCACCGTAAAGAACAAATATCCTCTGCCTAGAATCGACGACTTATTTGATCAACTTCAAGGAGCTTCGCACTTTTCCAAAATAGATCTTCGTTCGGGTTATCACCAACTCAAAGTACGTAATGAAGACATTCCAAAAACCGCTTTCCGTACTCGTTATGGTCATTTCGAGTTTGTTGTCATGCCTTTCGGTCTTACAAATGCTCCCGCGGCTTTCATGGATCTCATGAACCGTGTTTGTCGCCCTATGCTTGATAAATCCGTAATCGTATTCATTGATGACATTCTTATTTACTCTAAAAGCTCAACCGATCATGGAGTGCATTTACGTGAGGTGTTGGAAGCATTACGCAAAGAGAAGCTCTATGCCAAATTCTCCAAATGCGAATTTTGGTTAAGAGAAGTGCAATTTCTTGGCCATGTTGTTAATAGTGAGGGAATTATGGTGGACCCGGCCAAGATTAATGCGGTGATGAAGTGGGAGCAACCAAAGAATCCGTCGGAGATCAGGAGTTTTCTTGGTCTAGCGGGCTATTACCGTCGCTTTATTCAAGACTTCTCTAAAATAGCTTCCCCATTGACCAAGTTGACTCGAAAGAATATCAAGTTTGAATGGAAAAGCGAGCAAGAGTTGGCTTTTCAACAACTTCGAGAAAGGCTAAGTCAAGCACCGGTTCTTGTTTTACCGGATGGACTTGAAGATATGGTGGTATATTGTGATGCATCGTCTAATGGCCTAGGTTGTGTTCTTATGCAACGGGGTAAAGTCATCGCCTACGCTTCAAGGCAATTGAAAGAGCATGAAAAACGATACCCTACTCATGATTTGGAGTTAGCGGCGGTGGTTTTTGCTTTGAAGATTTGGCGCCATTACCTCTATGGAGTCAAGTTTACTATCTATTCCGATCATAAAAGTCTCAAGTACTTCTTTGAGCAAAGAGATCTCAACAATCGCCAACGTAGATGGCTAGATCTCTTGAAAGATTATGATTGCGAGATTTTGTATCATCCCGGGAAGGCTAATGTGGTAGCGGATGCCTTGAGTCGGAAGAGTTCTCATCATGCCTTAGTCGTTTCACCCCTTTGGGTTGTGATCACTAATGACTTCTTTGATCAAATTAGGGAAGCTCAAGAAAAGGCTTTGCGACGAGATCCTAAGAAAGAAAGGATTCAAGGTCAAATCCAATATTTTGCCAAGGATTCTCGTGGCCTTACCGTACGATTTGGGAGAATTTGGATTCCTTTTTCTTGTGAGTTGAAACAAGTTCTACTTGATGAAGCTCACAAATCCAAATATTCTATTCATCCCGGTGCTACAAAGATGTATCATGACTTGAAAGTGGAATATTGGTGGCCCGGAATGAAGCGGGATGTGGTGAAATATGTTGAAAAGTGTTTGACGTGTGCGCAAGTGAAGGCGGAACATCAAAAGCCCTATGGTATGATGCAACCCTTGGAAATTCCCAAATGGAAGTGGGAAGATATTACTATGGATTTCGTCACCAAATTGCCCAAGACACCTAGAAACCAATTCGATACGATTTGGATAATAGTGGATAGATTGACTAAGAGTGCCTTATTTCTTCCCATTCGGGAGGCATCTTCATCCGAAGTGTTGGCAAAGATTTATGTAAAGGAAGTGGTTGCAAGACATGGAGTCCCTATCTCCATTGTTTCGGATAGAGACACTCGTTTTACTTCCCACTTTTGGCGAAAATTCCAAGATGATATGGGTACCAAGCTCAAGTTTAGCACCGCTTATCACCCTGAAACGGATGGTCAAAGTGAGAGAACCATTCAAACGCTTGAAGACATGTTGCGGGCGTGTATTATCGACTTTGGAGGCACGTGGGATCTTCACTTGCCTTTGGTGGAATTTTCATACAACAATAGTTACCATTCGAGTATTCAAATGCCGCCATATGAAATGTTGTATGGAAGGAAGTGTCGATCTCCAATTTGTTGGGGAGAAGTGGGTCAACGCGAGATAGGAGGCACAGAGATAGTGCTAAAAACCATTGAGAAGATCGATGTGATCAAAGAAAGGTTAAAAGCGGCTCAAGATCGACAAAAGTCTTACGCGGATAAAAGAAGAAGACCGATTGAGTTTCATGAGGGTGACCGTGTTTTGTTGAAAGTCTCCCCATGGAAGGGCGTTCTACGTTTTCGAAAACGTGGAAAGTTAAGTCCTCGTTTTATTGGCCCATTTAAAATTTTGGCCAAGGTTGGCAAGGTTGCTTACCGTTTGGAGTTACCGGATGAACTTTCGGGAATTCATCCAACTTTCCATGTGTCTCATCTTAGAAAATGCCTTGCCGATGAGTCTTCTTATGTGCCATTAAATGAAATAGAGATTGATAACAAGTTGAACTACATTGAAGAGCCGATTGCCATAGTTGAAGAAGAACTTAGAAGGGTACAAAATAGGACGGTGAGGACTTATAAGATTCTGTGGAAGCATGGTAAGATGTCCGATTGTACGTGGGAGTCCGAGCGTGATGTTCTAGTTTACTATCCGTCTTTGCATATGGCTTGGATCACGAGGCCGTGATCCGTTCCAAGTGGGGGAGAGTTGTAACACCCCAAAGATTTAAGGTAAAAAGAATTTAACCCTTTTTATAGTTTCGACATTAAATTAAATTCCTAGTATTCTATCTTTGGTTATGTGGTTAATTTAGTTGGAACTTTAGCGGATAGCGGGTAAAAATACCCACAAATTATGAGATGGGTCGTGGCATCCCCTAAGAGTGACAACCATCTATTTCACTTCATACTCATTCTTCCACTCACTCTATTCTTTTCTCCTCCATTTTCTTCATGCAAGATTCATCTCATTCTTTCTCAATCAAAGCAATTTCTCTTTAATTGAAGAACAATAATAATCACCACAAATAGTCTTCATTCAAGAAATTAAGGCTAGGGTTTATGTGGTGGTGGTGGTGGCCAATTTTCATAGAGAAAAGAAGGGAAGAAGAATTTCCAAATTAAAGTCTTGAATTAGCATATTATTATTGAGGTATTGATTTCCCCTAAATTTAGTTTTTATCTTCCAAGTGGAGTTAGGGTTCATGGAGTGAACCAATTTGGGGGTTTGTGATAGAACTTAAATTATGTTAATTTTTCCCCAATTCCTTAGATAACCTAGTTTGTCATTGAGTTATGTATTGAGCTTGATTATGAAATGGATAAGCTAATGTGATAATTTTGGTTTATGAGAAAAGTTGAGTTTTACTAGTTTCTTTGAAGTGATGATTATGGTAGATTGAGCTACCTAGCAATATTGTTGAAAATAAAAGAAACTCAATGACAAATGGGTTGGGTTTTGGGTTTAGAAAGGCTAGTGATTGAGTATGGCTAGGTTAAGCTAGTCAAGTTGTGAATATAAGCTTATGCACTTTTATGACATGATTATAGGTTGAAGCTTGTTTGTGCTTAATCGTTTTAGCTTTGTTGATCTAGTTGCGGAGGAGGTGAGTATATTTGCATACCTTTATGTTTACGTTGGGTCAATTGACCACATCATGTTGAAATGTGATATTCATATGTGGTAATTGATTTGGCTAGACCCGGGTGGGGTCAAATGTTATGAGGCCTAAGAACCTCCGGGGCCTAAGAACCCCTATTGTTGTTTTGAGAAAAGGCCTAAGAACCTCTCGGGGCCTAAGAACCCCGATATTCTCTAATGGATCCATATATGTTGTTTATTGTGCAAGGTGAGTATGTAAATGTGGCATGACGATGTCATAGGTTGCATGTAATAGTCCTTGTACTTGCCCTCCTTCGTATTCGTAAATGTATGCAAGTATATTCACTAAGCCTTTGCTTATATTTTAGTTGTTTACCATTTTATAGGTAGTTCCGGAAGAAGGAACTAGTGTTGTTGAATTGAAAGTCTTGGTTTAGAGCTTGAAGTGTTTTTGGAAGACGTGAAGGTACTAGGTCATTCTTGGATGAATGACAACTTTTGGTTTAGAGGCTTAGAAATCCCTCTCCTCATGGCTCTTGGTACATTTTGATTTGATGGTCATACTTTTGTTAAAATTATGTAAAAGTCCAGGAGTAAAGCTTTTGGAAAGTTTGTGAAGTTGCATTTTGGTCGAAATTGTGTCAAAATGGATAAATGACCCATTTGATGGTATTCATGGGATTCGAAACAAGGTGATGTTGTAATGTATGTTTAAAATGTGTCCATGAAGTTGATATCAGTTTCTGAATTGTGTTTTAAGATGTTTGTTTTGAATTTCGAAGGTTACAAGCTTGAGCAAGTGTTGAAATGATTGTTAGGTTTGCTGTTCTGATGCTCACTGCGGCGCAGTGGGGATGGTTTTGCCCACTGCGGCGCAGTGAAATCCCACGGCCATAATTTCTTTCCTCCCACTGCGGCGCAGTGGGAGAGTGTAAAACCCACTGCGGCGCAGTGGGGCTTTTCCAGACCCGAGTCCGAGATTTCCCACTGCGGCGCAGTGGGAGGTTCTCCACCCACTGCGGCGCAGTGGGGTATATATATATAAAAAAAAAAAAAAAAATATCTTGTGTTTTCGGTTTATCGAGTTCAGTTCTTTCAACGCAACTCAACCAAAAAGGAAAGGCTTTTGACCAACTCTCTCAAAAAGGAGGGCGTGTTTTTTTTCTAGCCGTTTGATATATGGCAGGGGAGTGGATTCAAAAACGCGACCTAGCTAGGATATGGAAGTGAGCGCACATGTCAAGCCCATCTAGAGGATGTTTGATGTGTTATATTGCAACTAGTTATTAAATGTTGAACCTTAAACCCCCTATAGAGCGATTCAATGTTCAGTCCGGTTTGAAAACATTGGAGAAATCTACTAAGAAAACTTTATTTACATTTAGACCCGCAACAATTTTCCATATTTAAAAAGAGTTTCTCTAGATAAGGGAAGAAGTTAGACCTTTCATGTGCTTTCTCTGATGTAAATGATCTTGTGCGCATTTATCAAAGATCGTACAGTATTGCTACTACTACTTACAGCTTTTGTCATGGTCACACCACCACATCAAGGTGGTGTGCCACATCATTTCCATCAGGATCACACTACAACCACATAGCAACTACTCCATATCCGTAACAATAACCACGCCATATCATATTATCTTTAAATTTTTATATTAAAACAGAACACGCTTATCTATAAACATATAAACCTTTTATAATACAAGAATATAGTTACAATTAAAAGTTCTATAAACAACAAATCTAAACTTAAATATATCAATTTATTTCGTTATAATCTATATTATAAATTGTTTTGATAGCTTGTAAACACATGGAATTTCGGGTTTAAATGGTAAAAATAAGTTTATAAATTAAAAAAAATTAAAAAACTTATCATCACTTTTATTTTCCTTCAACCTAGACACAGACGCCATTACCATAAGTCCATAACTTTAAAAATGAAAATTGAAAAACTTCAAATAACAAACACACACAATCCATACGCATAAACAAAACTACTAATAAAAAATTGAACGATCCCATAGTCTACTGACGTCGATACATCAACGCCAACCTTCCACACCACAACGACCCTACCACGACCCCGATTGTGGTAACAGTCCACCCTACCACCATGACGTCGTTGGCTTCAACGCCAACCACCCCATCACCATGACAAACGCTCTTAGAAAGACTAATTACCTAGGAAATGGAAGGCTACACCTGTGGGGTTTCTTCAATATAGTCTCCTTGTTCCGCGATTATGAAACATACACCACTAAAGATTGCAAACAACTAATGCAATTACTTAATAAGAATAATATTGTAAACAAGTTTATCATATTTGTTATTGATTAAACAGTGAATACACGGTCGATTTTATCTTACATACAAGAACTTAAAAGAAAGTACTTGTTAAGTTTTCGACACACAGAAACTTAACTATATTACAACAAATGTAACTAAACACACACACTAAGTGAAAAACAATATGACACACACCAACCAACAAATGACTTGGCAATATTTTGCCTTATATACGGATAGAGAGATGGCAACACATGCCAGCCTGTGGATATTGATACTTGGCACATTGTCGATCATCCATTGGTGCAGAACTCTATTTCTATCCCATC
The DNA here is from genome assembly GCA_034093135.1 of Erigeron breviscapus. Lineage (NCBI taxonomy): Eukaryota > Viridiplantae > Streptophyta > Magnoliopsida > Asterales > Asteraceae > Erigeron > Erigeron breviscapus. The sequence continues at coordinate 93,513,131 of CM067172.1, forward strand.
TGTCTTCTTCATTGTTTCTTTTCCATTTCGGGTATGAGTGTAATGCGAATGATTTAAGTTTGCTTAGTGAGTGCAAGGTTCATGCAACATCCAATAGTGTACACTTGTAACATATTACATATCTATTCTTAAATGAGTTAAATTGATTCTTTTATTAACTCCATTCCACGTTCATGCCAATGTATACATGATTACGAAGATTGTATTCTCAACTAAGTGGAAATCATGCAGAATATACAGAAGTTCTTATACATAGGTGTGTGGAAGGTGAATGTGTGTAGAAGGTGTAAGTGTGTGACTAAATTGTAGCATATGCACAAGCTATTATTTATAATTATAAGTTGTCTAGTGATTAAAATCTAAGTTTTTATGTGTGTGGAAGGTGTAAGTATGTGTGCGTAGGGAATCGAGAGACAATTTAAATACCCAATGTTTAGGTTTAGAAAATACTCTCTGTAGATTCTACATAGATTACTACACTAATAAACGTTTCCTAACAGTCTCCCCTTTTTGTGTGACTCGATATAGATCTTCAAACTCGTTGTGGCTTTAAGTTTCTTGGATTGTTTAGTTATTATGGGCCTTCAATTCGTAAGCATAGACATATTGTGATCCATGGACTGTTTAGTCAGTATGGACCTTAAACCGACGCATTGCCACTCTGAATCCAGCTCAATCTTCCAAGAATAAGCTTGATCACATAGTTAAGGAATGTTATCCGCTTAGTCCATCAAAATCATTTGTGTGCTAGACTAAGAGTGCCATTAGAGTACTTGTGTTGTTTGGTCATTCCGATAAAGTCTAGGCTGAGGCATGATATATAGTCCTGATGTGAAGTGGTACAAGATTAATATGAGGTGTTAACTGGTTTGGCACAAACATGTTGATTTTTTTCATTGAATAGATACTAATCTAAGTCAAAAATATAATGTTGCAATCTCAATTATTGAGTACTTAATGAAACGGTTTAAGCAACTTAATTAAATCTATTCAGGACCGTATATGGTGAAGATGGTTGAGTTTTAAACACGTCATCAAAGACTTCTAATTGAGACTGTTGTATAAATTTTGTCACGTGGTTGACAAAGTTGGGGATTTTCCACCATATAGCACCTCTTTTATATGAAAATATATATCGGGAGTTGTTAATGTTGCTTAGTCCAATCAACTATGTCTAGCCACTGGGGTGTTAGGCCAATGGTCGAGGGGTTTTTCACAATATGGTTTCTTTCAGAGCATCTCAGGTTCGAATCCTGCCACATGCAAATATGGTGAGTGAGCCTTAGCAACGCTACACTCATCTAATTAACACATAGGAAGCAAACCCTTTAGGGTGTTGTCAAGAGTCGAACCGGCGTAGACGCATCCATGTGGAGGTGTTAGCCATTTATCTATTGTTGCCTTTCAAAAAAAAACTAGGTCTAAGTGATTTATATTCATGATTTGTAATCGTATCGCTTAGGTGACTAAAGATAGTGATGCTACTACCTTGATCATGATATGCCATTTGGGTGATAGCCTAGTGGTTAAGGAGTTTCATACTATGTGGTTTATTTCTAGGGATCAAGGGTTCGAATCCTGTCACATGCAAATGTGGTGAGGGAGTCATAGCAACACAATTCCCATCAAAGAAAACTCTTTAGGACGTTGTTAAGATTTAAACCCAGCATGGACGCGTCAAAATTGTGGGTGTTAGCCATTTATCCGCTCTGCCTTTCATAAAAAAAATCATCATACTAAATTGCGACTGAAATTTTGTGACTAAATTGCGTTGAAACTAAATTTGAAAAAGTATATAAGACAAAAGGACATTTTGGAAGTTTGTTATAGAATGTATGTAACTATGTATTGAAAAGTCAATTATTAATACCATTAAACGCCCCCTTTAGTAATTAAGATACTCTCTCCGTCCCACTAACTGTGTCCAGTTTTGAATATTCAAAGTCTATTTTTTCTAAGTTTGACTTTAGATATTTTTTATTGTATTATATAATACTTGGCGAAAGTTATACCAAATGAAAACACATCTAAACCTCTATCTATGCATATAACTTTCATCAAGTATTACGTAATACAAATAAAAATATTTTTGGTCAAAGTTGTAAAGAAAGGACTTTGAAAATTAAAAAGTGGACACTATTAATGGGACGGAGGGAGTATTATTTATTCAAATTTCTCTTACTCATATATGAATCGAATACCTAGTGTTACACATTAAACCAACAAGGAATTAGCCTAGTGGTAAGGCAAGCACTTGGTGACCTTAAGGTCTCAGGTTTGATCCTCGCTGGGACAAAAAATAATTCTTTTAAGGTACCCGTTACCAATGAAGCCTAGACCCATATGTGAAGTTAAAATACGCGGGTTCGATCCTTCGGGGTGCCCAGATCATGTGGGGATTAGGATGGAGGTATTTTACCGGCATCATATGGCTCATACGGGGTGGGTCGATGGGTATCCAATTGTGGTACCGTGGCTAGGATGACGGTCACACTAACGTGGTTCCAACAATATTGTGATCCATGGACTGTTTAGTCAGTATGGACCTTAAACCGACGCATTGCCACTCTGAATCCAGCTCAATCTTCCAAGAATAAGCTTGATCACATATTTAAGGAATGTTATCCGCTTAGTAGTTGCTTCCTTTTTCTTAAGCATCCATCAAAATCATTTGTGTGCTAGACTTAGAGTGCCATTAGAGTACTTGTGTTGTTTGGTCATTCCGATTAAGTTTTTTGCAACTTATCAATTCATCAAGTCTAGGCTGAGGCATGATATATAGTCCTGATGTGAAGTGGTACAAGATTAATATGAGGTGGTAACTGGTTTGGCACAAACATGTTGATTTTTCATTGAATAGATACTAATCTAAGTCGAAAATATTTTAATGTTGCAATCTGAATTGAGCAGTTAATGAAGCGGTTTACATCGATTATCGACATGCATGTAGGAGAAGAAACCGAGCTTCACTGTATTTATACTTCTGTTTATTTTACTTATACACATGAATGATTGGTATGTTGATTATACAAATTCTTTGACATCATAAATGTGTGATGATATCAATTCGTGCCGAATCTGACTGACTTCCGGTGAGGGTTCCTTAAAGATATTCAATAAACCTCTGTATACGATCTATAGTCTTTCTTTGAAAGCTTTCTCATCAATGAATAGAGAACATCATGAAATAATCTTAAACATATGTTCTTCAATGAATGGAGAATCAAGAATTTGTTCAAGTTGTTTCTGACTCAGATTCAGTTGATGGTGTTTGTCTTTGTAAAATGAAGAGTCAATGGCTATAGATCGATCTTTCTGGAGACTAGCATGTATATATATGCTTTAGTAAATTTTCATTATGTAAGCAACTTAATTAAATCTATTCAGGACCGTATATGGTGAAGATGGTTGAGTTTTAAACACGTCATCAAAGACTTCTAATTGAGACTGTTCGTATAAATTTTGTCACGTGGTTGACAAAGTTGGGGATTTTCCACCATATAGCACCTCTTTTATATGAAAATATATATCGGGAGTTGTTAATGTTGCTTAGTCCAATCAACTATGTCTAGCCACTGGGGTGTTAGCCATTTATCTATTGTTGCCTTTAAAAAAAAACTAGGTCTAAGTGATTTATATTCATGATTTGTAATCGTATCGCTTAGGTGACTAAAGATAGTGATGCTACTACCTTGATCATGATATGCCATTTGGGTGATAGCCTAGTGGTTAAGGAGTTTCATACTATGTGGTTTCTTTCTAGGGATCAAGGGTTCGAATCCTGCCACATGCAAATATGGTGAGTGAGCCTTAGCAACGCTACACTCATCTAATTAACACATAGGAAGCAAACCCTTTAGGGTGTTGTCAAGAGTCGAACCGGCGTAGACGCATCCATGTGGAGGTGTTAGCCATTTATCTATTGTTGCCTTTCAAAAAAAAACTAGGTCTAAGTGATTTATATTCATGATTTGTAATCGTATCGCTTAGGTGACTAAAGATAGTGATGCTACTACCTTGATCATGATATGCCATTTGGGTGATAGCCTAGTGGTTAAGGAGTTTCATACTATGTGGTTTATTTCTAGGGATCAAGGGTTCGAATCCTGTCACATGCAAATGTGGTGAGGGAGTCATAGCAACACAATTCCCATCAAAGAAAACTCTTTAGGACGTTGTTAAGATTTAAACCCAACATGGACGCGTCAAAATTGTGGAGGTGTTAGCCATTTATCTATTGTTGCCTTTAAAAAAAAACTAGGTCTAAGTGATTTATATTCATGATTCGTAATCGTATCGCTTAGGTGACTAAAGATAGTGATGCTACTACCTTGATCATGATATGCCATTGGGTGATAGCCTAGTGGTTAAGGAGTTTCATACTATGTGGTTTCTTTCTAGGGATCAAGGGTTCGAATCCTGCCACATGCAAATATGGTGAGTGAGCCTTAGCAACGCTACACTCATCTAATTAACACATAGGAAGCAAACCCTTTAGGGTGTTGTCAAGAGTCGAACCGGCGTAGACGCATCCATGTGGAGGTGTTAGCCATTTATCCGCTCTGCCTTTCATAAAAAAAATCATCATACTAAATTGCGACTGAAATTTTGTGACTAAATTGCGTTGAAACTAAATTTGAAAAAGTATATAAGACAAAAGGACATTTTGGAAGTTTGTTATAGAATGTATGTAACTATGTATTGAAAAGTCAATTATTAATACCATTAAACGCCCCCTTTAGTAATTAAGATACTCTCTCCGTCCCACTAACTGTGTCCAGTTTTGAATATTCAAAGTCTATTTTTTCTAAGTTTGACTTTAGATATTTTTTATTGTATTATATAATACTTGGCGAAAGTTATACCAAATGAAAACACATCTAAACCTCTATCTATGCATATAACTTTCATCAAGTATTACGTAATACAAATAAAAATATTTTTGGTCAAAGTTGTAAAGAAAGGACTTTGAAAATTAAAAAGTGGACACTATTAATGGGACGGAGGGAGTATTATTTATTCAAATTTCTCTTACTCATATATGAATCGAATACCTAGTGTTACACATTAAACCAACAAGGAATTAGCCTAGTGGTAAGGCAAGCACTTGGTGACCTTAAGGTCTCAGGTTTGATCCTCGCTGGGACAAAAAATAATTCTTTTAAGGTACCCGTTACCAATGAAGCCTAGACCCATATGTGAAGTTAAAATACGCGGGTTCGATCCTTCGGGGTGCCCAGATCATGTGGGATTAGGATGGAGGTATTTTACCGGCATCATATGGCTCATACGGGGTGGGTCGATGGGTATCCAATTGTGGTACCGTGGCTAGGATGACGGTCACACTAACGTGGTTCCAACAATATTGTGATCCATGGACTGTTTAGTCAGTATGGACCTTAAACCGACGCATTGCCACTCTGAATCCAGCTCAATCTTCCAAGAATAAGCTTGATCACATATTTAAGGAATGTTATCCGCTTAGTAGTTGCTTCCTTTTTCTTAAGCATCCATCAAAATCATTTGTGTGCTAGACTTAGAGTGCCATTAGAGTACTTGTGTTGTTTGGTCATTCCGATTAAGTTTTTTGCAACTTATCAATTCATCAAGTCTAGGCTGAGGCATGATATATAGTCCTGATGTGAAGTGGTACAAGATTAATATGAGGTGGTAACTGGTTTGGCACAAACATGTTGATTTTTCATTGAATAGATACTAATCTAAGTCGAAAATATTTTAATGTTGCAATCTGAATTGAGCAGTTAATGAAGCGGTTTACATCGATTATCGACATGCATGTAGGAGAAGAAACCGAGCTTCACTGTATTTATACTTCTGTTTATTTTACTTATACACATGAATGATTGGTATGTTGATTATACAAATTCTTTGACATCATAAATGTGTGATGATATCAGTTTTGTGTCGAATCTGACTGACTTCTAGTGAGGGTTCCTTAAAGATATTCAATAAACCTCTGTATACGATCTAAGGCTGGCAAATCGTGTCTTAACAGGTTCGGTGCGCACAAAATTTTCAGCTTTCAAACATGAAAACGACTCATTCAACACTTGCCTTTGATGATTTGAGCGTGACAGTTATTCGTTTTATGTATCAAAAAAGTTAAATGTTGAACTTTAAAATATTAAAAAGAGTATTTTTAAAAATAGAAAAAGTTGCATAGTACATTTTTTGCTTAACAGTTACTTTAACAGGTCTTAACAGGTACCCAATTGCCAGCCTTAATACGATCTATAGTCTTTCTTAGAAAGCTTTCTCATCAATGAATAGAGAACATCATGAAAAAATCTTAAACATATGTTCTTCAATGAATGGAGAATCAAGAATTTGTTCGTTGTTTCTGACTCAGATTCAGTTGATGGCGTTTGTCTTTGTAAAATGAAGAGTCAATGCCTATAGATCGATCTTTCTGGAGACTAGCATGTATATGCTTTAGTAAATTTTCATTATGTAAGCAACTTAATTAAATCTATTCAGGACCGTATATGGAAATTATGGTGAAGATGGTTGAGTTTTAAACACGTCATCAAAGACTTCTAATTGAGACTGTTCGTATAAATTTTGTCACGTGGTTGACAGAGTTGGGGATTTCCCACCATATAGCACCTCTTTTGTAGTAGGAAAATTTATATATATTGGGAGTTGTTAATGTTGGTTAGTCCAATCAACTATGTCCAGCCATTGGGGTTTTAGTCCAATGGCCGAGGGGTTTTTCACAATATGGTTTCTTTCAGGGCGTCTCAGGTTAGAATCCCGTCAAATGTAAATATGGTGAGGGAGCTTTAACAACACTATACTTATCTAACACATGAGAAGCAAACTCTTCAAGGTGTTGCCAAGAGTCAAACCGGCATAAGCGCATCCACGTGGGGCCGTGGTGGTGTTAGCCATTTATCTGTTGTCTTTCAAAAAAAAAACTAGGTCTAAGTAATTTATATTCATGATTCGTAATCGTATCGCTTAGGTGACTAAAGATAGTGATGCTACCACCTGGATCATGATATGTCATTGGGGTAATAGCCTAGTGGTTAAGGAGTTTCATACTATGTGGTTTCTTTCTAGGGATCAAGGGTTCGAATCCTGTCACATGCAAATGTGGTGAGGGGATCGTATCAACACTATGGTAAAAAAAATCATCATGCTAAATTGCGACTGAAATTTTATGACTAAATTGCGTTGAAACTAAATTTGAAAAAGTATAAGACAAAAGGACATTTTGGAAGTTTGTTATAGAATGTATGTATTGAAAAGTCAATTATTAATACCATTAAACGCCCCCTTTAGTAATTAAGATATTATTTATTCAAATTTCCCTTACTCATATATGAATTGAATACCTCGTGTTTTACACACTAAAGCATAAGTATAATTCACTGTGAGAATCAATACTATATTATCTTCCTTTAAATCTTAGTGCTTAGATTAATCAGATGGTTTAAAGTGTACTCCAAATGACAAAGAATTTGGAATTTTGAATCTCAATTTCATATTGAATTTATGTGCATCTACATATACTATCTTAGAACAAATTGCATATTTGATCTATGTGATATCACTTGATTTGAAGAATGGTTCAATTTATGCCAAAGTGGCAATTTTTATCTAGTTTTCATGTTTCAATGAAAGAATCAATCCACTAAATGATTTCATCAATAATCAACCGTTAAGTGGTCCTGCGCGCCTCACGAGAGGAGTAATATTGTCTTTTTATACTTACAAAGACCATTCTTGTAATTTATATATCCCTAAAAATCCATTAGATTTATTCTCTTTTTTGTTATATTAATTTTTTCCCCTTTCTTCTAAACTTACCGTCACTATTAACATAATATCTCCTCTCTATCAACCCTAACATAGATCTTCACTATTCATTATAATCTATTCTTTTCAAAAACATTACCTATTTTTTTATCTTTTCTTTTCCCGATCTTGAAACATAAATTAAAACCATCATAGAAAATTATATATACAAATAGTATTGAAGGAATAACTTATAAGAAATCTTAGTTATTTAAATCAATCCCATCTTATATATATACAAACACCGATAAATCTATACATATTCATATACACATATCCATATCTAGAGTGAAGCTAAAGCGAGAACCAATTATTTGTCGAGAACTGCGAGAACCATTATAGTCCATTGGATTGGTTATATCAAAGGTTGGAATTGATTGATGGCATTTTTGTAATTATTGTGACTAGAAATTAATTAACAAATTAATAATAATTAAGAAAAGGGCATAATAGGAACTAAATTGCTAAAGGAAAACTTCCAGGCGGAAATCATGGATCATAAATTACTAAACGTGTTATATTATTTTTTATTATAGAATAGGATAAATATTCATGCATTTAGTTTATTATTCATCACACATAAAATTTAAACGTTGTTTTTACAATTTTAATAGAAATGATTAAAAAATATGACGTACATCAAATTAAATTAACGTAAATATTTATTAAAATAAATTAAAACCTTTAAACATTTTAACATATTGTTTTAAAGTGTATGATTGTAAACATACATTAAACTTAAGAGTACACTATAAAATCTTTTATGTGGTACACATGTGAATACTGTTCACAAATCTTAAGAGTACACTATAAAATCTTTTATGTGGTACACATGTGAATACTGTTCACAGATCTATGTGTACATAATTTTTAACAAAGTTCACAAGTATATAAATTATAAACATATAAAAACTTTAAAACACTATAAAAATTTTGGCTGGTACACATGTGAATAATAATGTTCACAAATGGTCGGTATACATGTGAATAATCTTGTTAACAAATGTTAAGACACTATAAAATATTTTGGTTGGTACACATGTGAATAATCATGTTCACAAATCACTGATACACATGTGAATAACCTTGTTCACAAATGTTATGACACTATAAAATCTTTTGGATACACATGTGAATAATCTTGTTAACAAATCTTAAGAGTACACTATAAAATCTTTTATGTGGTACACATGTGAATACTGTTCACAGATCTATGTGTACATAATTTTTAACAAAGTTCACAAGTATATAAATTATAAACATATAAAAACTTTAAAACACTATAAAAATTTTGGCTGGTACACATGTGAATAATAATGTCACAAATGTTAAGAGTACACTATAAAATCTTTTATGTGGTACACATGTGAATACTGTTCACAGATCTATGTGTACATAATTTTTAACAAAGTTCACAAGTATATAAATTATAAACATATAAAAACTTTAAAACACTATAAAAATTTTGGCTGGTACACATGTGAATAATAATGTTAACAAATGTTAAGAGTACACTATAAAATCTTTTATGTGGTACACATGTGAATACTGTTCACAGATCTATGTGTACATAATTTTTAACAAAGTTCACAAGTATATAAATTATAAACATATAAAAACTTTAAAACACTATAAAAATTTTGGCTGGTACACATGTGAATAATAATGTCACAAATGGTAAGACACTATAAAATATTTTGTGGTACACATGTGAATAATCTGTTAACAAATGTTAAGACACTATAAAATATTTTGGGTACACATGTGAATAATCTTGTTCACAAATCTTAAGAGTACACTATAAAATCTTTTATGTGGTACACATGTGAATACTGTTCACAGATCTATGTGTACATAATTTTTAACAAAGTTCACAAGTATATAAATTATAAACATATAAAAACTTTAAAACACTATAAAAATTTTGGCTGGTACACATGTGAATAATCATGTCACAAATGGTAAGACACTATAAAATATTTTGTGGTACACATGTGAATAATCTTGTTACAAATCTTAAGAGTACACTATAAAATCTTTTATGTGGTACACATGTGAATACTGTTCACAGATCTATGTGTACATAATTTTTAACAAAGTTCACAAGTATATAAATTATAAACATATAAAAACTTTAAAACACTATAAAAATTTTGGCTGGTACACATGTGAATAATCTTGTTAACAAATGTTAAGACACTATAAAATATTTTGGTTAGTACACATGTGAATAATCATGTTCACAAATCTGATTGTGAATACTTTTTTTTTTTTTTTTTTTTTTTTTTTTTTTTTTTTTTTTTTTTTTTTTTTTTTATTTATGTTTTTTTTTTTTTGATTGGTGGACTGATTTCCTGTTTTTAATTGCTATAGTGTTGGTTATTTGTGATCATGTGATTGGTTTAGTGTTTCGGCTTACAAATATATGTGGTTCTTGTTTGTTCGATGTACGATTAGTTGTGATATATGTAAAGAAATAGTCATATAAGTGGAAATGTATGCAGAGTTGCTTTTGAATGTGATCATATGTGCATCGTGGCTGAATTTGGGAAAATGAATACAATTGGAAGAAGTTAATGAAAATTATTTGTCATACATGATTTGACTTGTTATAAATGTATGACTATGTGTTGTGTGCATGTGTAAACCTTGATAAAATAAATATATAAGACATTAAAAAGATGGTATGACAAGCTGGTGAGTAAGCTAATAGGGGTTGTAACATTTGTGAGTCATGATTATATGTGATCAAGGTGATTACATGTGGTTGTAAAGGATAAAATGCATTACATGTAACTCAAAAGGATAAGATGTGATTGCAAGTGTCATAAACGTGCAAAAAATAAGTGTGATATATGGCTACCCTGAGTAACAATTAACTGGGATCAAGGGGGATAATTGTAATAATAATGGGTAAAATTTGTGTTTGTGTACTTTTTTTTGCAGTAAGCATATGTTAATTTACTTTTTTTTTTTTGATTGGTGGACTGATTTCCTGTTTTTAATTGCTATAGTGTTGGTTATTTGTGATCATGTGATTGGTTTAGTGTTTCGGCTTACAAATATATGTGGTTCTTGTTTGTTCGATGTACGATTAGTTGTGATATATGTAAAGAAATAGTCATATAAGTGGAAATGTATGCAGAGTTGCTTTTGAATGTGATCATATGTGCATCGTGGCTGAATTTGGGAAAATGAATACAATTGGAAGAAGTTAATGAAAATTATTTGTCATACATGATTTGACTTGTTATAAATGTATGACTATGTGTTGTGTGCATGTGTAAACCTTGATAAAATAAATATATAAGACATTAAAAAGATGGTATGACAAGCTGGTGAGTAAGCTAATAGGGGTTGTAACATTTGTGAGTCATGATTATATGTGATCAAGGTGATTACATGTGGTTGTAAAGGATAAAATGCATTACATGTAACTCAAAAGGATAAGATGTGATTGCAAGTGTCATAAACGTGCAAAAAATAAGTGTGATATATGGCTACCCTGAGTAACAATTAACTGGGATCAAGGGGGATAATTGTAATAATAATGGGTAAAATTTGTGTTTGTGTACTTTTTTTTGCAGTAAGCATATGTTAATTTCGTATTTTTTTTTTTTTTTTGATTGGCTTGAACATGAAGCTTGATTTATACCATTATAAAATATTTATGAATGCATGCACAAATATATATATATATATATATATATATATATATATATATATATATATATATATATATATATATATATATATATATATATATATATATATATATATATATATATATATATATATATATATATATATATATATATATATATATATATATATATATATATATATATATATATATATATATATATATATATATATATATATATATATATATATATATATATATATATATATATATATATATATATATATATATATATATATATATATATATATATATATATATATATATATATATATATATATATATATATATATATATATATATATATATATATATATATATATATATATATATATATATATATATATATATATATATATATATATATATATATATATATATATATATATATATATATATATATATATATATATATATATATATATATATATATATATATATATATATATATATATATATATATATATATATATATATATATATATATATATATATATATATATATATATATATATATATATATATATATATATATATATATATATATATATATATATATATATATATATATATATATATATATATATATATATATATATATATATATATATATATATATATATATATATATATATATATATATATATATATATATATATATATATATATATATATATATATATATATATATATATATATATATATATATATATATATATATATATATATATATATATATATATATATATATATATATATATATATATATATATATATATATATATATATATATATATATATATATATATATATATATATATATATATATATATATATATATATATATATATATATATATATATATATATATATATATATATATATATATATATATATATATATATATATATATATATATATATAATAAAAAGATGGTATGACAAGCTGGTGAGTAAGCTAATAGGGGTTGTAACATTTGTGAGTCATGATTATATGTGATCAAGGTGATTACATGTGGTTGTAAAGGATAAAATGCATTACATGTAACTCAAAAGGATAAGATGTGATTGCAAGTGTCATAAACGTGCAAAAAATAAGTGTGATATATGGCTACCCTGAGTAACAATTAACTGGGATCAAGGGGGATAATTGTAATAATAATGGGTAAAATTTGTGTTTGTGTACTTTTTTTTGCAGTAAGCATATGTTAATTTCGTATACATGATTACACTTGATCTTGTGAGCATATGTTCACAAGTCTGTTTTGTAGTAAATAATTAGATTATTAAAGTTTGAGAATACATGCTCATGGTTATATGTGATCAACGTGAGCATATGTGAATCGATATGTGATCATGATTATATGTGATCGGTGTGAGCATATATGAATCGATATGCGATTATATGTGATCATAGTGAGTATATGTCTCTTAGTCTTTAAGAACAATTTAGTTTTTGTTAAAATATGAATGTATATATGGACATGCTCAAATGTGGATATGTGCTTCTATATAAATGATTATATGTGCTCAGTGGGAGCATATAATCACACTTTAAATGATTATATGTACTCAGTATGCTTCTATATAAATGATTATATGTACTCGGTGTGATTATATGTGATCAGAGCGTGAGCATATGTGAATCGACATGTGATTATGATTATATGTGATCGGTGTGAGCATATATGAATCGATATATATGATTATATGTGATCATAGTGAGTATATGTCCCTTAGTCTTTAAGAACAAGTTAGTTTTTGTCAAAATATGAATATAAATACTCAAATGTGGATTTGTCCTTCCATATAAATGATTATATGTACTCGGTGTGAGCATAACTCGATAGTCTGTAAGAACATTTTAGTTTTGTCATGTTATGAATATAAATATGAACAACATGCATCAACCACTAATCATTTGAATACATGTATAACTATCATCGATCGAACAACGTGCATCCACCAATATCATATATATACATATGTAGCTACCATTGTACGAACAATGTGCATTGGTGGAATAATATATTTTGTTTAATTTGCAGATTTTCTTTCCAATGCAACAGGACAATCACTACTACTTAATATGTTACAATCTTAAGACAATGACGCAGATGACGATTTAGGAGCCAAATAACAAAACAGTTCCAGAAAGATTGGTAACGTTAATATAAGTATATACAAATCTAATAGAGTTTCAGCGTAAGTTTATTAGGTAATAACTTGTTAAGTTTTTGTAAAAATGCAGCATCAATTCGGACATGGCTTATTTGGAAAGGTTGAGCGCATATCATGGAAGGGTCTTAAAGATATGACGCCAACAGATTTGGAATTGATCTGGCGTATAGTGATAATCATTGTAGAGTTTTCTTGATGTGTCAAAGGGCGTGTTTCATGGGCGCACAAGATGGGAAATCAGAGTGTGACATTGATGTAAAAAGTGGTTCAAAGAGAAAACAGCTAAGCATACGGAAGAAGTACACAACAAAGATTATCGCTGGAGCTAATGAGTATGCAGCAAAGAAAAAGGCCAAAAGCATTTGTGGATGGTTTAGTTAGTTAGTATTTCTTTAAGTATTAGTGAATCAAGTCAGTTACCTTTTGTTGTGGTGGTTTTTCGTTTTTTTATTTTTATTTTATGGGGTTGAACAAACTTCGTGCTATTTATGATTTCCTTTCTGCTAAGGTGTTTCTTATGTTAATCCAATGGTTTTGAACTTGTATGTAACCAATTAAGTTGCGAAATACGAGTAGTTTTTATGTTGGGGTAATTTGTTATGAGCGCATACAATACTATTTTGTGAAGCATGCAAAGCTTTGACAAACAAATATTGAGATATATAACAAGGCAATAAAAAAAAGTATCATTTACGAACACAAAATGTAGTCCCAATTGTATACAAGAAATTAAAATAAAAGCAAATAACTGTTAAGCAGGAGAGATATTCATGGGATTTAAAATATCTAATTTTCTTTTAAATTAAATATTGATTAAGAAAATTACTTAATTACCCTTAATTAAATTGGTGGAAAAAGGTTCTTAAGGGTTCTTGCTTTTTTTGGGTTCTTAAAATAACTTTTCACTATATATATA
>CM067172.1:93530250-93621489 GCA_034093135.1 Erigeron breviscapus
CTTTCGAAGTGGTTTTCCTTTCCCTTTCAATATTCTTTACTCTTGACAGTTGACAGCTCGATTAATGGCCAAAATGTATTTCAGTATCCTATACTTGACTGCCTAGGTTTTTTATTACCCTGAATTATTAAGGGTGCAAGATAGTAGCCTGGACTTGTAAAGTTGGTATATATTGGGCCTTGACTCAGTCACATGATAAGCATGCTTATTTCTCGTTAGTTTTTTTAACACCTAACACCGTTAAAAAAACTAACGAAAAATAAGCATGCATATCGTGTGACTGAGACAAGGCCCAATATATACCAACTTTACAAGTTCAGGGTACTATCTTGCACCCTACATAATTTAGGGTACTAAAAAACCTGATCAACCAAGTTTAGGGTACTAAAATACACTTTGGCCTTTATTTTAAGGATGTTCATTTAAAATATTGAAATATACCATCTCGGGTTTAGCTATTCTCGTTCCCAACATTTCAACGGGTGGATTATTGGGACGGTGATGATTGTAGTAGTGGTAACGGTGTGGTAACGGCGGCGACGGTGATTAGTGGTAGTGGGTTTGTTGAATGATGATAGGTATCTTAAGTATAAAGGTTTCTTATTTGAGAATTGAATCAGAGGATAGGTGAAAATGTTTTCATTGAAACAGTTATTAATACATTAACTTATTAGAAAATTAAGTTAAAGTCAAATATGCACTTAGCTTCTTTTTTAATGAGAAATATATTTATATTAAAAGTAATAAAAAATATAAATAATGTTTCGAATATTGAAAGGTATATTAGCCATTTTTAACAAAGTTGCATATGTTTTTTAAAAGAACATTAGAAAATGAAGTATTAGAATTTGTCGTAATAGATGCGTACCTGATCACTGAGTGAAGCTGGGTTAAGGGTCATAACGATTAGGTGTCGTTCCTTTTAACGGAATATTAGGGGTTTTTTTCTTCTATTAGGTATTGGGTGAGGGTGCATCCTAGCTTGAATCCGATTAAGACAACATAGTTTATACCATCCGATGTGATATTCAATCCTAAAAAAAAAAGGTAAAGGGTGAAAACGATTTCAATTAACTTTAGGTTTCTGGTTATTAAAGATCTAAGACGAAATACAACATGTTGTCTTCACATTGCATTGCATACGTTGAAAGATATATGAAAAATTTAATAGTGTGAATAGAAAATGATGATGAAAGGAGACTTACCTAAGATTCTGAGGTCATATTTGATTCCCACTCGATCCTATTTAACAAATCCTGTATATATATATAATTACATTCACCCTCCAATTTATTTGGAACCACAACTCCTGTCTCCTAATTATTAACTTGTTCAGCTTTGTGATACGTGATGAGTTATTTTTGTAGTTATCAATTATTCACTGTATATATAAGAGCATTGTAGTCCTCTTTAAACAGAAACATAAATCGAAGTATCATATCAATATATTAATTATTCTTCTCTGTCACATATACACAAATTAGAACAAGTATACATGGAGACAGAAGGCATGTACAAGAGAAGGTATGCATTACTATTAGCATCAAGAGACTGGGAGTATGTGATGAAGGTGTATCTCAGGGTATCTTAATGTGTTCGTTGCGGATTTTGGTGAAGAAGAAGAGAGGTGGGATAGGTATAGGGTTGTTGATGGGGAATTTCCTGATAAGAATGAGCTTCAAAAGTATGATGGGTTTGTTGTAAGTGGAAGCCCTTATGATGCTTATGGAGATGACAATTGGATTCTTGAGCTTTGTTTACTCTTACTGACAGTCCACTAATTTGCACACTTATATTTGTTTAAACTAAACAAGAAGGTAAAGAACAGAAGTAAAGAACACAAACAAGAACAAGTTCAATTGTTAGAAAACTATGCAAGTCTAATCATATGTATCATTGATTTAAACGATGAATACATGGTCGATAATACAACTTGTCTTACAAGAATACAAATGAACTATGTAATTGCTAAGTCTAGAAAGAAGGAAACTTAAACAATTACAAATAAAGTTAAACACTTTGCGGTGACAAACACACTTAAAAGATGCGGCTGTGTTCCTTTATATACAAGAGGAATTAGGGCAACACAGCCTTACAATGATAGTGATGTGATGGTGGTTGTCGACATTCCATTGGCTCTAAGTACTTGGATCCAGGAGCCTTTGTCTTCTTTACCAAAACGGGTATGAAAGAGAGAAACCCTTGTTTTGGTCCCAACTGTACCTTTGCCATATAAGGTAACATTCAGTTATGAGAACCACCATGTGACTTCTTGTCTTCTTGTTGGTTTGAAATCTTCCCGCCTTGACAAACAATTCGGAAAGCAAACCACCCGCTGACGAGAGTCAATGACTCGCTGATGACTCGCTGACGACCCACGTCAGCGACCAAGTCTGGTCAGCGAATCCTTGACTCAACAATCTCCCCCTATTCGCTGAGAAGACTTGTTGAGTGAAGACTTTAAAAAAATATAGAAAGATGAAAAGATGTCTTATATATTTAACTTTGAATATTACAAGCTGACTCATACAACACACAAAAAAAAAAAAAAAAAAAAAAAAAAAAAAAAAAAAAAAAAAAAAAAAAAAAAAAAAAAAAAAAAAAAAAAAAAAAAAAAAAAAAAAAAAAAAAAAAAAAAAAAAAAAAAAAAAAAAAAAAAAAAAAAAAAAAAAAAAAAAAAAAAAAAAAAAAAAAAAAAAAAAAAAAAAAAAAAAAAAAAAAAAAAAAAAAAAAAAAAAAAAAAAAAAAAAAAAAAAAAAAAAAAAAAAAAAAAAAAAAAAAAAAAAAAAAAAAAAAAAAAAAAAAAAAAAAAAAAAAAAAAAAAAAAAAAAAAAAAAAAAAAAAAAAAAAAAAAAAAAAAAAAAAAAAAAAAAAAAAAAAAAAAAAAAAAAAAAAAAAAAAAAAAAAAAAAAAAAAAAAAAAAAAAAAAAAAAAAAAAAAAAAAAAAAAAAAAAAAAAAAAAAAAAAAAAAAAAAAAAAAAAAAAAAAAAAAAAAAAAAAAAAAAAAAAAAAAAAAAAAAAAAAAAAAAAAAAAAAAAAAAAAAAAAAAAAAAAAAAAAAAAAAAAAAAAAAAAAAAAAAAAAAAAAAAAAAAAAAAAAAAAAAAAAAAAAAAAAAAAAAAAAAAAAAAAAAAAAAAAAAAAAAAAAAAAAAAAAAAAAAAAAAAAAAAAAAAAAAAAAAAAAAAAAAAAAAAAAAAAAAAAAAAAAAAAAAAAAAAAAAAAAAAAAAAAAAAAAAAAAAAAAAAAAAAAAAAAAAAAAAAAAAAAAAAAAAAAAAAAAAAAAAAAAAAAAAAAAAAAAAAAAAAAAAAAAAAAAAAAAAAAAAAAAAAAAAAAAAAAAAAAAAAAAAAAAAAAAAAAAAAAAAAAAAAAAAAAAAAAAAAAAAAAAAAAAAAAAAAAAAAAAAAAAAAAAAAAAAAAAAAAAAAAAAAAAAAAAAAAAAAAAAAAAAAAAAAAAAAAAAAAAAAAAAAAAAAAAAAAAAAAAAAAAAAAAAAAAAAAAAAAAAAAAAAAAAAAAAAAAAAAAAAAAAAAAAAAAAAAAAAAAAAAAAAAAAAAAAAAAAAAAAAAAAAAAAAAAAAAAAAAAAAAAAAAAAAAAAAAAAAAAAAAAAAAAAAAAAAAAAAAAAAAAAAAAAAAAAAAAAAAAAAAAAAAAAAAAAAAAAAAAAAAAAAAAAAAAAAAAAAAAAAAAAAAAAAAAAAAAAAAAAAAAAAAAAAAAAAAAAAAAAAATGTTCAAGAGAAACCCCGTTGAAGCTTTTTCAATTTCGGCTAGACGAAAGAACAATTGATTGTTCTGGAAGTTTGTGAAGAAGATGCCAGCAGGTGTTTCAAGTACTCTCCCTTCTTCAAATAGGCTTCTGGGAGGGAGTCTGGTGTTCAGTGAGGCATCACCAGCGATAGGAGGAAGATCAATTTTAAGAGTTTGATGCACTTCCTTTCTCTTTCTTTGAATCCTTTGGCCTGCTGAGGAGATAGCAGCAGGAGTACCAAATACTTGCCTCAGCATAGGCAGATCTGCTTTAAACTTGGTTTCATACTCCAGTGCTTTCTCGAAATATTCTTTCAGCATGTTTTGGAGTTGATGGTAGCTGGCTGCCTTTTTATCTTTCACCAGCATGTATACTTCAGCCCACTCTGAAGCACCCAAGTTGGTTGGTTTGACCCCTTCCAACTTGGTTGGCTTGTCAGCACCTTCTCTTAAGATCTTTAAATTAGTCTTAAGACCCATTTCAGCTTTGAAGGCCTCAGCAGCAATAATTCGTTGAGGCCTCTTTCTATCCTCCATCAACTTCAGCCATTTAGCCTTCTCCCCCTCAAACTTGGCTCTCTTCTCTTTAAGCTGCTTCTCAACTTCCTTGTGTTTCTGCCTGTACAGGGCTTCAGCACCACCTGATTTCAGCAGCATTCTTTGCTCACCATCTAGTTGATCTTTTTCAAGTAGAGGTAGCTGCCTTATAAACTCAAGATTTTTCTTCTCATTTTCTTCATTTTGTTTGATCCTATCTAACTCTTTGATAGCATCTTCTTGAGTTTTTCCATCAGCAGTTAGTGCCAATACATCAATCAATTGATGTTGATGGCCTGCTGAGGATTGAACGGAGAGTTGAGCAGCAGTGGGAGGTTTGAAGAAACCAGAATCAGTAAGCTGTCTTCGGCGAGCATCGGAGAGAGGAGTGATTTCAAGCTCTTTAGGGTCAAATTCTTCCCTAACAGCAGCAGGAGGTGCATTATATATAATCATTTGTTGCTGTACTGAAGGGGCTTCATTAACTTCATCTTTTTCAATCTCCCCCTCAACACCAGCGGGGGGAACTTCCATGCTTGCATCCTTTTCAGTCTCCCCCTCAGCACCAGCAGGGGGAACTTCAACTTCATCTTTTTCATTTAAGACTTCTTCAGCATGACTATCAGGATCAAGCTGAAAATCCTCAGTGACAATGTCCCCTAGCTCATAATCACTTTCATCATCAGTAACATTCTCAACACCAACCTTCTTCAGCATGACTATCAGGATCAAGCTGAAAATCCTCAGTGACAATGTCCCCTAGCTCATAATCACTTTCATCATCAGTAACATTCTCAACACCAACCTTCTTCAGCATGACTATCAGGATCAAGCTGAAAATCCTCAGTGACAATGTCCCCTAGCTCATAATCACTTTCATCATCAGTAACATTCTCAACACCAACCTTCTTCAGCATGACTATCAGGATCAAGCTGAAAATCCTCAGTGACAATGTCCCCTAGCTCATAATCACTTTCATCATCAGTAACATTCTCAACACCAACCTTTCTTCAGCATGACTATCAGGATCAAGCTGAAAATCCTCAGTGACAATGTCCCCTAGCTCATAATCACTTTCATCATCAGTAACATTCTCAACACCAACCTCTTCTTCAGCATGACTATCAGGATCAAGCTGAAAATCCTCAGTGACAATGTCCCCTAGCTCATAATCACTTTCATCATCAGTAACATTCTCAACACCAACCTTTCTTCAGCATGACTATCAGGATCAAGCTGAAAATCCTCAGTGACAATGTCCCCTAGCTCATAATCACTTTCATCATCAGTAACATTCTCAACACCAACCTTTTCTTCAGCATGACTATCAGGATCAAGCTGAAAATCCTCAGTGACAATGTCCCCTAGCTCATAATCACTTTCATCATCAGTAACATTCTCAACACCAACCTTTCTTCAGCATGACTATCAGGATCAAGCTGAAAATCCTCAGTGACAATGTCCCCTAGCTCATAATCACTTTCATCATCAGTAACATTCTCAACACCAACCTTTCTTCAGCATGACTATCAGGATCAAGCTGAAAATCCTCAGTGACAATGTCCCCTAGCTCATAATCACTTTCATCATCAGTAACATTCTCAACACCAACCTTTTCTTCAGCAATATCAATATGCCCAGTTTCAACATTCGAATCTCCCCCAGCAACCTGCACTTCAGCAGCGGTTGCGTGCCTTTCAGTGATAGAGAAGTTGATTGGGTTGGGAGATGAGCGAGTGTCCGATTCAGGTTGTTGCTGCACTATATTTTCAGCAGCAGCAGACTTGCTGGTAGAGGCTGCTTTCTTTGCTGAATAGCTGGAAGAGTTTGCACATTTCACCAACGACAAAGCCTTAGATCGGATGGCCTGCTGAGGATTGAACGGAGAGTTGAGCAGCAGTGGGAGGTTTGAAGAAACCAGAATCAGTAAGCTGTCTTCGGCGAGCATCGGAGAGAGGAGTGATTTCAAGCTCTTTAGGGTCAAATTCTTCCCTAACAGCAGCAGGAGTTTCTTCTTCATCAATGAGAGAGAGTTGAGAAGGTTCTACCCTTAACATTTTCTTCCTCTTAGGAATAACACTTTTCTTTGCCACTTTGGGAGTCTTGGAGGATGCTGGAGGGGTTATCAGCATACCAGCTCCAGCAGGATTTTGCTTATAGACATCAGGGTACATAGTGAAAAGTACCTGCTTCATTGCTGGAGTAAGCGCAGCATACTTTAAATCAAAATGCTCAGGGTCACAAGCAGGAACTTTATAGACAGAGCTTGCAACCCTTGGAGAGAGAATGAATTGAGCGCCCTCTGGCATGTACTTTTCTTTCAGCACATGCCTGAAAACCAATGATAGAAAGCGTGTAAAGGGCACTGAGCTCGAGCGATTTCTGATAGTGACCTTGGACTTCAAGTCTTCAAATATAACATTGGCAAAGTCAATGTTTCGACCATTTGCCAGTGCATATATCATTTGCATTTGGGCAGCAGTGGCTTGATCAAAGGATCCACTGTTCCCACCAAGGCACTGAATAACATGTGTAAACAACAACCTCCATACACCAGGAATGAATTTCTTTTGTGGATTGCTGTGCACAGATTGTGCTGGTACTATGTTTGTCCCATACCCAATGGTTAGCAGCCATTCTTTCCAAACTGAGGTAGGGACCAAATCAACAAAGGGTCTGTCTTCTGATTGCTTAGGGAGACGAAGAACATCTCTTAATAAATCTGCAGAGAGGAAGATGGTGTGCTCCCCTTTCATTACAGTGCCAGAAATGGCGCTGGTGGACACATCATAATCACAAGTCCACCAGAATTCCCTCAAGAGATGAAGGCACATCTCATGGGGATTTTTGTAGATAGCTCTTCTAACTGGACATCCTTTGATGAAGTCCAGCATAGAATAATATCCCTTAACCTTGGAAGGGATTTCTTCAGATCCCAAGTAGTTGTTTGCTTTTACAACTAGTTTCTGAGCTTGAAAAGAAACTTTGTCAGAAGGACGAATGCCTTCATTGTCGAAGACTTTAGAAGTGAGATAAGAGTGAATGATTTCAGGGTTTTCTTGCATTTGTTGTGGTGATTGAGAAGCCATTTTCAACTTTGGAGGTATAGAGATACGAAGAGAAGATGAAAAGATTGACAGAATATGAAAAGATTGAAGGAATATGGAAAAGATTGAAAGTATTGAGAGATTGAAGGAATATGGAAAAGATTGAAAGTATATGAAAAGATTGAAGGAATATGGAAAAGATTGAAAGTAATGAAGATTGAAGAGAATATGAAAAGATTGAAGGAATATGGAAAAGATTGAAAGTATATGAAAAGATTGAAGGAATATGGAAAAGATTGAAAGTATATGAAGATTGAAGGAATATGAAAAGATTGAAAGTATATGAAAAGATTGAAGGAATATGAAAAGATTGAAAGTATATGAGAGATTGAAGGAATATGAAAAGATTGAAAGTATATGAAAAGATTGAAGGAATATGGAAAAGATTGAAAGTATATGAGAGATTGAAGGAATATGGAAAAGATTGAAGATGAAAAGATTGAAAGTATATGAAAAGATTGAAGGAATATGGAAAAGATTGAAAGTATTGAGAGATTGAAGGAATATGGAAAAGATTGAAAGTAATGAAAAGATTGAAAGTATATGAAAAGATTGAAGGAATATGGAAAAGATTGAAAGTATTGAGAGATTGAAGGAATATGGAAAAGATTGAAAGTAATGAAAAGATTGAAAGTATATGAAAAGATTGAAGGAATATGGAAAAGATTGAAAGTATTGAGAGATTGAAGGAATATGAAAAGATTGAAAGTATATGAGAGATTGAAGAGAATATGAAAAGATTGAAAGTATATGAAAAGATTGAAGGAATATGGAAAAGATTGAAAGTATATGAAAAGATTGAAGGAATATGAAAAGATTGAAAGTATATGAAAAGATTGAAGGAATATGAAAAGATTGAAAGTATATGAAAAGATTGAAGGAATATGGAAAAGATTGAAAGTAATGAGAGATTGAAGAGAATATGAAAAGATTGAAGGAATATGGAAAAGATTGAAAGTATATGAAAAGATTGAAGGAATATGGAAAAGATTGAAAGTATATGAAGATTGAAGGAATATGAAAAGATTGAAAGTATATGAAAAGATTGAAGGAATATGGAAAAGATTGAAAGTATATGAGAGATTGAAGAGAATATGAAAAGATTGAAGGTATGGAAAGATTGAAAGAATGAAAAGATTGAAAGTATATGAAAAGATTGAAGGAATATGGAAAAGATGAAGTATGAAAAGATTGAAAGTATATGAAAAGATTGAAGGAATATGGAAAAGATTGAAAGTATATGAAGATTGAAGGAATATGGAAAAGATTGAAAGTATATGAAGATTGAAGGAATATGGAAAAGATTGAAAGTATATGAAAAGATTGAAGGAATATGGAAAAGATTGAAAGTAATGAAAAGATTGAAAGTATATGAAAAGATTGAAGGAATATGGAAAAGATTGAAAGTATTGAGAGATTGAAAGTATATGAAAAGATTGAAGGAATATGGAAAAGATTGAAAGTATTGAGAGATTGAAGGAATAGAAAAGATGAAAGTAATGAAAAGATTGAAGAGAATATGAAAAGATTGAAGGAATATGGAAAAGATTGAAAGTAATGAAAGAGATTGAAGAATATGAAAAGATTGAAGGAATATGGAAAAGATTGAAAGTATATGAAAAGATTGAAGGAATATGGAAAAGATTGAAAGTATATGAAAAGATTGAAGGAATATGGAAAAGATTGAAAGTATATGAGAGATTGAAGGAATATGGAAAAGATGAAAGAATGAAAAGATTGAAAGTATATGAAAAGATTGAAGGAATATGGAAAAGATTGAAAGTATTGAAAAGATTGAAAGTATATGAAAAGATTGAGGGAATATGGAAAAGATTGAAAGTATTGAGAGATTTTAGAAGAGAATGAGAAAAGCAAATTTTTGATCAGCGACTTTTCGACAATTGATGGTCGCTGATGAAATAAGAACAATTTTTAGCAAATTGTCAGCTATGAACGGATTTGATATGTCTTTACCAGCAGCCGTTTGCTGCTGGACTAGATAGAGACTTTTAGCTCTCTATTACTTTTATTTTGCTTTTTCCCAAAGCAACAGGGATCAACGGATTTGAAATGTCTTTACCAGCAGCCGTTTGCTGCTGGACTAGATAGAGACTTTTAGCTCTCTATTACTTTTATTTTGCTTTTTCCCAAAGCAACAGGGATCAACGGATTTGAAATGTCTTTACCAGCAGCCGTTTGCTGCTGGACTAGATAGAGACTTTTAGCTCTCTATTACTTTTATTTTGCTTTTTCCCAAAGCAACAGGGATCAACGGATTTGAAATGTCTTTACCAGCAGCCGTTTGCTGCTGGACTAGATAGAGACTTTTAGCTCTCTATTACTTTTATTTTGCTTTTTCCCAAAGCAACAGGGATCAACGGATTTGAAATGTCTTTACCAGCAGCCGTTTGCTGCTGGACTAGATAGAGACTTTTAGCTCTCTATTACTTTTATTTTGCTTTTTCCCAAAGCAACAGGGATCAACGGATTTGAAATGTCTTTACCAGCAGCCGTTTGCTGCTGGACTAGATAGAGACTTTTAGCTCTCTATTACTTTTATTTTGCTTTTTCCCAAAGCAACAGGGATCAACGGATTTGAAATGTCTTTACCAGCAGCCGTTTGCTGCTGGACTAGATAGAGACTTTTAGCTCTCTATTACTTTTATTTTGCTTTTTCCCAAAGCAACAGGGATCAACGGATTTGAAATGTCTTTACCAGCAGCCGTTTGCTGCTGGACTAGATAGAGGCTTTTAGCCCTCTATTGCTTTTGTTTGCTTTTTCCCAAAGCAACAGGGATCAACGGATTTGAAATGTCTTTACCAGCAGCCGTTTGCTGCTGGACTAGATAGAGGCTTTTAGCCCTCTATTGCTTTTGTTTGCTTTTTCCCAAAGCAACAGGGATCAACGGATTTGAAATGTCTTTACCAGCAGCCGTTTGCTGCTGGACTAGATAGAGGCTTTTAGCCCTCTATTGCTTTTGTTTGCTTTTTCCCAAAGCAACAGGGATCAACGGATTTGAAATGTCTTTACCAGCAGCCGTTTGCTGCTGGACTAGATAGAGGCTTTTAGCCCTCTATTGCTTTTGTTTGCTTTTTCCCAAAGCAACAGGGATCAACGGATTTGAAATGTCTTTACCAGCAGCCGTTTGCTGCTGGACTAGATAGAGACTTTTAGCTCTCTATTACTTTTATTTTGCTTTTTCCCAAAGCAACAGGGATCAACGGATTTGAAATGTCTTTACCAGCAGCCGTTTGCTGCTGGACTAGATAGAGACTTTTAGCTCTCTATTACTTTTATTTTGCTTTTTCCCAAAGCAACAGGGATCAACGGATTTGAAATGTCTTTACCAGCAGCCGTTTGCTGCTGGACTAGATAGAGACTTTTAGCTCTCTATTACTTTTATTTTGCTTTTTCCCAAAGCAACAGGGATCAACGGATTTGAAATGTCTTTACCAGCAGCCGTTTGCTGCTGGACTAGATAGAGACTTTTAGCTCTCTATTACTTTTATTTTGCTTTTTCCCAAAGCAACAGGGATCAACGGATTTGAAATGTCTTTACCAGCAGCCGTTTGCTGCTGGACTAGATAGAGACTTTTAGCTCTCTATTACTTTTATTTTGCTTTTTCCCAAAGCAACAGGGATCAACGGATTTGAAATGTCTTTACCAGCAGCCGTTTGCTGCTGGACTAGATAGAGGCTTTTAGCCCTCTATTGCTTTTGTTTGCTTTTTCCCAAAGCAACAGGGATCAACGGATTTGAAATGTCTTTACCAGCAGCCGTTTGCTGCTGGACTAGATAGAGGCTTTTAGCCCTCTATTGCTTTTGTTTGCTTTTTCCCAAAGCAACAGGGATCAACGGATTTGAAATGTCTTTACCAGCAGCCGTTTGCTGCTGGACTAGATAGAGACTTTTAGCTCTCTATTACTTTTATTTTGCTTTTTCCCAAAGCAACAGGGATCAACGGATTTGAAATGTCTTTACCAGCAGCCGTTTGCTGCTGGACTAGATAGAGGCTTTTAGCCCTCTATTGCTTTTGTTTGCTTTTTCCCAAAGCAACAGGGATCAACGGATTTGAAATGTCTTTACCAGCAGCCGTTTGCTGCTGGACTAGATAGAGACTTTTAGCTCTCTATTACTTTTATTTTGCTTTTTCCCAAAGCAACAGGGATCAACGGATTTGAAATGTCTTTACCAGCAGCCGTTTGCTGCTGGACTAGATAGAGACTTTTAGCTCTCTATTACTTTTATTTTGCTTTTTCCCAAAGCAACAGGGATCAACGGATTTGAAATGTCTTTACCAGCAGCCGTTTGCTGCTGGACTAGATAGAGACTTTTAGCTCTCTATTACTTTTATTTTGCTTTTTCCCAAAGCAACAGGGATCAACGGATTTGAAATGTCTTTACCAGCAGCCGTTTGCTGCTGGACTAGATAGAGGCTTTTAGCCCTCTATTGCTTTTGTTTGCTTTTTCCCAAAGCAACAGGGATCAACGGATTTGAAATGTCTTTACCAGCAGCCGTTTGCTGCTGGACTAGATAGAGACTTTTAGCTCTCTATTACTTTTATTTTGCTTTTTCCCAAAGCAACAGGGATCAACGGATTTGAAATGTCTTTACCAGCAGCCGTTTGCTGCTGGACTAGATAGAGGCTTTTAGCCCTCTATTGCTTTTGTTTGCTTTTTCCCAAAGCAACAGGGATCAACGGATTTGAAATGTCTTTACCAGCAGCCGTTTGCTGCTGGACTAGATAGAGGCTTTTAGCCCTCTATTGCTTTTGTTTGCTTTTTCCCAAAGCAACAGGGATCAACGGATTTGAAATGTCTTTACCAGCAGCCGTTTGCTGCTGGACTAGATAGAGACTTTTAGCTCTCTATTACTTTTATTTTGCTTTTTCCCAAAGCAACAGGGATCAACGGATTTGAAATGTCTTTACCAGCAGCCGTTTGCTGCTGGACTAGATAGAGGCTTTTAGCCCTCTATTGCTTTTGTTTGCTTTTTCCCAAAGCAACAGGGATCAACGGATTTGAAATGTCTTTACCAGCAGCCGTTTGCTGCTGGACTAGATAGAGGCTTTTAGGTATTTGAAGATTCGCTTGACAGCGAGAAGATGGGATTCCCTTGGAGAGGCTTGATATCTTGCACATAAGCAAGTAGCAAACATGATATCAGGACGACTCGCTGTGAGGTACATCAGCGAGCCGATCATTCCTCTATAGAGAGTAGGATTCACATGCTTACCATCAAGGTCAGCATGGAGATTGTTTGGAGGAGACATGGGGGTGGCTTTAGTGGTCACATTCGATAAGTCGAATTTGGCCAGCATGTCGCGAATGTATTTCTCTTGGTTAATGAAAATCCCATTTGGGAGTTGGCGAATTTGTAGACCAAGAAAGAAGGTCAGCTCACCCATCATGCTCATCTCGAAGTGAGAGGACATCAGGGAGCTGAACTTAGAGCAAAGTTTCTTGCTGGAAGAACCAAAGATGATGTCATCTACATATATCTGAACATATAGGACATCAGCACCCTTTCTATAGATGAAGAGGGTGCTATCAATGGATCCTCGCTGAAACTTATTGGAGAGAAGAAATTCAGAGAGAGTGTCGTACCAAGCTCTGGGAGCTTGTTTAAGACCATAAAGTGCCTTATAGAGACGATAGACATGATGTGGCTTGGCTGGATCTTCAAAGCCAGGTGGCTGCTCAACATAAACTTCCTCATCGAGTTTTCCATTTAGGAAGGCACTCTTTACATCCATTTGATATACAGTGAAGTTTTTGTAAGCAGCATGTGCCAAAAATAAGCGTATGGCTTCCAGTCTGGCCACTGGTGCAAAGGTTTCATCATAGTCAACACCTTCTTCTTGAAGGTAACCTTGTGCAACCAGCCTAGCCTTGTTACGTGTAACAACACCATCTTCGTCCATTTTATTCCTATACACCCATTTAGTTCCAATAGGTTCTTTTCCAGGAGGTAAAGGAACCAAGAACCAGACATGCTGTCTTTGGAACTGGGTAAGTTCCTCTTGCATGGCAGCGACCCATGAAGGATCAACCATTGCTTCTCCTATGTTTTTGGGAGTGATCATAGACAAGAAGTTTACATACAGACATGTATTTCTTGTCGCTGATCGAGTAATAATCCCTTGCTGTAGATCTCCAATGACTTGGTGAGCTGGATGACTAGATGTCCATTTAAGTGCTGGAGCACTTGAGACTCCTAGTTGAGTGGCAGCGGAAATTGGAGCTATGGGATCAGCAGAGCCATTCGACTGATTTGAGTTATCATTGATGGCGGAGTCTTCAGCAGACTCCATTTCTTCAGCATTTGCTGAAGCATCATGAAACTCTTCGTCAGTAGGGTCATCAGCATGTACGTCATCAGCCAGTGATCTAGGTTTGGCTGATGCTGCATGGATTGATCTTATGATAGGCTCAACTGGCTCAATCGAGTAGATATGAGCAGCAACTTGCTCTAGTTCAACATCAGCTGAACTATCCTTTGTGATATGCTGAATAGCGTCAGGCAGCGAGCAAGAAGCATCAACAAATAAGTCAGCTTCCTCAGTGAGAGGGTCAGCTAACTCATTGAAAATAACCTCAGACGAGTTAGATTGGATGTCCTTTAGGGCTGATGAACTTTCATCGAAAGTAACATGAATGGATTCATCAACCTTCTGAAGGCGAGTATTGAATACTCTAAATGCCTTGCTGATGGATGAATACCCAAGAAAGTATCCATCATCAGCTTTAGGATCAAATTTTCCTAGATGATCCTTGTTGTTTAAGATGAAGACAGGACATCCAAAAACATGGAAGTATTTGATTTGAGGTAACTTCCCTTTCAGTACCTCATACGCTGTCTTGTCATGTCTTTTGACAATGAGACAGCGATTTTGAGTGTGACAAGCTGTATTGACAGCTTCTGCCCAGAACTTGCTGGGTAGAGAGGACTCACTGAGCATGGTGCGAGCAGCTTCGATGAGAGTTCTATTTCTCCTTTCAGCTACACCATTCTGCTCAGGGGTTCTAGTAGAAGAGAAATTTTGTGAGATCCCTTGATCAGCACAAAATGTTTCAAGAGTGTGGTTTCTGAACTCAGTACCATGATCGCTCCTGAGTTCTTTCACCCTTATGCTGTTGAGATTTTCCATTTTCTTAATGAAATTAATAATCTTTTCCAGGAGGTAAAGGAACCAAGAACCAGACATGCTGTCTTTGGAACTGGGTAAGTTCCTCTTGCATGGCAGCGACCCATGAAGGATCAACCATTGCTTCTCCTATGTTTTTGGGAGTGATCATAGACAAGAAGTTTACATACAGACATGTATTTCTTGTCGCTGATCGAGTAATAATCCCTTGCTGTAGATCTCCAATGACTTGGTGAGCTGGATGACTAGATGTCCATTTAAGTGCTGGAGCACTTGAGACTCCTAGTTGAGTGGCAGCGGAAATTGGAGCTATGGGATCAGCAGGAGCATTATAAGAAGAGAGGTCAATGGTAAGAATGGGTTCAGCAGGAGAATGATCAGAAGAGAGGTCAATGGTAAGAATGGGTTCAGGAGAAGCATGATCAGAAGAGAGGTCAATGGTAAGAATGGGTTCAGCAGGAGCATTATCAAGAAGAGAGGTCAATGGTAAGAATGGGTTCAGCAGGAGCATTATCAAGAAGAGAGGTCAATGGTAAGAATGGGTTCAGCAGGAGCATTATCAAGAAGAGAGGTCAATGGTAAGAATGGGTTCAGCAGAAGCATGATCAGAAGAGAGGTCAATGGTAAGAATGGGTTCAGCAGGAGCATTATCAAGAAGAGAGGTCAATGGTAAGAATGGGTTCAGCAGGAGCATTATCAAGAAGAGAGGTCAATGGTAAGAATGGGTTCAGCAGGAGCATTATCAAGAAGAGAGGTCAATGGTAAGAATGGGTTCAGCAGAAGCATGATCAGAAGAGAGGTCAATGGTAAGAATGGGTTCAGCAGGAGCATTATCAAGAAGAGAGGTCAATGGTAAGAATGGGTTCAGCAGGAGCATTATCAAGAAGAGAGGTCAATGGTAAGAATGGGTTCAGCAGGAGCATTATCAAGAAGAGAGGTCAATGGTAAGAATGGGTTCAGCAGAAGCATGATCAGAAGAGAGGTCAATGGTAAGAATGGGTTCAGCAGGAGCATTATCAAGAAGAGAGGTCAATGGTAAGAATGGGTTCAGCAGGAGCATTATCAAGAAGAGAGGTCAATGGTAAGAATGGGTTCAGCAGGAGCATTATCAAGAAGAGAGGTCAATGGTAAGAATGGGTTCAGCAGAAGCATGATCAGAAGAGAGGTCAATGGTAAGAATGGGTTCAGCAGGAGCATTATCAAGAAGAGAGGTCAATGGTAAGAATGGGTTCAGCAGGAGCATTATCAAGAAGAGAGGTCAATGGTAAGAATGGGTTCAGCAGGAGCATTATCAAGAAGAGAGGTCAATGGTAAGAATGGGTTCAGCAGAAGCATGATCAGAAGAGAGGTCAATGGTAAGAATGGGTTCAGCAGGAGCATTATCAAGAAGAGAGGTCAATGGTAAGAATGGGTTCAGCAGGAGCATTATCAAGAAGAGAGGTCAATGGTAAGAATGGGTTCAGCAGGAGCATTATCAAGAAGAGAGGTCAATGGTAAGAATGGGTTCAGCAGAAGCATGATCAGAAGAGAGGTCAATGGTAAGAATGGGTTCAGCAGGAGCATTATCAAGAAGAGAGGTCAATGGTAAGAATGGGTTCAGCAGGAGCATTATCAAGAAGAGAGGTCAATGGTAAGAATGGGTTCAGCAGGAGCATTATCAAGAAGAGAGGTCAATGGTAAGAATGGGTTCAGCAGAAGCATGATCAGAAGAGAGGTCAATGGTAAGAATGGGTTCAGCAGGAGCATTATCAAGAAGAGAGGTCAATGGTAAGAATGGGTTCAGCAGGAGCATTATCAAGAAGAGAGGTCAATGGTAAGAATGGGTTCAGCAGGAGCATTATCAAGAAGAGAGGTCAATGGTAAGAATGGGTTCAGCAGAAGCATGATCAGAAGAGAGGTCAATGGTAAGAATGGGTTCAGCAGGAGCATTATCAAGAAGAGAGGTCAATGGTAAGAATGGGTTCAGCAGGAGCATTATCAAGAAGAGAGGTCAATGGTAAGAATGGGTTCAGCAGAGATTGATGAAGAGAGGACTCACTGAGCATGGTGCGAGCAGCTTCGATGAGAGTTCTATTTCTCCTTTCAGCTACACCATTCTGCTCAGGGGTTCTAGTAGAAGAGAAATTTTGTGAGATCCCTTGATCAGCACAAAATGTTTCAAGAGTGTGGTTTCTGAACTCAGTACCATGATCGCTCCTGAGTTCTTTCACCCTTATGCTGTTGAGATTTTCCATTTTCTTAATGAAATTAATAATCTCTTCAGCAGCATCACTCTTGGAATGAAGAAAGATAGTCCAAGTGTATCGTGAGTATTCATCCACGATTACTAAAGTGTATCTGCTACCCTTTAGACTTTGGACATTCACTGGACCAAAAAGGTCCATGTGAAGAAGATGAAAGCAGCCAGAGATGGAATTGGCTTGCTTGGTTTTGAAGGTTGCTCTATGGCTTTTACCCTTTTCACAAGCACCACAGAGTCTATCCTTCTCAAATGAAAGATGAGGGAGGCCACGAACAAGGTTCTTTTTGGCCAGAGAGTTAATGGTTTTGAAATTCACATGCGACATACGCTTGTGCCATAACCAATTTAGTTCAGCAGCCGACTTGGCAAAGAAACAAGTCTCACTATCAGTTTTGATAGGAGTGAAGTCAACCAGATATACATCTCGTTTTCTTGGAGCAACCAAGACTACTTCCTTGTTTACATTTACCACAGTGCCTTGATGTTTATCAAGAATCACTTTGTAGTCAGCATCGCAAAGTTGACTTATGCTGATGAGATTATGTTTTAATCCATTTACATAAGCAACCTTGTTGAACTTAATGAGTCCATTAGAGAGAAGACCATAACCTTCAGTCTGTCCAGTGGAGTTGTCACCAAACACTACAGTAGGGCCAGCAGCCTCTACGTAGTTATCCAGCAGGGTCTTTGAGCCAGTCATGTGTTTTGAACAGCCACTGTCTAAGTACCACACACCTTTTCCCAGCGAGCCCTGCATAGATTTAACAGAAGGATTTAAATGGGAGACTCGGAAGATTCTTCTCTAATGACGACTTCATCAGTAGAGGAAGGAAGAGGAGCAATAGAGTTAGTATTCTCATCACTTGGAGAGTTATCAACAAGATGATGAGCAGTAGGTATGTCACGATCAATTACATATTGATCAGTAGAGGTGACAGTGGCTCCAGTATCGAGAACAGTCAAGTTGCTGACTTGATTGTTGTTCCCATACTCAACCAGAATGCTGCCACGACCAGTGGTAATGATCTCTTGAGAGAGAGGATAGGAGATTCGCTGAGCAGCAATGAAGTCAGCAATGTTCTCCTCAGTGAGATTTGTTGACTCCCCTATACTATTTATACGATCAGCAGAAGTAGAACTTTCGCTGATGATAGTGGAAGGGGAAGCAACCGCTGAAGAAGGATTAGGTTGAATGTCAACTTCAGGAGCATCCCTGGAGTTGACACAATCAGAAGCAACATGACCTCTACTGCCACATTTGTAGCATTTTTTACCAGAGTTGTTGCCTTGTTGATTTTGGAGAAGAAATTCCTTCAGCTGAGAGGAAAGATCATTAACTTGCTGAGCTAGCTCGTTAATTTTAGGGTCAACAGAGGAAGATGCCTTTTTCTTAGGCTTAGGCTTTTGCTTATGCTTTTGTGGAAGCTGAAGCATCTTAGGAGCAGGACCCAGAATGGACTTTCCTTTTGGGTCCTCTGATTGAGAAGTAGAGGGATTTTTTGATCCCTTAACCATACTCCATGCTTGATGGACAGCAGGGTGAGAAGAAGAAGGACCCTGCTGAGATGGGTGCACTCTTTTGGGAGTGACCGATCTAGATTGCTGAATAGGTGTAACAGACCTCATTTTCCTATGAGGTAAGTGTTGCCTATTAGGGGTAGTAGATCTCACTTGCTGATGAGGCAAGTGTCCTCTCTGAGGAGTGATAGGCCTTACTTGCTGATGAGGCAAGTGTCCTCTTTGAGGAGTGATAGGCCTTACTTGCTGATGAGGCAAGTGTCCCCTTTGAGGAGTGATTGGCCTATTTTGGGTGTGAGACATTCTCTCCTTTTGGGGAGTTTTATGTCTCAAAATGGGAGGGGGTAACGATTGAGGTGCATGCTGGTGGATTTGTCTATCAGCAGGTCGGACCTTAGATGGTTCAACTTGCTGATACCTAGCATCACCAAACCTTACGCGTCTTTGCATGACACGATCATCCTGCACAGTTTTGCAGTCAGCAAGGATAGGAGCTTGCTGAGGAGGTAAAGAAGAAGAGGGATGAGAAATAGGTTGAGGTTGCTGACTAATATGATTAGCTCGCTGAGGCGTGCTATAGTCATAGGGAATAGCAACCTTACTTCTTCTGAAAGGTTCAGAGGGTCTAAAGATTAGCTGCTGAGGAGCGATGGGTTTGAAGCCATCACTACTAATATCCCCTTCAAATGATTCCCCAGAAGAGTATTGAACTCTTCCTTCATTTGGCATCATGCCAACAATGGGAAGATGGGGATAGGGGTTGCTGGTTCTTGCTGATGAGGCAAGTGTCCTCTTTGAGGAGTGATAGGCCTTACTTGCTGATGAGGCAAGTGTCCCCTTTGAGGAGTGATAGGCCTTACTTGCTGATGAGCCAGCACCATCTTCCTCAGCAGGATTAGATGGGTCGCTGGTAGTAGAAGTACCAGCTTCCATCTCGTTGTGGTAATTGTTAAGACCCTTAACAAAATACCATTTCTTCATCTCTTCAGGAGAGATGACAGCGGATGGAGGAATAGAAATTTCAGGTTTTACCTCGTCATTAAACAAGTCAGCGAGAGAGGCAGCGGCATTAAAGTCACCGCCTATTACTGCCTGTACTTGGGCAGGGACTTGTTCGTTTATGCATTGGTGGTGAAACCTGGAAGCTTTTGACCAGGAGGTCACAATCTTCTTAAGGTTGGTCACTTCAAGCTTGAGTTTTTCATTCTCAAGTTGAACTTTTTGAGCTAACAACTCATGAGATTGAAGTTCAACATGAACATTCCTTAACTCATTGAGTCTTTCAGATTTTTCACTTAACTCCAAGGAAGTGGAGTCAAGCTTTAGATTGGACTTCAGCTCGTATTGATTCAACGAACTGAAAGTCACAAAGAAGAGATTCGAAGATTTTTGGTTTATCTTCTTCAGAAGCAGAGGAGTGAGCACAAACCTTTTTAATGGTGACGTTCACCCACTGACTTGAGGAGACTTGATCTCTTGTCAAAGCATCTCCATCAGCGAGCGCCATAAGGCACATGGCGTCAACATATTCTTCACTGTCTGAATCGTCTGATTCAGCCCAGTCGTGCTCTTCAGCAACCAGCCCTTTTGCTGGTGTTTTGGCCTCTTCCATTTCAGCAACTTTGGCCTTCAGCTGATAGTATTTGTTCCTGTACTCATCAGCAGGTTTGGAAGGGTTAGTTTTAGGAGCAGCAGGAGTTGGTATGGCAACCCTGCACTCCTTTTGGTAGTGGCCTTTTCTTCCACATCTCCAGCACTCCTCTTGAGCTTTGTCAACAGGAGGCTTATATGGAGCAACCGACCTACGGTTGTTCCATTTACGGGAGTACCTCTTGCCAGCGACTAAGGCAAAATCCATAAAGTCGCTGAACATCTCTTGTTTCTCTTCAGCATTAAGATCATCAACAAGAGATTGAATAGGTTGTGGAAGAGTAGAAGAGCTAGCACCAGTATTAAGATTACTGGGCTCAGCAGAGATAAGGGCGAGAGGGTCAAGGGCAGAATGTGCAGAAGAGGTGACAGAAGAAGAAGAGGGACCCGCACGATGCTGTGCATCAGCGGCAGCTCTAAGATTTTGAGCAAGAGCTCTTTCTTCGAACTGGAGCATGCCAAAGAGAGACTCGAGGTTTAGCCCATTGAGTCGCTCAGTGGTTCTGAGGATTTGTCTCAGACCTTGCCACTTGATAGGTAAACTATCAAGAAATTTGTGGCATACCTCAAAATCATCATGAGAGATACCAACAGTGGTCATGTCGTTCAGCAACCCTTTAAATCGGGTATATGAACCGTTTAGACCTTCGTTGGGGAGGGAAAAGAAATTTTCATAGGCTCTTTTTAAGTCTATTTTCTTAGTGGCAATGGTAGCAGCAGAGCCTTCATGCATGCTAACCAATCTATCCCAAACTTCTTTTGAAGAGGGATATCTAATGACCACTTTCATGAGGTCAGTGGGAAGAGTGCTGACAATCATGTTTTTGAGCCTTGCATCAAGATTAACAAGTCTCCTTTCATCGTCAGTCCATTGAACCTCTGGTTTGACGATGTCAATCACAATCTCAGGAGCATCAACAGTTGCTCCTGGTGTTCTTTGAACCAGAGTGGGGATATAAGGACCGACGGTCAGAATGGACATTAGATAGGGTTCCACACCTACTATATGTAGTAACATCCTTTCCTTCCAAGACCCAAAGTCATTGGGCTCGAATCTTGGAGGGACGGATACGTAACCGAAGTCACGTGTGTTAACTAGGGTGGGAACAGCAGTCATGTTCTTGTTTAAGAAAAGATAAAGAAAGAAATTTTAAGTAAATAAGTATGCAAACGGATCTTTGTTTCAATAATTTAGAAACGTTGGCTCTGATACCAATTGACAGTCCACTAATTTGCACACTTATATTTGTTTAAACTAAACAAGAGAGTAAAGAACAGAAGTAAAGAACACAAACAAGAACAAGTTCAATTGTTAGAAAACTATGCAAGTCTAATCATATGTATCATTGATTTAAACGATGAATACATGGTCGATAATACAACTTGTCTTACAAGAATACAAATGAACTATGTAATTGCTAAGTCTAGAAAGAAGGAAACTTAAACAATTACAAATAAAGTGAAACACTTTGTGGTGACAAACACACTTAAAAGATGCGGCTGTGTTCCTTTATATACAAGAGGAATTAGGGCAACACAGCCTTACAATGATAGTGATGTGATGGTGGTTGTCGACATTCCATTGGCTCTAAGTACTTGGATCCAGGAGCCTTTGTCTTCTTTACCAAAACGGGTATGAGAGAGAGAAACCCTTGTTTTGGTCCCAACTGTACCTTTGCCATATAAGGTAACATTCAGTTAGGAGAACCACCATGTGACTTCTTGTCTTCTTGTTGGTTTGAAATCTTCCCGCCTTGACAAACAATTTGGAAAGCAAACCACCCGCTGACGAGAGTCAATGACTCGCTGATGACTCGCTGACGACCCACGTCAGCGACCAAGTCTGGTCAGCGAATCCTTGACTCAACACTTACAAACCCTAGATTCAATGCAAAAGAAAGTCCTTGGCATTCGCTTTGGGCACCAGGTACTTTTAGTTTTTATAACCATCTACAAATATAGATTCTTAGACATATATGATGGACTTAGAGTGGTAGCACTAGCAGTGCCATCACGACTGGGCCCGTCGATTCGGCTCGTATACAAGATGATTACGAGTCAACACCAATAGGTGTAACTCATGGTCCAGTCGTTGGTCCTTTTCGTCGATGATAACATGAGTTGTCACTACAAAAAACTGACTTTCAGCGACAAAATTCGTTAGAAATTTGTAGGAAACGACTTTACTGACGAAAATGGTCCGTTGGAAAAACGGTTTCGACGTATTTCCGACATATCTTTTTCTTTTTGAAATTTCTTTTGACTTTAGAGATATACATATTTTTCGTCGTAAATTCCTTACAAAGTTAAAGTTTTCCTACGGATTTCCGAGGAAATGTTTATCTGAAATAAATTAATATTTAACTAAAAGTTTCAAAGGTATTTTTGACATTAATCCCTCAGTGATTTTGTCGCTATTTTGTGTATTTTAGTGTCGAAATTCCAAAGAAAATTTTTTTATGGTAAATTCGTAAGAAACTTGTCAGAAATAGGATAGTCTTCTATATATGCTCTTTCTTTTTTCAAATTTGTCGATAAATCTTAGGAAAATTTTCCACCAAAATATTCGTCGGTGATGCCCAGTTTTCTAGTAGTGTGTTGAGCGATTTCAATTTTTCTCTTTCTAATTCAAAAAGTGAGGATTAAATTTTCTTCTCTTTTTGAATAAATTAGGCGTGGATTAAATAATAGTGATAGGCGGTGATGAGGCTGATGATGTTGTAAGAGGTTAGTGATGAATTATTAATAGTGGAAGAAGTTTTTTTGACGTGACACTAACAAGAACTAGTGTCGGGTTGGTGGTGGGAGTGGGTTGGTGGTGGGAGTGGCGCTGCTAGTGCTCTTATACATTTGGTTGATTTGTTGTTTTTTAGCTTGCTTTAACTTTTAACCAAATAATAAGAACAATAATTACCAATTTGTAATTTACTTTTGTACGAAAGCATATATCATGCTAAAGATATAGATGATGTCGATTAATAATAAAACCGAAAATCAACATTCCATGTAATTGGAACTCATTAGTCATATCATTATCTCTGAATAACATAAATCCTTTAAGACTGTAATAAACGTGTTTAAAATAATTGTATTGTTACAATATAATTCAAGGGATGATCGAGCTTTTGATATTAAAAATATAACATTTTTAATGTTTTCATTTAGTATTTTCTTAAACATATTAACTAATACGTATTAAATTTCAAATTTTGGAAATATTACAATATTACTATTCTATCTTTGTCGTCGACGGGTAGTGATGGCGGCGACTATTGGTGGCGTGTTGGTGGTGTCGAGTGATTTAGTTGATGTAAATATAACTGATGTAAAGGTGGTGGTAGAAATATCTTAAAAGATAGAAGGATACCCGCACAATGCGACAGTGATGTGGTAGTGGCGACGATCGGTGGTGATGACAGCGTATGGTTATTGTGGTGGTAGGTATAAAGTATAAATAAATTATGTTGCATCTTGCTATTTTGATCGAATAATATCCTAATGTCGCATTCCAACACCACTTCTTGTTCTTGTGAATAAACTTACAATAGTTCCTTTGATGCCATATATAATACGAATATTAATATTAGTGTGCTTTAACAGAAAGTTGGTCGACTCATGTCCATCAGATTTTATTTATTTTATTTATTTTTTGACAACAAATTTTATTCTTAAACTATTTGAATGTCCAGACTCGAACCTAAATGAAAATTATAAGTTATAAAGACCTTATCAATCGATCATGGGCATGTCCTTCATAATTTTGAAGCACTACTTTTTTATTCTTCATTTTAATGGTCTTTCGAAATTATAATTAAAGGGTTATTACTTCTGGATCAGACTTCTGTCTCCAAAATCCAAATAAACCAGTTGGGCTTCTCGTCGGTGGCCCACAGTTAAGATTTTCATTCATGGATTCTTCATTGTCTATTGTCTATTTGTCTATATAGTCTATAGGACTATAGACTATAGAATATGTACATGTAAATGGTTTTACTCGATTATTGGGTTGTTCTGTTGGAATAAAGATGATCCATATTGTAAATAATGAAAATATGATAATAATAATAAATCCACCTGACAAACCTGTAGATCCTGTGATAGTATTCAATATTTGCCATTGATGTCGGGTTCCCAAAACAAGATGATTGTTGTTAGATGGGAGAAAGAATTCGGAGAGAAAGCACACACGAATTATGAAGATTAGTCATTAGTTCTAAAATGAAGGTTAGTTACTTCTATCTATAATAGAAACATTTACACCTTCAACCCTTGGTGTTTAATGTATGCATCATTAGTCCCCGTAGTTCCAATCACCTAATGGGAAACCCTATAGTATGTCTTTAAGAGTAAATACACCCATCACATATTTACTAGACACAGGGATTTCAGTTATCGTCAATTATCATATCACGAATGATAAACGATCAGTGACGGTCACATTTAACGTGGTTCCAACATTCTCCCACTTGACCAAGCGATCATTTATCTATGAGTATTCAATAAGTCCGGCCGGGATAATACTCATTTTGTTTTAAACTGAAATCACAGTCAATAAGTACAGTCGTAGAGAAGAACATCAACTCAGGACCCCCACTAGTCAAACTATGACTCAAATTTAAAACTAATAAGCAATGATCAATTGACTAAGACAAATTTTGTTATATAATGTCTATACACCATTATGAGCTCAAAGTGTAACTAATAGACAAACAAAATCTGAATATAGAGGAAAATTTTTATTAAGATAATAATAATGGCCAATAAGTACAACATGTTATTATATTAGGTCCTTTAGTAAGCCTCATCTTCGACACGTGTCCTACGAAGATTTTAGGAGGAAGACCTTTGGTCATTGGATCCACTAGCATATTATGTGTACTTATGTACTCAATACAAAGAACATTTTTCTCAATCTGTTCGCGTTCAAACAGATATTTTGTATCGAGATACAGCTCAATGTCAGTTGAACTGTTACTGTTCAAGAAAGTTACGGCACCTGAGTTATCACAGTAAAGCTTCATTGGTGTGGTAATGGAGTTGACGATTTTGAGTCTACTGATCAGGTTCTTTAACTACATCCCATGACAAGTGTCATTGTAAACAACAATGTATTCAGCCTTCATGGTGGACGTTGCAGCCAGTTCTGTTTATGAAGCCGTCAAGAGATTAACCTTGTCGGAATCAGATTAACCTAATACTTCTAAGTAGTCACTTCTTTCTATAAGTTAATGTGTAGTCTTTGGTCCTTTGCAGATATCGTAGAACCTTTTAGCCGGTGATATAAGCGATATCTGGACGAGTACATACCTGAGCATACGTAATGCTCCCGACTACTTATGAGTAAGGTATCATCCTCATTTGCTCCTTTTTAATCTCAATGCTCGGACTTTGGAAACAATCACATAGGTCTCCTTTTAGCTATAGTGGGTGTGTAGTGCTGCATGTTATAACGTTCCAAGATGTGTTCAATATAAGCCTTTTGAGAAAGATTCAGAACATCATTACGCCTGTCCCGATGTATTTCGATAACTATGACAAAAGAGGCATCATCGAGATCTTTCATGTCGAAATTATGTGAAAGTATACGCTTTGACTCATGCAACATATTCAAGTTGTTACTTGTAAGTAGAATATCATCCACGTACAAAACAAGGATTGTAAAGTTACTCCCACTGATCTTGAGATAGGTGCATTGATCCACTTGATTCTTTAGGAAGTCTTGTCCTTTTTTTACTTCATCAAACATAAGGTACCATTTTAGTGATGCTTACTTCAACCCATATATGGACTAACTCAACTTGCAGACCATGTGCTCTTTACCTTCTGGAATGAATCCTTCAGGTTGCCGCATGTATACGTCTTATTGCAAGTTTCCATTCAGGAAAGTGGTCTTGACATCGATCTAATGTAACTCTAAATCATAATGATCTACGAGTATCGTGACGATCCTTAAAGGATCTTTACGAGAGACAGAAGATAAGGTCTCTTGACAATCGATTCCTTCTTGTTGAGTAAAGCCCTTCGCAACCAGTTTGGCCTTATAGCGTTCGACGTTTCCATTTGGGTCTAATTTGGTTTTGAAGATCCATTTACAACCTATAAGTTTGGATTCTTCAGGAAATTCAACCAAATCCCAAACGTCATTAAGCTACATGGAATTAAGCTGTTCAATCATGGCTTCATTCCATTGAGTGGCCTGATCACTATTAAGGGCTTCTTAATAAGAGGTAGGATCAGTAAGCTTTGCAATGTCCTCAACTTCAGTGAAATAAGTTATGAAATCATCAAAATTTATGGCCATGCGTGACCTGGATGATCTCTTGAGTTGATTTTCAGGTTCAATAAGGAAGATGCTTCAGCATTAGTAGTATCCTGATTAGGAGAGTTTTAATTAGGAGAAGGTGGATCAGTGGTATTAGGAGCAGGGTTGGGTACAAGAGGAATTATCGGAGGAGTAGTAATCACCGACGAGTGGTTTCCCCCTGCTTCTTCTATTTCTTACAAATCCAAGTTATGATTTGTCGTGCTCCCACTGATCTCTAAGTTCTCGAGAAACGTGGCATGTTGCGTGTCAATGATGTTAGTATTGTGGGAAGGACAGTAAAACAGACAACCTTTTGAGTTATCAGGATAACTGATAAAGAAACATGTAAAAGTTTTAGGATCCAATTTCTTTAAGTTAGGTATAGGCTTTTGCTTCGGCTGGACAGCTCCATACATTCATATATTTTAGACTCGCTTTCCTACCTATCCAGGAGTCTTAGGGACAAATTTTGATGGAAAGTAAATTGAGTACATGAACGACTGTATTTAACGCCCCAGTCCAAAGGAAAGTAGGTAAGTTAGTGTTGGCAAGCATACTTCGCACCATGTCTATTTAGGTTCTGTTTCTCCATTTAGCAACACAATTTTGTTGAGGAGAACTAGACATGGTGTATTGGATAATTATGCCATGTTCCTTGCAAAAGTTATGGAAAGGACCAAGAGCTTGACCAATATCAGTATGTCTACCATAATACTCACCTCCTATATTTGATCTCACAACTTTTATTTTACGATCAAGTTGGTTTAAAACCAATGTATTAAGATCAATAAAAGTTTGTAAGGATTAAGATCACATAACGCGAATACTCGTCAATGAATGTAATAATGAATGTAATAAATGATGTATGTCCTAAGATGGATGCGGGATATTCCCTTTAGCCATTCTGCCTTTGAGGCACCAAATACATGTTTCAAATCACTAAAGTCAAGAGAATGTAATATTCCATCCATTATGAGTTGTGTCATGCGAACTCGTGAGATGTGGCCACGACATTATGCCACAACATGGAGAAATTCTCTAATTGTTTAGGTGATTGTGTCTTTGTTTTATTTATGTCATCAATATTAGGAGACAACAAAGACTGTGAGAGATTAAGACCCAGAGTCACCTCAGCATGTATTAATTGGAACATCTAGTAAAGGAATCAAATATTACATAAAGTAAGTTACCTTTCATAGCTAGCCACTCCTTGAATTTAGGGCAATCTTTCTGATTGTGCCCTTTGGCACGGGCGAATTTGCAGTTAGGATTGCTCGTCAAGGACTTAGAGCTAGAGGCAACAACACCATGATTAGCCTTTTGAACTTTATTCGCATTCT
Source organism: Erigeron breviscapus (assembly GCA_034093135.1). Taxonomy (NCBI): domain Eukaryota; kingdom Viridiplantae; phylum Streptophyta; class Magnoliopsida; order Asterales; family Asteraceae; genus Erigeron; species Erigeron breviscapus. The sequence continues at coordinate 93,557,844 of CM067172.1, forward strand.
TATTACTGTTATTACCCTTCCTCAAATTGGAATTAGTAATGGTAGTAAGGTGAACAACTTCAGGTTGGCCCAACTAAGACGACCCTTTTCTTGCACACACATTGCGATTAGTTCACTCATCGACGGTTTATCCTTCATAGCGTTATAAAGGTGCCGAAACGAGCAAGCAATGTGGTAATTATAAAGTACTCAAGAAAATTGTTAGAGACTTCCATTTTAGGACTCTTAAGCTTATGAGCCATGTCAAACATCTTCATTGTGTGTTCACGAACACTGCTATTTCCTTTGTATTTAAGCTACTTGCATGCACCTTAGACGTTCCCTTGAAGTGATAGCTCCTCGGGTACTGAGATTTAAGGAGTTCTCAACCATTATTAGTGACAAACCATTCGCCCAATCCCACTAAAAAAATTCGCTTTCTAAGGTGCGAAATAGTTAGCAGTAATAGCAGTGGGTTCATTATGGCGAATGACATAGTCAAGGTCTAGCATCTCCATAGTTAGAGGTAATCAATCCTTTCATGAAGCAAAGTTTGCACCGGTAAGTGGCTCAATGCCTAAGTTAGGTACTACAGTAGAGATAAGGAGGATATAAATTTATGATACGTGATACAAGCAATAGAAGATTATTATATTAATGCCTAAAATAAGTAGGCCTAATAGTAATATTCTTATAGTGACATGATTAGCAAGACTAAATAATGTCTCTTAATAGTAATGGAACTAAAGTAATGCCTAAAATAGGTAGGCCTAATAGTAATGTTCCTTAGAATGATGAGACTATGACCATTATTATAGTAATGAAGCTAGTGATAGGTAAGCCTATTGTAAACACCAAAACAATAAACTAAATTAAGGCTCAACTTAGATGTTACATCACCTTTGGGCAGAAATAACTAATATCTAAGTAAATATGAGCATTAGGGTCATTGAACACGACACTTATCTTTTGACCTTTGGGCACAAAATTAAGAATCGTGTATATTATGCATGCAAATAGTCCTTTTGGCACACAAAGCATATTAAATCACCTTTGGGCAGAATTAATATACTTAGTGTTCATTATGCAAAAGAGCGCAACATAAGAATCACATTTGACCTTTGGGCACAAATAATGAGACCATGTATATTAGTGCGAAGCCCCTAAGTTACGGGGGTCCGGGGTAGCGTCTCTGAAAGCGGGATCCAAGGGGCGGCAGCCCCTGGTGACTAAATCAAACTTCATTATTGAATTATTTACTTATTTGAGGGACAAATTTTTCCATAAAATTTTAAGGTGAAATCGTACTCGACAATTAAGATGAACTCAACAAAGACTAAATAAAATCGACAATTAAGGTTGAATTCAATAAAGACTAAATCAAAATCTTAAGATAAGGTCGAATTCAATAATGAAATGAGGTCGAATTCAATAATGAGGTAATGGTCGAATTCAATAAAGACTAAATCAAAATCGACAATTAAGGTCGAATTCAATAAAGACTAAATCAAAATCGACAATTAAGGTCGAATTCAATAAAGACTAAATCAAAATCGACAATTAAGGTCGAATTCAATAAAGACTAAATCAAAATCTTAAATAACGTCGAATCCAATAAAGACTAAATCAAAATCTTAAGATAAGGTCGAATTCAATAATGAAATAAGGTCGAATTCAATAAAGACTAAATCAAAATCGACTTAAAATAAGGTCGAATTCAATAAAGACTAAATCAAAATCAACTTAAAATAAGGTTGAATTCAATAAAGACTAAATCAAAATCTTAAGATAAGGTCGAGTTCAATAAAGACTAAATCAAATCCAACTTAAAATAAGGTTGAATTCAATAAAGACTAAATCAAAATCTTAAGATAAGGTCGAATTCAATAATGAAATAAGGTCGAATTCAATAAAGACTAAATCAAAATCAACTTAAAATAAGGTTGAATTCAATAAAGACTAAATCAAAATCTTAAGATAAGGTCGAATTCAATAATGAAATGAGGTCGAATTCAATAATGAGGTACTGTCGGATTCAATAAAGACTAAATAAAAATCGACAATTAAGGTCGAATTCAATAAAGACTAAATCAAAATCGACAATTAAGGTCGAATTCAATAAAGACTAAATCAAAATCGACAATTAAGGTCGAATTCAATAATGAAATAAGGTCGAATTCAATAAAGACTAAATCAAAATCGACAATTAAGGTCGAATTCAATAAAGACTAAATCAAAATCGACAATTAAGGTCGAATTCAATCTTAATCTTATCTTAATATATACTAAAAGGCAACTGACCTAACCTCAATTGACCAATCACAACTCTCAATTACACAAAATTAATTAAATCAACACATGTCTAAATTAATTTACACTTTTTGGTTTTCCATCACCAATTTACACTTTTCCAATTTAAAAATTATTATTTACATTTTTTGGTTTTCCATCACCAATTTACACTTTTTGGTTTTCCATCACCAATTTACACTTTCACCAAATTTAAAAATAATTAATTTACACTTTTTGGTTTTCCATCACCAATTTACACTTTCACCCAATTTAAAAATAATTTATTTACACTTTTTAGTTTTCCATCACCAATTTACACTTTAACCAAATTTAAAAAAATTAATATTTTATTGCATAATGTCTATCTAATAAAAAATATAGTTAAAAGTTAGAGAGGTTACAACATTTGGATTAATCATAAAAAAATATATTAGGTTGTAACATTACATTTGAATAAAATCATAAAATATGCTTAAATTTAGAATTTTCTAAATAGTCATGCGTATATATACACGAAATATATACTGATATATCGTACATCGTACAACATTTGGATTAATCACAACACACAAAATCATTGAAAACCCACGAACCAACTGTTACTTTTATTGTTCTTACGAACCATGAGTAACGAAAATAAAATTACTTTTTGTAAGACATCAATGAGAACTCGGTTAATTGTGTAATCAAGGTTAAGATATTCCTTCTCTAGAAGAGTTTGTATAAAAGAAACCTTGCTACACCATCCAACCTTTATATGATTTAGCATTCAGTATTTACATTTGAATATCTCATTTCGTTTTTAAGTACATTTTTAGATTTTAACATATTAGCATTTTTTTGTTCCATATATTAATTCTTATATTAATGATGTTGTAAAACTCGTGTATTTGACACAGGTCTAAAATCTAGTAAAGACTAAATCAAAATCGACAAATAAAAATAAACTAAAACCGATTCTGATTTGCGTGAAGATGAGCCGCAGCAAACAAAATAATAATTAAGATCAAATAAGCAACAATTGTCTTTTGCGTGAAGATGAGGGATAAGCCGCAGCAAACAATTGTTTCATTAATGATTCGTAGATCATTTTGTTTTTTTTTTTGAAAAGTCAAACCAAAAGAAAAAGATTTGACCTTTTCTTGTTTATCTCGGCAGCTTCAAAAGGGGCTTCCTATTGACACCCTTTTTCATCTATTGACACCCCTCAAAATGGGCGAAAATATTGAGCAGAAGGGGCGAAATTCGCCCCATCTGGCCTGACACTTTAAATCACACCGTTGTCAGCTTTACCTCAACTCAACCTGACACGCCATAGCAGAAGGGGCGAAATTTGTTAGCAGAAGGGGCGAATTTCGCCCCATCTAAGCCCAGACTTTTACCCACACCCCATCACCTTTACGTCACTTTTACCCATACTGTTTTTTTTAACAGTCTTTTACCCATACTGTACATCACATTTATGTCACTTTTATCCGAAACTGTCAGGGCAGAAGGGGCGAAAATTCTCCCCTTCTGCCATTCGCCCCTTCTGCTCTTACTTATCTCCTGCCCTATTTATGCATGAACGAGCGATGTTCATTTATAGTAAAATTTCAAAACGTAGATATTCAAATATCAGGTATGTACATGCTAAATTTTCATTGCTATTCTATTATTTATATATATTGATTTATATATATACGTATATAATGTTGTATATTTTAGATGGATAATTCTGACGATAACAACTCGGATGAGGGCGGTAATTTTGACTACGACTGTCACACCCCGTTGTAGCGGAAATACAGGGTTAACAAAATAATTGCGTACTAACCGTAGTTAAATAGAAATTACATCCATTAATACCAAATACAAGTCTAATACAAGTACAATCGTTTTAGAATGTGGACCCCAAAATACGATACAAGTCATCCTCATTTGGAACTGGGCCCACTAAATACGAGTTCAATATCTGGACAGTCTATTACAATTAAAGATAAAAACATGAGAGTCCTTAATGTCAAGTGCTAATTGTACGTCCAAGTCAAAAGAATGGCCCTACAATGCCAAAAACGATTCCAAGACTTACTGTTGGTCACCTGAAAAGTATGAAATTTGAGAGGATCAACTATCGAAATAGTTGGTGAGTTTACAGTATGTTTGACCAAAAGTCCAGTCGTCATTGGGAGCACACAATGACATGTAGTTATTTAAGACAAGACAGCCGGGATCAAGGTCCGACAATAATAAGACAATATGATTCGTACAGGATTTCCCGTCTACAATGGGGTACGGACCAGAACAAGATACCTCGCACAGGTCTCCCGTCTACAATGGGGTGCGGACCAGAACTATGACAGTCAGGCACAAAAACTGACAAGACAACCATTAGGATCTCATAATGGTAATGACTACATAAGGGGGGATCATTTTAGTTCATCAAACACAAAGAACAATTTAGTCAGCCGACAACATGGCAAGTCAAGACATATAGATCAAATTTTCATAAGACATGTATACACATTTTCAGGCAGCCGTCAACATGGCAAGACATAAGACAAATGATTTAATTTACCAAATCTCATGGCATAAACAAAGACAAATCATTTATAAAGTAGTCGTGTATACAACAGTACATGCTTTTCAGGCCCAAAGTAAAAGGAAAAGGGCGCCATAAACTCACCTTAGCGATCAACGAGCTAAAGGGGCGTGTAACTTGAGAATATGAGCAGTCTAGTCTCCACGTCTATCCAAAACCTAGGATATGAGTACCAATGGTGAGGATCAAATCTCACGATGACAAGTAATCCTACGTACAACTACTTAGCTATTGATCCTAGAATGCCACGACCAAGAATGTGATTTAATGTCCATTTTATTTGACTCAAATTTCTAACGTCATTGTCACTGAGATTATAAGGTATTCTCGAGGACTAAACCATATAAACAAAGTTCAAGTTCATAAGTCATCGTCTTTTGAAAATGTCAAACAGTCTGAAATATCGCGGCGCGATTGTCAAATTACACTGCTTCGCGTCGCGGCTCCTGAAGGATCGCGGCACGATGACCCATTTGTACTACTTCGCGGCGCGATACTGAAGGATCGCGACGCGATTCTGCACCTGAAAGAGTGAAAATGCAGTTTTTGACCATTTTCTGCAAACCAAACTATTTTCTAATCAACTCTTTTCATTTCAACAAGTGCAACCATGTTCAATAAACCTGGAAACAATCCATTTCGCTAACCATAAATAATTCCAACACTTTTTGATTTCAAAGACCCATTTGGAATCAAATTTCATCTAATAACCAAACCTAAAACTCATTCCATAGTCCAAGCCTATTCATTCAATCAATCATAACTGAAATTAACCCATAAGATGGAAATTAATCAAATCAAAAGTTTAGAAAAGAGTTACTTACCAAAATTTAGGGTTCTTGAAATTAAATGAAGAAAATGGTGATGAGGATTTCAATGCTTTGATTATCCTTGCCAAAAGATTATTGTTGTAGTCAATTAAAAGAAATTTTCCCTTTGATTTCCCTTGATGAACCGTAAGAAATAAAGAGATTGAGAGCAATTTGACTTTGTGGTGAAAATGAATGGTACTATGTGTGTTCGATATAGTAGGGGGGCAGGGGGGAGGTTTTGGTGTTCATTTTCCCTCCACACAAATAAGAGGCCGGCCCATGTGGCCTTATTTTAGACATTTTGGTACCCTTTATTTGGTAAAATGCTTACGATTAAATACCGTATGACCAAAAGGTTATAATTTAAAGTAAAGGTATTTTCCCTCGTGTTATTTAAAATAAGACAAGTCAATAAAGTTTCGTCAAAGTGAACTTTATAATATTTAGTCTAGACAGTCTATTTATTTTGTACAAGACATAACCTTTAAATATTTAATTAAAGTTATTTTTAAGACTCGGCATTCGTCTAGATAGCTAATAGTCTACGTCATCAAGATACGTCTAATTTGACTAAGTCAAAAGTCCAAAAGTCTAATAATTTCCACGTCAAAGACCGTCTAAATTAGACGAGATTATGATAATGACCAATCTTAAACAAGATTAAGACTAACCCGTTGCTAATTAATTACGAGTTGTCACAGCATCCCCGACTTCTAAGGATTTTGTCCCGAAATCAAGCCTTGCTCAGTAAAAAGATGAGGATAATTATCCCTTATATAGTCTTCACGTTCCCAAGTCGAGTCGGGTCCGTGTTTTGAGTTCCAACGAACTTTGACCAACTTGATACGACTACGTCTAAGCTGTTTGAGCTGTTGGTCTAGAATTTCAACAGGTTCCTCGACGAATTGAAGAGAGTCATTCACTTGCAACTCTTCGACAGGTACAACTAATGTTTCATCAGTCAGACATTTCTTAAGATTTGATATATGAAATGTGGGATGAACATGTTCCAGCTCTTGGGGTAAATCGAGCTTATAAGCCACGGAACCAATTCTTTGAACAATTTCAAATGGTCCGATATAACGAGGACTAAGTTTTCCTCGCACGCCAAAACGTGCAGTGCCTTTCCAAGGTGACACTTTCAACATGACTTTATCTCCCACTTGGAACTCAAGTGGTTTCCTTCTACGATCTGCATAGCTCTTTTGGCGATCCTGAGCCGCCTTCAGTCGTGCCCTAATTTCAATAATCTGGTCAGTAGTCTTCTGAACCAGTCCATACTTGTATAAACGACGCTCACCAGCATCGAGCCAACAAACAGACGATCTACATTTTTGCCCATACAAAGCCTCAAAAGGTGAACATTTAATGCTTGAGTGATAGCTGTTATTATACGAGAATTCAGCTAACGGCAAAAAGGTATCCCAACTACCTTTGAAATCAATAACACATGCCCGAAGCATGTCTTCTAAAGTCTGAATGGTACGCTCACTTTGCCCGTCCGTTTGTGGATGGTAAGCCGTACTCAAATTTAACTGAGTGCCTAAGGCGTCTTGAAAATATCTCCATGATTGTGAAGTGAAATGACCATCACGATCAGAGATAATAGACACAGGAACGCCATGAAGAGACACGATCTTTTCAATATATACTTGAGACAATTTCTTTATCTTCCAATTCTCCCGTATTGGAATGAAGTGTGCAGACTTAGTTAATCGATCAACAATGACCCAAATAGTATCGTATCCTTTCAGGGTTCGAGGTAACTTCGTAATGAAGTCCATAGTGATCTGTTCCCATTTCCAGTCAGGAATTTAGGGTTGCTGGAGGAGCCCAGAAGGCTTTTGGTGCTCCGCCTTAACCATTGAACAATTTAAACATTTTGAAACATACGTGGCGATATCTCTTTTCATACCAGGCCACCAATAAAAATCCTTTAATCCGTGGTACATTTTGTCAGCATAAGGATGGATTGAATACTTAGATCGATGACTCTCGTTCATCAAGAGTTCTCTAAGCCCATTATATTTGGGAATCCACACTCTGCCCTTAACATGTCGGATCCCATCACCATCCAATTCAAATAACCGTTCAGCATTCCACAATGCTTCTTTCTTGATACGCCCTAGTTGTAGGGCCTCGTTTTGATCATCCAAAACTCTATCCCTTAATGACGAGCCAAGATAAGAACTTGCTCTTGTTATTACAGATAGTGAAATCCTATCCTTTCTACTCAGCGCGTCAGCAACAACATTTGCTTTACCGGGATGATATTTGAGTTCACAATCATAATCACTGAGTAATTCTACCCATCGTCTTTGTCTCATATTCAGCATTTTCTGATCGAAGATGTGCTGAAGACTTTTGTGATCTGTGAATACCGTACACTTGGTACCATACAAGTAGTGCCTCCATATCTTTAAGGCAAAGACAACCGCTCCGAGTTCATGATCGTGGGTTGTATAGTTCTTTTCGTGGATTTTGAGCTGTCTTGAAGCGTAAGCAATGACCTTACCTTCCTGCATAAGTACACATCCCATGCCTTGATGTGAAGCGTCACAGTATACCACGAAATTTTCAATTCCATTTGGTAATGCTAAAATAGAAGCATTACATAGTTTGTCTTTCAACGTTTGAAATGCCTCTTCTTGGGCATCCTGCCAAATAAATTCCTTCGTCTTTTGAGTCAACAACGTCAAAGGTTGAGCAACCTTTGAGAAGTTCTCGATGAATCTCCTATAATATCCAGCCAATCCAAGAAATTGGCGGATTTCTGTCGGAGTTTTAGGGGCTTCCCAATTCTTTATTGCTTCGACCTTTGATGGATCTACGTGGATCCTATCCATATTCACTACATGACCCAAGAAGTGTACTTCTGTAATCCAGAATTCACATTTTGAGAATTTTGCGTACAATTTTTGATCCTTGAGTAGTTGTAGAATGGTTCTCAGATGACCTTCATGTTCGTCTTTAGTTCTCGAGTAGATCAGTATGTCATCAATGAATACAATGACAAACTTGTCGAGATACGGTCGACATACTCTGTTCATTAAGTCCATAAACACAGCAGGTGCATTGGTTAAACCAAACGGCATGACCAAAAACTCATAATATCCATAACGAGTTCTGAAGGCTGTTTTAGGTATGTCTATCTCTCTGACTCTGAGTTGATGATACCCAGATCTGAGATCAATCTTGGAAAAGTGTGATGCACCTTCCAGTTGGTCAAACAAGTCGTCGATACGAGGTAAAGGGTATCGGTTCTTGACGGTCAACTTGTTCAATTCTCTATAGTCGATACATATGCGCATAGAGCCATTTTTCTTTTTAACAAATAAGATCGGAGCTCCCCAAGGTGATGAACTTGGGCGAATTAGTCCTTTTGCCAACAACTCTTGAAGTTGCTCGGATAATTCTTGCATTTCTGACGGCGCAAGACGATAGGGTACCTTGGCCACAGGTACAGCTCCAGGGACCAAGTCTATTCCAAACTCGACTGGTCTATGAGGTGGAAGTCCCGTCAACTCTTCGGGAAACACCTCCGGAAAATCTTTAACAACTGGAATATCTTGAATGCCTTCACCCTCTGGTTTCCTTTCAACCACTAGTGCCAAGAAAGCAGGGTATTCTTTTTGTAAATATCTGTTCGCTTTTATCGCCGACACTAAAATCAATTCCTTCCCTGACTTGTCTCCTTGCACTATCAATGTCTCGCCATTTAGAAGGGGTATTCTTACAACCTTCTCGTAACAACCAATATCGGCGCGAACTCTAGACAACCAGTCCATACCGACAATCACATCAAAACTTCCTAATTCTATGGGAATTAGATCAATTTTAAAGGTTTCACCGGATAATGTCAAATTGAAATCTACTAAATGGTCTCTAGCAACATACTTTTGACCGTTTGCATATTCGACAATATAAGTTTCTTTCACGGGGATAGCTACTATATTAAATCGAGACTTAAATTCTAAGGATATAAAGCTTTTATCAGCACCAGAGTCGAATAACACAAAGACATAATGATTATTGAGCATGAATGTACCTATCACAACGTTGGGATCACGTCGTACATCAGCAGCATCCAAAGCAAAAACTCGACCTCTGCCTTGTCCTCCTTGATTCCTAGCTTGATTGTTCCCCGCATTGTTCCTCACGAGAACTATAGCAATGTTGTTCGGGTTTAGATTGAGTCGTGGACACGCGGGTCGCATATGGGTTTCGCTCCCACATTCGTAGAATTGACCAGGTGTCTTGTCCCTACAGTACCTTGCCAAATGTCCCGTCTTTTTACAACGGTGGCAAGTAGGACAGTTTCCCCTGTGATGGAGGCCACACCTGTTACATTTCGGGTCTGGGCCAGTGTACCTCTTGACATCCTGAGTGACTACTGCAAAGTTTCTAGCAGTCTTAAACCTCTTGCCATTTCCACCATCGCCAAATCCACTACCAGAGGCATGATCATTCCTTCTCTTGATCACCTCTGTTCCAACAGAAGAACCAGTGGTTCTTTTCAAGTCTATCACCATCCGGTTGGTTGCACTAACTGCCGCTTGAAGAGTCAAAGGATTAAAAGTGGCTACCAACCTTCGGATATCAGGTGACAAGCCATAACAGTATCTTTCAATTAACTTCTCCTCCGTATCCACCATACGAGGAACTAGTCTTGCCAACTCATGAAAACGAGTAGTGTATTTCTCTTTGTCTAGTCCGACCATATTATGATTCCAAAATTCGCCTTCCATTTTCTGTACTTCCTCTCGAGGACAGTACTTTTCCATTAACATCCTTTTAAAGTTCAACCAAGGTATGTTATTAGCCGGCTCTCGGCCACGAGTCCTAATCTGCTCGTTCCACTACGACAGAGCGTGCTTTTGAAATTGAGTGGCTGCATATTCCACTTTGTGCTCTTCGGCACAACGGCTGATATGAAGCACCGCCTCTATGCTTTCCAGCCAGTTGATTAGACCGACAGGACCCTCGGTGCCATGGAACTCCTTTGGCTTGCAATACGTGAAGGTCTTAAAGTCACTCCCTCGAAGATGAACTCGAGGAATAACTTGTTCAGTAGTAGGTTCAACATTGTTACTATTGTCAGCCATGATGATTATTGTTGGCGTTCATGCTCGCCGTGATCTGAGCGACTAAAGTAGGCATAGCGGCCAATAACTGTTGTGTCACAAATGCTGCCATGTTATTTTCCCCGCCAGTATTTGGGGTAGGTCCAGGGCCAGTGTTCACATGGACTGCAACAACTTCTGGTCTTTGCTGAATCACAGGTTCTTCCTGTTCAGCTTCATTAGGTCTAGGAGTTGATCGAGTAACTCTCTTTTGAGCAGTTTTATTACTTGGAGCTTTTTTCTGGATTTTGCTTCGCGTTTTAGGAGCCATAAGTCTATGACATGAACAAAAATGTCATTTAGAGATTTCCTTGAAATGTTAATCAGAAAGTAGCTTTGCAAGACAGATGACAGTACCATGCAAGTCATAAATTATAAAATTGTATGAATTCATGCACTAGACAAGACAAGAAAATATGAAACATCATATTTCTAGAGCGAAGAATAAGCAAGTGACATAGTCTGAACAGGTATGTAAGCCAAAAGACAATCGTATTTCATTGATGTTCAAAAATTTACATAGTCTAACGGGTACGATTCCAAAAACATGTGGGAACTACATCCACAACGATAGACTACATAGTCAGAGTGATACGATTCAAAGACATGTGGGAACTACATCCACAAAAGATAGACTACAACTCAAAGTACAAGAGTATGAGTTGTTATAAGTTCTAGGCTTACAATACGTCACTACTACAAGATTACATCTTGAAAAGAACAACAACTAGCAAAGCCACAACCAAGGCTACCAAAACTAACAGTATGCATACCAATGTTCTAATAGTCTCCTTCCCTTCCTTAGCAATAGCCATAGCCTCAGACGCATGATGATAAGCTCCAGTCAACGCTTGAGCTTGATTCTCTATCGCTTCCCTAGTACGGATGAGAGAATTGTTCATCCTTGACATTTGTCGGAGAGCATATTCTGACCTATCAGTTGCATCAGCAACTGGCATCCCTTCAGCAGCATTGGGATTGTAAACAGGCACTCTGGAGGAACCCGTTGCATACCGATCACCCAGAAGAAAAGAGGGACCAAACACACAGTTGTCCTGAACCGGTGCAGAAGGACCAGGAACATTAGGATCTCGAGGAGCATAGGGAAGACGAGCTCCCTCAGCAGTCCTCCTCTGATAGGTTACTACTGGTGACAGAGGTGGTTGAACATGAATTGATACATGCTCATTTCCAGATTCACTGGATGTTGACACCAGATTGATGGGGCGTGATTCATTGCCCGAAGCCTCAAATGGTTCCTCTTCATAAGAGTTAGGAACACATGGGTAGGAATTAGCTACCACAGGAACTGGAGGTGTACAAGGTACAACAGCATTAGAGCTAACTCCGTCCGACATGACTAGTCTGAAAAGATAGTCAAAGAATCCATATAAGTCTAATGGATGAGACAGTACAAGTCAAATGGATGTGACAGTACCAGTCAAATGGATGTGACAGTACGCAGCACATGAGTTTTGTTAGGTCCAGATTTAGTCCAGATTTACTGGACTCGCTCCAGACTCGACTACTGGAGCCTTACTGAAGATCTGTCCAGAAACGTGTTCTACTGGACCTACTCTAGACTTGGAATCTGGAGTCCCTCTGAAGATTTGTCCAGAAATAATGGAAGACCAGTGAGCAAATACTTGTATAGGAAATCTGGAGTATTCTCCAGATGAGCTCACTGGACTTCACCCCAGTCCAGATCAACTCTACTGAAGACATTTTGACTGAAGTCAAAGACTGAAGTCTGAAGAAAGAAGACTTAACAAATGGCGGAGTCCACTGGAAAGTCTTACCAGATCTATACACTGGAGGATTGTCAGTGTTCTAGATCCTACAAGTCTGAACACTGATATCAAGGATTGACTTTTCCCTTTACACACTTTCCAAAGAACAATCCACTTGTTCTTTACCAAAGTATACGTGTGTAAAGGTGGTTGGATAAAAGGATACACTTGCATTTGATGTGACTTTATCCTTATTCCTTATCCAATACATTTAATGTTCTTGTCGGATCATTAAATGTATGCAACCATATTTGTACGGCACAAAATTCACTGGTGAATTTTGTTGCCTATAAATACAAAGTCATTTCCTTGACATAAATACTTTTAAGCATTCATTTTGCATTGAAGTGAATTTGTCCAAATATTCTCGATCTTAAACTGGGATACTTCACAACTTTAAGTATCTCGATCCTAAAGAGTTATTTGACAAATATAGATCATTTGTAACTCATAGGTTGTTAGGATACATACTTAATTGTATTATCTTGATTCCGCAACAACCTTGTGTTTTATTTAACATCATAAATAAAATACCCATGAAAAATACATAATGTTCCACTTTATTTGTTTAATGCTTTAAGTCTTGTATTACTTTATTTATATACTTGCATTTATATTAAAGTAATACTAGTCCAATCTAGTGATTATTAGACTTGTTGTATTTTACACTTTCCTAGTTAACCATCGAACTTAAGGGACTCACATTTGGTATCAGAGCAGAAGGCTAAACATTGCCTAGATCTGTTTCTTGATGGCTAACCAAGAAAATAAACAAGGTTTTAGTCTTGGTCCCGATCCTAATGCAAATATTAATGATCAAAATGAACCACCAATTGTTAATAACACTAATCCACCTCCCCCTCCTACTCCTGCTTCTCCACACGTGCATGTGCACTACTCAAATAATCCTGTTCCTAAATTCAGTGGGAACAGTGATGAATTTGGTACGTGGAAGGCTAGGATGGTTTTGCATGTCACTGGTATTGAGAGGAACATGATGAAAATTTTAAACAAAGGTCCTTATGTACCAACATCACCTCTCAATCCCCTTCTTAATCCTTCTGGATCTAGAAGAGGAAGGGAAAAGAGGGAGGAACATTGGTCAGAAGAGGAGAGGAGATTGGTGAATCTAGACACCCTTCTCAAAAACATGATCCTCGGGGCCGTTCCAGAAACCCTAATTCCCACACTAGTTCTTTTTCCTAGTGCTAAAACCACGTGGGATGAACTTTTAAACCAACATGAAGGAGGAGATGACACCATTGTCACCAGAAAGGTCTCCTTAAACAAGAGGTATGAGTCATTTTTTGCTCAACCTAACGAGTCTCTCACTGGTACTTACACCAGATTTATGAGTATCATAAACCAATTGAGAGGTCTTGGGGTTGAGAAGGACAAGGATATACTTCTGGAGAAATTTTGTGACATTCTACCCACCAAATGGTCTCACATGATCCTAGTCTTACGACAAGGAAAAACTCTGCACACACACACTCTCTCAACTCTTTATGGAGCTTTCAGGTACACTGAAGAAAATCAAGCTCAGAGAGTGGTGGCAGAACAAGATGCCTATAACCATGCCTCCAGTAGTCCTAATGTGGTTAGTCATACTGAACCACAAAGTACAGCACTGATATCTTCTGAGAATGTATTTTCTATGAAGAAGATGGTGTCTGAACTCATGGATTCTGGAGAGTCCAGTCAAGTCTCTCCAGACTGTTGTGATGAAACTGAAGATGATGACCTTATTGCAATGATTGCTAAAACGTTTAACCGTTTCAAAGCAAGAGCAAATAGGCCATCTGGACAATTTGCATCCAGTTCTTCCACTGACAAGACCAATTTGACATGCTTTAAGTGTGGCAAAAAGGGTCATTTCATGAAAGAGTGCAGGTCCAACCAGTTTGTATCCAAGCCTGGTCCATTCTCTTCAAATAATAAGCCTGATGATAGCTATAAAATGAAATATAAAAAGCTTAAGGCCCAAATTGCTCTCATGGCATAACAAATTGAAACCAATAATAAGTGCATGATTGCAACAACTGAAGAGAAGTGGGTTCCTTCTGATGAATCATATGCTGATGAAGAAGAGGAAAGAGATTGCTGTTACATGGCTCTGGCAGACGAAGAGCTCCTGGTGAAGGAAGATGTCACATCTGGACGATGGGTGGACATTGTTATCAAGAAGGTTAGTGATTATGATAATGCAACTGACCAAGAACTAAAATTGGACATTGCTGAAGCTCTTAATTCTGATTTGATTTTTGTAGAAACTGTTAGATCTGATTGTGTAAATGGTCTAGAAACAGATTCTTCTGAAATAAATGCTTTAAAATCAAAATTAAAGGAACTTCAAGACATTGAACTGGCATTTCAAGCCCAGGTTCTGGTAACTGAACAATTGATTCAAGAAAAACAAGATCTTGAGATCATTTTAGAAAAAGAAAAACTGGTAATAAAATCATGGCTAGAAACTAAAAAGCCATATGATGCTGTATTAAAACAATTTCCTGCTCAAAAACGTGCATATTTAGATGGAAATACTCATATAGCATCATTAATACCAGTAATCGATCGATTACCAGAGGAGTTCAGGCCCACCACTATTTATGATGAGCCTGTAACTCCCAAGGCCAATTTTTACCCAGTTCAATCTCCAGAGGTTAAGACTGGAGAGCTCCAGATGACTACTCCAGTTAAGGAGGTCCATTGGAATAGACCTTTGCCTCAGACCAATCCCTTACCAAAGCCTAGGACTGGAAAGGCTAAGGTATCATCTGAAGAAAATATTTTGTCCAGGTTAGAGAGCCAGATTCAAATTCTGACTCGTCAATCACAAAGTTTTAATGCAAGATTAAACTTTATTGAGGGTACTTCATCTGGCCCTAGACAAAATACAAAACCTTTTGCTAAGAAAGACAATTTTATTCTCCAGTTGAGAAAATGAAAAAGGTTTCAAAATCATCAACCCCAGTGGTCTTTTCAACTAAGACCACTGTTGAAGAAAGTGAACTGAACCAGATTGCCCCAGGGACCTATAAGGGAAGGTCCAGTGAACCCATCAGTCGATGGGTTCACAAATCTAACTGATAAATATCTGGTGTATGTGCAGGGCGATCAAAAGAAATATATCTGGTATCTTGACAGTGCTGCTGGCAGGACGATGACCGGATGTAAGACCCTGCTGGAGGAGTTCACCATTTCTGATGGACCCTCCATTACTTTTGGAAATGATGGTTGTGGAAAGACTGAGGGATACGGTGTTCTGAACAATGGACAAGTCAAGTTCAGACGTGTTACATTTGTGAATGGTTTGAAATATAACTTGATCAGTGTAAGCCAACTGTGTGATGATGGCTATCAAGTCTTATTCAATATTGCTCAGGGTATCGTATTCAACAAGGACTGGAAGGTAGTGTTGATTGCTCCCAGAAAAGGGAATGTGTACGTGATGGATATGGAAAGCTCTCCTTCAGAGCAGTGTTTCTATACTCAAGCTGATGAAGACACAAACTGGTTATGGCACAAAAGGTTATCCCATTTAAATTTCAAAAATATTAATAAGTTGTCCAGAAAACAACTTGCAGATGGGATACCTTCAGTTTCCTTCAAAAAGGAAAGGCCATGTCCAGGATGTGAGATGGGTAAGCAAAAACGTACCAGTTTCAAGACCAGACAGAATTTCAGCATATCTGAACCTCTTCATATGCTTCATATGGACCTCTTTGGTCCAGTGAATGTTCAGACTCGTGCTGGTAAAAGATACACCCTGGTGATCGTAGATGAATTCTTCAGATTTTGTTGGGTGATCTTTCTTAGGTCTAAAAGTGAAGCTGCTGCTGAAATCATCAGTCTTATCAAGCAAATTGAGCTCAAGTACAGTCGAAAGGTGTGTCAGTTAAGAAGTGACAATGGAACAGAATTCCATTATGCAACTCTGGAGTCATTCTGTACTGACACTGGCATCTCCCAGAATTTCTCATCAGCCCGCTCTCCAGAACAAAATGGAGTGGTGGAAAGGAAGAATCGAACGCTGATAGAAGCTGCCAGGAGTATGCTTGCTGAATCTGGACTGTCTACCAGTTTCTGGGCAGAAGCAATTGCAACTGCTTGCCACACCCAGAATCGATCAGTGTACATCAAAAGACACAAAAAGACAGCCTATGAAGTCTTAAGAAATAGAAAACCAAATATTGGTTATTTTCACGTTTTTGGATGTCCAGTTTACATCCTGAACGACTCCAGTCAGCTAGGCAAATTTGATGCCAAAGCTGATGAAGACACAAACTGGTTATGGCACAAAAGGTTATCCCATTTAAATTTCAAAAATATTAATAAGTTGTCCAGAAAACAACTTGCAGATGGGATACCTTCAGTTTCCTTCAAAAAGGAAAGGCCATGTCCAGGATGTGAGATGGGTAAGCAAAAACGTACCAGTTTCAAGACCAGACAGAATTTCAGCATATCTGAACCTCTTCATATGCTTCATATGGACCTCTTTGGTCCAGTGAATGTTCAGACTCGTGCTGGTAAAAGATACACCCTGGTGATCGTAGATGAATTCTCCAGATTTTGTTGGGTGATCTTTCTTAGGTCTAAAAGTGAAGCTGCTGCTGAAATCATCAGTCTTATCAAGCAAATTGAGCTCAAGTACAGTCGAAAGGTGTGTCAGTTAAGAAGTGACAATGGAACAGAATTCCATTATGCAACTCTGGAGTCATTCTGTACTGACACTGGCATCTCCCAGAATTTCTCATCAGCCCGCTCTCCAGAACAAAATGGAGTGGTGGAAAGGAAGAATCGAACGCTGATAGAAGCTGCCAGGAGTATGCTTGCTGAATCTGGACTGTCTACCAGTTTCTGGGCAGAAGCAATTGCAACTGCTTGCCACACCCAGAATCGATCAGTGTACATCAAAAGACACAAAAAGACAGCCTATGAAGTCTTAAGAAATAGAAAACCAAATATTGGTTATTTTCACGTTTTTGGATGTCCAGTTTACATCCTGAACGACTCCAGTCAGCTAGGCAAATTTGATGCCAAAGCTGATGAAGGGTATTTCTTAGGCTATTCAGCCATTCGCAAGGCCTTCAGAGTCTACAACAAGAGACTGGAGAAGGTCCATGAGTCAATTCATGTCACATTTGATGAATCAAATGTTGCAATCAACAAAAAGCCAGCCCTTGACACTCCCCCAGTAACTCCAATTGTCTTTTCTGAATCTGATCCTATAAACGACAAAACTAAAGATTCAAAAGACACAGTTTCCAGTCATCCTGATCTGGAACCTGTTCAGAAAAAGAAACTCTCCAGTAGTACTCCATTCTATCCTTCTATTATTTTCAAACTACCCTCTGAAATTAATATTGGATCAGATGTTCGTACTACTCCCCCAGTATCAGTGTCAGTTGAAAATAGACCAGAAATGTCTTCTTATGAAGAATTTCAAACTGAACCAGTACTTCAGGAAATGCCTTCAAATGAAGATTTTCATGATGCAAATCGTGATTTAAATGATTCAGATGAAGATAATGAAGTAGTCTGGCAAGATCCTCCTCCAGAAGCAACTCCAGAGGAGACTCAACTGAATTCTTGCACTGATATTGTTGTCAGTAATAATCCTGGTCAGTACTCCAGATGGACAAAAGCTCATCCTATTGATCAGATCATTGGTGACTCCAGGTTTCGTTGATGAAAAGCATCCACATTGGGTATATCGTCTGGACAAAGCGCTATATGGTCTCAGACAAGCCCCACGTGCCTGGTATGACACTCTGACTAAACATTTGTTGAAAAATGGTTTTAAACGAGGTGCAATTGACAATACCTTATTTATTCTTCATGAAAAGGTAATCTGTTAATGGTACAAATTTATGTTGATGATATTATTTTTGGGTCTACTGATGAAAACATGTTCAAGAAATTTTCGAAAATAATGTCAACTGAATATGAGATGAGTTTGATGGGTGAACTAACATATTTTCTTGGACTCCAGATTAAACAAAACAATGATGGCATTTTTATTAATTAGGAGAAATATGTTAGAGATATTTTAAAGAAATTTGATATGAATTCTTCACCATCTAAACCAACTCCAATTTCTGCACCACTGACACTGGACTTCGATCCAGATGGTAAACCAGTGAACACCACTATCTATAGAGGCATGGTTGGTTCACTGATGTATTTAACTGCCAGTAGACCAGATATTATGTTTTCAACATGTTTATGTGCCAGATATCAGTCTAATCCAAAGGAATCTCATATGCTTGCTGTAAAGCGCATACTGAAGTACCTTAAAGGAGTCCCCAGTCTAGGTCTTTGGTACCCCAAAGGCTCAGGCATGGATCTAATGGGTTATTCAGATTCAGATCATACAGGTTGTAAGATAGATAGGAAATCCACAACTGGTGGATGTCATTTCCTAGGTGGCAAACTGGTCAGCTGGACCAGTAAGAAGAAAACTTCAGTTTCATTGTCCACTGCTGAAGCTGAATACGTGTCTGCAGCCAGTTGTTGTGCTCAGATACTCTGGATGAAGAACCAGTTGCTTGATTATGGTATTAAATATTCAAAGACCCCAATCTTTTGTGATAATACCAGTGCCATTGCTATCTCAAACAATCCAGTCATGCATTCCAGAATGAAGCACATTGATCTCAGGTATCACTTCATTCGTGATCATATTATGAAAAACAACATTGAACTCCATTTTATTCCCACTGACAAACAACTCGCTGACATTTTTACCAAACCTCTGGATGTCAAAACTTTTGAATATCTTGTTGGTGAGTTGGGAATGTTAAATCCTTAAATCTGGTGACTGCTCAGATATTGAACGCCTTTGTGTACTATCTTTGCATTATTAGATTTCTGGAACAACATTCCAGGGAAAGACTTGAAAGATATTTTTGTTCTTAAAAATGTTTTAAATTCAAAGGGAATTTATTAATTTATTTTCTCACTGGATAAATTCTTCAGAAAATATTACTGGTGCTTTGTAAATGTGTCCCTCTCACTGGTAACTGGACAGATTAAAGTGCGTGTTTGAGGTGACTAATGTCTCCTTGTAAATGTGTCCCTCTCACTGGTAACTGGACAGATTAAAGTGCGTGTTTGAGGTGACTAATGTCTCCTTGTAAATGTGTCCCTCTCACTGGTAACTGGACAGATTAAAGTGCGTGTTTGAGGTGACTAATGTCTCCTTGTAAATGTGTCCCTCTCACTGGTAACTGGACAGATTAAAGTGCGTGTTTGAGGTGACTAATGTCTCCTTGTAAATGTGTCCCTCTCATTTTTCTGAATTAGTTGACGTGCAAGTTTGAGGTTACCAGTCTTTCAAAATGGTTTTCACTGGTACTTTACTGGAGTGTCCCTCCAGTGTACCATCAGTACATGTTCACTGGACTAATCCACCAGTGATACTGGAGTGTCCAGTCAACCTCCAGATGCACTGAAATATGTCATAATATTTTCTAAATACTTGGTCATTGTGTGTGCCACGTAAACAAATCTTTTTGAAAATATCTTAATCCTACGTGGCATGTAAATTTTTCAACGTAATGATGGTCTTTTTACTTTGGGAAAACAAAAAGTACAACTTGTTACTATTTGTGGGCTGTAAACCGTCATGCATTTATGTATGATGTGATGTAATTAATGCGGATCTCAGAACCCGGTCAAAAATGCTATTTGATAATTTCAAATAAATCGTTTGAGTTCCACATTCCTTCTCCTATATATACCCACTTTCAATTTCAATTGCATTTACTTCGAACATATTTACTCCCAAATCTTTCAAATTCCTTCATTTACTTCTTCATTCATTTTCCAATCATCATCATCTCTCATATTTACTCCCAAATCTTTCAAATTCCTTCATTTACTTCTTCATTCATTTTCCAATCATCATCATCTCTCATATTTACTCCATTTTCATTCATTCTTTCATTATTCAATTTCATTTTCATCTATTCTTTATAAATGGCACCTAGACAATCAAGAACTAAAAATATGCTTGCCAATGAATACATTCCTTCGGAAAATGTTGCTAGGGCACCTCATATCAATCTTGAGGCAAGTGCCATAAGAATCAATATGAATAACTGGATGGCAAGACTCTCTCTGTCCAGTGTTCATGATGCCCAATCTATTATTGGGAGATTAAACTCGTTCTTTCTCTCTTGCCCATTATATGGTGCATTAACATTGAATCCAGGAAGGATGTATCACGAGTACCTATGTGAATTCTGGTACTCTGCTCAATATGACGATGAAACTTCATCGATCAATTATACTCTCAAGGGAGGTACCAGATCCCTTGGTTTCACAGCTAGTCTTCTCAGGTCTGTTCTCCAGTTGAACTATTTCGAACAGAATGAGTTGCCTATTGAGCTTCCCACTGGTATAAATACAAGGGAAGTATGCAGACTCATGGGGCATACAGATATATTGGATGAGCATGGTCAGCTATCCAGAAAAGGGACTATCTACATGAGCAAGCTGTCAGACTCATGGAGATATTTCTTCACACATATTATTGAGTGTCTGGGAGGTAGTTCTGGAGGATTAGATTAGATCAATCAAACCCACCTCCAGATTGCCTACTGCTTGTGGTTTGGGCTTAGAGTGGACTTTGCCCAGATCCTTTTTGATGACCTGGTTGAGCGCCTAAGAGTGAAAGGAAGAAAACCTTTCGTTCCTTATATTCGTTTCCTTTCGCTTATGTTTAAAAATGCTCAATTTTGATATATGAGGGACCTGGTCAACCTCAGGTCTCCAGTGGATGAGGTAGATATTCCTCAGTCCATGCTTTCCTTCCAAAAGGAAGAAGTTGAAATGGCTCCAGTTGAAGGACCATCTGGTCATGATGTACAGATAATAGAGGCTGTACAGCCAATTAGACAAGTTGCTCCAGAAGGTCAAGGTCAAGAAGTTGTTGAACCTTCCAGACGACCTAGAACTAATAGGCGTCTGATGAGAGCTGGACTCCAGGTGAATCCAGCAAGACATCCTGGTGATGTTATGAATCTGGATGGGTCACCAATTTTTGAATCTGAAGAGGTTGTTGGGCAGGAAACTGATGAACAAGCTGAAAATGTTGCCCATATTGTAGAGCAGGTTGTTGAGGAAGTTGAGTAGATGTTCAGACTGATGAACATATTTCTGGTGAGCAAGAGGCTCCAATTGACTTAAATGTTGAGGCTGGTGAACAGGTAAATGTAGAGACTGGTGAACAGTCTGGTGAACAGACAGTTGGGATTGCTCAAGAATGGGATGATGTTGACTCCCCAATGTCTGAAGGTCTTGATGTTAACATGAATTTTCTGGGTGAAGATGTACAAGAAGAAGAAAATCTACCAGAAATACCAACACCTCCACCAGAAATGCCTCCACCACAATCAAACATGCCACCACCACCACCACCTTCAGAATCTCAACCTCCTCCTCGTGCGCCGGAGTCACCAGTTGCAACGTCTGAAGCTGCAACTGAAGAGGACTGGGCACAAGTTCTTCTAATGACCAGATTACCCTCAACTCTTGAACCTCCCACTGGTCTCTCCACTTCTTCTTCTGCCGAGGTCCAAGGCCTTTTAAGTAAGGTGGCGGACCTGGAGAGATCACTCCAGACTTCATCTCAGGTTATTTCAGACTTCAAATCTTTATTATCAAATAACCTGACATCTGAGATGAATGTCTTTGCTGGAAATGAGAAGCTGGTTTATGAGAAGCTTGATGAACTGGTACTGGCCACAAACAATAACACTGAAAAGATCAAGGTGGCAGTCCAGGGCTTAGAGTCAAGGTTGGTTAATTCTGTTCAGACTGCAGTCACTAGCGAACTGGCAGGTCTGAAAGAAGATGTTCAAAATTTGGTCTTCAGGGTCAGTTCTCTGGAGAGTAGACCCACACTGGAACAGGGTGCAGTTGTTAGCACTATAAGTGATGAATGTACAAGGAAGTTCAGAAACAATATGTTGAAAGAATTATGTGAAGAAGTTTCTGGGACTGTTCTTCGTAGCATTTATGATGGGGTGTTACCCCAAGTAGAAAAGTTACTGGATGAGAAGTTGCCAAAGCACTTGCCTACAGCTGTTGCAAATGTTCAGAAGGAAGTGCAGGCACTCAAGAAAGTTGTGTCTGAAACAACTCCAGTAGAAGGTACAACTTTTGGTCCACTAGACAGACTTATGCTTGAACAGTTGTGGAATGATCTCAAGTCAAGTACTGGAGATCGTTCCAAGGGGGAAAGGTCGTCTGGTGACCAAACTGAAAGACAAAGAGCATATGGCACTGAAGCCGGGCTAACTGAAGAAGCTACTGGTACTGAAGCCAGTGAGCCCCAGTTTGAGTCCTTCCTAGATATTCCATCAACTCTGAAGGCTGTTAAAGGAAAAGAAAAAGTGGTATCTGGTGAAGAGGAAGAGCATACTGAAGATGCTGATGATGAAACTTCCAGGAAGTTAGAGCAAGAATGCATAATGATAGAGATTTTCAAAAGAAATCAAAAGGATGAACTGCTGGCCCATCAAAGGGAGATGGCAACAACGGGGACTCTGGACTCTTACAATGCTGGAAGGTTAGGCATTAACATTGAAGTATATAAAAAGATGAAAGATGACCCCAGAGTTCATCAATGCCTAAATGCATTAGATGATGTTCATGTATGCTCATTCTACGCTGAAGAAGAACAAGTCTATGATTCGATAATTTATGGCGTGAGTGTACCAGAACTCATCAGACAAAGGAAGGATGAACTGGTAAGTCTCCAGAAAAAGATAAGAAAGAATGCTGGTGCTCTGGAGATAAAGTACAGAAAGAGACTTACTGGTTTACCAAAGTTGACTGCCAGACAGATCAAAGCAATCAAAGATGCTGATGTAAGCAATTTCATTCCTCTGGACACTTCTCGAAAAATAAAACGTCAAGAACTTCAATCTGCTGTAGAGCAAAGGAGAGTGTCCAAGGAAAGTGAATCATTGATCCAGCAAGCCAAGCTGAAAGAAAAATACAATGAGATGTTGAATTTCAGGGCTGATGCCAGAAGGATCACTGGTGCTGAAATCAAATTGGCTGAAGATCATGAAGGCATGTCTAAGTTTGAAGTAAAGTTGACCAGGGAGGGTAACTTTACTGATGAGAGGAAAAGTACTTCAGTCCAAGCCTTTGGATGGAGTGAACTGAAGGAAATCGCTTTAACGTTCAGGGGGAAGACACATGTGTCGACTGATGTTAAGGCATTTCTAAAAAGGGTGGAAAAGGTATGGAGAAGAAAGCAACAGATGGAAGTTGCAATGGGCATAAGATCACCAGATTCAATACCATCTTCTCCATCACCAAAGAGAAAGGCTACTGAAGATGCTCCAGGACAGACATCAAAAAGAAGGGCCTGACTCTTATTGTTTACTTATTGTAAATTATTGTCTTATGAAAATTGTATACTATTTATCAGTTGATGAATGTAATAATAGTTGTAATTTTTTATTTTTATAAGTAAATGATCAGATTTAGTCTAAGTTAGAACTTAATTGATGAAACTGAAAACACTCATGATCTATAAAGTGTTTTCCAGTAACTTAGATTTTTTAGACAAATCGAAACTTGTGTTTTTCAAGCTTACAAAATGTATAGATTCAAGCTTGAAAACACTTGCATTATTTCTAAACAAATAGGGGGAATTTGTTAGGTCCAGATTTAGTCCAGATTTACTGGACTCGCTCCAGACTCGACTACTGGAGCCTTACTGAAGATCTGTCCAGAAACGTGTTCTACTGGACCTACTCCAGACTTGGAATCTGGAGTCCCTCTGAAGATTTGTCCAGAAAGAATGGAAGACCAGTGAGCAAATACTTGTATAGGAAATCTGGAGTATTCTCCAGATGAGCTCACTGGACTTCACCCCAGTCCAGATCAACTCTACTGAAGACATTTTGACTGAAGTCAAAGACTGAAGTCTGAAGAAAGAAGACTTAACAAATGGCGGAGTCCACTGGAAAGTCTTACCAGATCTGTACACTGGAGGATTGTCAGTGCTCTAGATCCTACAAGTCTGAACACTGATATCAAGGATTGACTTTTCCCTTTACACACTTTCCAAAGAACAATCCACTTGTTCTTTACCAAAGTATACGTGTGTAAAGGTGGTTGGATAAAAGGATACACTTGCGTTTGATGTGACTTTATCCTTATTCCTTATCCAATACATTTAATGTTCTTGTCGGATCATTAAATGTATGCAACCATATTTGTACGGCACAAAATTCACTGGTGAATTTTGTTGCCTATAAATACAAAGTCATTTCCTTGACATAAATACTTTTAAGCATTCATTTTGCATTGAAGTGAATTTGTCCAAATATTCTCGATCTTAAACTGGGATACTTCACAACTTTAAGTATCTCGATCCTAAAGAGTTATTTGACAAATATAGATCATTTGTAACTCATAGGTTGTTAGGATACATACTAAATTGTATTATCTTGATTCCGCAACAACCTTGTGTTTTATTTAACATCATAAATAAAATACCCATGAAAAATACATAATGTTCCACTTTATTTGTTTATTGTTTTAAGTCTTGTATTACTTTATTTATATACTTGCATTTATATTAAAGTAATACTAGTCCAATCTAGTGATTATTAGACTTGTTGTATTTTACACTTTCCTAGTTAACCATCGAACTTAAGGGACTCACAAGTTTTTAAAGAAATCTTTGTCTAAATTATACACATACGATTTGGGTTTCTATTCCTAACATACCTTCAATGCTTATATATAGGGTCACCCGCAGCCTTCCCACCACATCTACAATATGTTGTGAATATAATCCAAACTATCACGTATATAAGTTTTATGTATACACATACGATTTGAGTTTCTATTCCTAACATACCTTCAATGCTTATATATAGGGTCACCCGCAGCCTTCCCACCACATCTACAATATGTTGTGAATATAATCCAAACTATCACGTATATAAGTTTTATGTATACACATACGATTTGAGTTTCTATTCCTAACATTCCTTCAATGCTTATATATAGGGTCACCCGCAGCCTTCCCACCACATCTACAATATGTTGTTAATATAATCC
Organism: Erigeron breviscapus; assembly: GCA_034093135.1. Lineage (NCBI taxonomy): Eukaryota > Viridiplantae > Streptophyta > Magnoliopsida > Asterales > Asteraceae > Erigeron > Erigeron breviscapus. The sequence continues at coordinate 93,583,519 of CM067172.1, forward strand.
AAACTATCACGTATATAAGTTTTATGTATACACATACGATTTGAGTTTCTATTCCTAACATTCCTTCAATGCTTACATATAGGGTCACCCGCAGCCTTCCCACCACATCTACAATATGTTGTGAATATAATTCAAACTATCACGTATATAAGTTTTATGTATACACATACGATTTGAGTTTCTATTCCTAACATACCTTCAATGCTTATATATAGGGTCACCCGCAGCCTTCCCACCACATCTACAGTATGTTGTGAATATAATTCAAACTATCACGTATATACACAATCTAGGATATTTATATCGAGCCTTATATTATTTTACAAAATCGGGACGTAGTTGATCAGGTTAGGTCTAATTATAGAAAAATAATATAACTCTCGAGCTAATTATCCTAAATCTTATTTGACTTAGATTTCCTTTTGAAACGATAATGGTTATAGATTGAGTTTTTCCGGAGGAAAAACTCTGTATTAACTATAGCCTTGGCTCTGATACCAATTTTTGTCACACCCCGTTATAGCGGAAATACAGGGTTAACAAAATAATTGCGTACTAACCGTAGTTAAATAGAAATTACATCCATTAATACCAAATACAAGTCTAATACAAGTACAATCGTTTTAGAATGTGGACCCCAAAATACGGATACAAGTCATCCTCATTTGGAACTGGGCCCACTAAATACGAGTTCAATATCTGGACAGTCTATTACAATTAAAGCTAAAAACATGAGAGTCCTCAATGTCAAGTGCTAATTGTACGTCCAAGTCAAAAGAATGGCCCTACAATGCCAAAAACGATTCCAAGACTTACTGTTGGTCACCTGAAAAGCATGAAATTTGAGAGGATCAACTATCGAAATAGTTGGTGAGTTTACAGTATGTTTGACCAAAAGTCCAGTCGTCATTGGGAGCACACAATGACATGTAGTTATTTAAGACAAGACAGCCGGGATCAAGGTCCGACAATAATAAGACAATATGCTTCGTACAGGATTTCCCGTCTACAATGGGGTACGGACCAGAACAAGATACCTCGCACAGGTCTCCCGTCTACAATGGGGTGCGGACCAGAACTATGACAGTCAGGCACAAAAACTGACAAGACAACCATTAGGATCTCATAATGGTAATAACTACATAAGGGGGGATCATTTTAGTTCGTCAAACACAAAGAACAATTTAGTCAGCCGACAACATGGCAAGTCAAGATATATAGATCAAATTTTCATAAGACATGTATACACATTTCAGGCAGCCATCAACATGGCAAGACATAAGACAAATGATTTAATTTACCAAATCTCATGGCATAAACAAAGACAAATCATTTATAAAGTATTCGTGTATACAACAGTACATGCTTTTCAGGCCAAAAGTAAAAGGAAAAGGGAGCCATAAACTCACCTTAGCGATCAACGAGCTAAAAGGGCGAGTAACTTGAGAATATGAGCAGTCTAGTCTCCACGTCTATCCAAAACCTAGGATATGAGTACCAATGGTGAGGATCAAATCTCACGACGACAAGTAATCCTACGTACAAAACTACTAGAAAATGGTGAGATCATTAGATCATTAGTGAAAGAAGGACCAACGACGATCCTATCCTAAAGGAGAAGAAGGAGTAGGAGGAGTCAGTTTTCTTTGAAGATCGAGGAATCAATCTCCCAATTATGCCATTCGGAAGAAGTCTTCTACAGAGGGAAAGCCTGTTACGAGTAAGTGGAGAGGAAAGATCTCCAGAGATTCTTATCTCATTCCATTCCAGTGGCTCAACCAGTAACCAATGGCGAAAACTAAAAAATCCATGGTTTCCCGGTAGAACCCTATTTCGCCCAAGTTGTTTCAGAACCGGAAAAAAGAAGCGGTTTTTCGCGCAGCTTGCGCATAGTGCAGGTCTTTACAATTCAATATTTCTATATTATCAGCTCTTCTTGTTTCTATTGATTTACGTCTAGCCTCTTGTTCTTTTTTTTTTCATAGAAAAATTCTCCATATTTTCGCATCTAGATTTACATATACAACATACTTAGTTGACATTCATAAAAAGTATCTAATGAATTATGAGTTCAATACATCCTCTTTGGCAGAAAGACGGATATTCCTTGCTCATTATCAGACAATCACTTATTCACAAACTGCGTGTGGGGCTAATAGTTTTCATTTCCCATCTCATGGAAAACCCTTTTCGCTCCGCTTAGCCTTATCCCTCTTATTGATCCTAGAATGCCACGACCATGAATGTGATTTAATGTCCATTTTATTTGACTCAAATTTCTAACGTCATTATCACTGACATTATAAGGTAGTCTCGAGGACTAAACCATATAAACAAAGTTCAAGTTCATAAGTCATCGTCTTTTGAAAATGTCAAACAGTCAGAAATATCGCGGCGCGAGATCCAAGGATCGCGGCGCGATTGTCAAATTACACTACTTCGCGTCGCGACTCCTGAAGGATCAAGGCGCGATGACCCATTTGTACTACTTCGCGACGCGATACTGAAGGATCGCGGCGCGATTCTGCACCAGAACGAGTGAAAATTCAGTTTTTGACCATTTTCCGCAAACCAAACTATTTTCTAATCAACTCTTTTCATTTCAACAAGTGCAACCATGTTTAATAGACCTGGAAACAATCCATTTCGCTAACCATAAACAATTCCAACACTTTTTGATTTCAAAGACCCATTTCAAATCAAATTTCATCTAATAACCAAACCTAAAACTCATTCCATAGTCCAAGCCTATTCATTCAATCAATCATAACTGAAATTAACCCATAAGATGGAAATTAATCAAATCAAAAGTTTTAGAAAAGAGTTACTTACCAAAATTTAGGGTTCTTGAAATTAAATGAAGAAAATGGTGATGAGGATTTCAATGCTTTGATTATCCTTGCCAAAAGATTATTGTTGTAGTCAATTAAAAGAAATTTTCCCTTTGATTTCCCTTGATGAACCGTAAGAAATAAGGAGATTGAGAGCAATTTGACTTTGTGATGAAAATGAATGGTGCTATGTGTGTGTGTGTGTGTGTGTTCGATATAGTACAGGGGGGAAGGTTTTGGTGTTCATTTTCCCTCCACACAAATAAGAGGCCGGCCCATGTGGCCTTATTTTAGACATTTTGGTACCCTTTATTTGGTAAAATGCTTACGATTAAATACCGTATGACCAAAAGGTTATAATTTAAAGTAAAGGTATTTTCCCTCGTGTTATTTAAAATAAGACAAGTCAATAAAGTTTCGTCAAAGTGAACTTTATAATATTTAGTCTAGACAGTCTATTTATTTTGTACAAGACATAACCTTTAAATATTTAATTAAAGTTATTTTTAAGACTCGGCATTCGTCTAGATAGCTAATAGTCTACGTCATCAAGATACGTCTAATTTGACTAAGTCAAAAGTCCAAAAGTCTAATAATTTTCACGTCAAAGACCGTCTAAATTAGACGAGATTATGATAATGACCAATCTTAAACAAGATTAAGACTAACCCGTTGCTAATTAATTACGAGTTGTCACAACGACGCTACTCCCTTTTATACTGATGACGTATAATTCAACGTATCTTTTCGTTAAGTATTTAGTTATTTAATAAAAACATGGGATTTATATTTTTTATTATAATAGTCGTTCAACTCAGTCGAAGAACTGACGGAATGGGCGCAAGCAACAGCAATGTCGCTAGGTTATGTCCTAGTCAAGGGTAGATCAATCAAAAATGCAGCGGATGACGTTTCTAGAGTATTACTCATTTGTGATCGTGGTGGAACATACCGTAAGAGGAGTAAGGGCATCAGAAAGAGTTTTTCAAAAAAAATGTAATTGTCCATTCAAATTGCAAGGTTATTATTCGGAGCCATATGGTTGGAGGGTAAATGTGATAGATCATACACATAATCATGACATAGATGATGTGTATGGTCATGCGTTTGCTAGACGTTTTTCTCCAGCCGAAGAAGAATGGGTACGGAGACAGTATTACTTAAACCTGGATGCGCAAGGTATTTTTGATGGATTGAGAAAGGAATTTCCAAACAACCTGTCTCTCATCAAAGATGTACACAACTTACTGGAAAAAAAATAAGAAACGACGAGGCTCAGAAGATTGGAAATACTCCAATGCAGGTTAGTTTTTCACTTCTACATATCCTTTGAGTTTAACAGGTAGACATTTGGATTTTTGAAATATTTTTTTAAAATGCAGGTGCTTTTGTTAGTGCTACAACAATTCCATTACACTTATGAGTATACAACGTTGTCATTTCTTAGCTTTTCTAGCTCTAAATTCTTGGCATACGAACGCAGCTACTCTTACCTACAACGGTACGTTTAAAAATTAGTAAAAAGTATACCAACAACTTAAAAAATACAACACAATAACACATATCAATTCAAAATTTCTTACCACTCGCAAGACATCCTGATTCTGGCTTCCAATATGGAGCCGGCGGATCACCAGCACCATCTCCGCCGTGTCCTCTAGCAACACGTGCCATACTAACAAGTACTACATAAATATTTTACATGAAAAATATTTTAGTAATAAAGTACCTTGAAAAATTTCAACTAATGGTCCAACATAACCCTAACAAAATCGAGACAACTTATAATAGATTACTATAATTATATACAAAGACTTCAAAATGCCTTGTAGACAAAGCCTAAAAAAATCCAAACTTACACAGAAAATAACAACTCAAATAATATTACTAACGCTAATAATATTACTACCAAAAAAATAAAATAACAATAACAATAATATTAATAATGATACTAATAACAACAATAATAATAAAATGATAATAATAACAGAAAAAATTATAATAAAATACAATAATAATAAAATGATAATAATAACAGAAAAAATTAAAAATCAATTAAAAACATAAAGCAAGTATAAAAAATTAACAACAATAATAATAAATAATAGACATAGGCTTTTCTTACTTGAAAAGGGAAAAGAAAAGAAGGTGGTCGGACGGCGGTGATGGTGCTCCGACAGTGGTGGTGCTCCGGCAGTGGTGGTCGGATCCGGCGGTGGTGCTCCGACGGTGGTGCTCCAGTGGTGATAACAATCTAATTTTTGGTGTAAAATCAAATAAAACTACATTGAAATATATATATATAATTTCAGTGTAGTTTTATTTCAATTTTCAAAATTCAAGTTTAGTCAAAGGTATATGTTATATATTATTATGTTAATAAATATATTTGTATAGGATATATAATATATATCCTATACAAATATATTTATATATCAAATATATATTGTATAGATATATATTATATATACTATACAAATATATTTATTAACATAATAATATATAACATATACCTTTGACTAAACTTGAATTTTGAAAGTTGGAACACAAAAAAGAAAAGAATGGGGTGAAGGGAGGAGGCACGACTGTGAAGAAAAAAGAAAGAAAAGGGAGAGTAAAAGGGGGTAAAAAGGGGTAATTGGGGGTAGATATGACCAGTCAACCGTCATTAATGTTGGTCATCTATATTTTATCATATTAGCAGAAGGGGCGAAATATGGTGTCAATAGCCACATTCTCTAGTGTCAATAGTATGCCCCTAATAAAAAAATAAATATTTTTTAACCTCTACAAACAATCCAAAATAACATTTTGATATGCAAATTATCATAAACAATAATAAAAACAATAAATATGCTTAAAAATTTGACGCTAATACTTGACATGATCAATAGTTTAGTCATAATATAGCAACAATAATGTCTGTGTAAATTTCCTTTTTAAAGCATGGTTAGCCATCATTCCATAGCCTACAAAATAATCTTATGAAATAACTTTTCAGAACAAACTTTAAAAGAGAAATCAATAACCAATGCGGCTAAAACCAACCACTTCAATCGTCAACAGCGCTTTTTCGACCAATAGACCGACATGACAACGATTGAACTGCTTATTGGAACCGGTTTCAAAGCATCGTGTTGTATTGATCTCAAACTAACATACCTGATAACTACTATAAACATTTGTTCCATGTGGCATGTACGTTTAGCCAATACATACTTGATTAAAAGAGAATTTTAAGTACATGCTGAGAATTGCATTAAAATCATATACTTTTTCACAAAACTAGACTAGAGAAGCCAAGATAGAATAAATAACATAATTGCAACAAGGAGACGATTCTAATACTAGATTCTCAAAATGTAAACACAATGAGAAGGTTCAAAATGAGTCATTATTCCCCAAGGAAGAATGTGGTTTGAATTAAGTACAACGTGGGAGCCTCAGGCTCTTTCAAACTGTATAGATGGCAGATTTGGTACAACTACTTATACGCAAATGGCATCTAGGCATTATCTACAGTACAGTGTGGCGTTGTTGGTAGAGCTACTACTAAACATCTTATTTGCATTAGAACCAACAGCAGGGATAGAAGACGATGAAGTAAAAGTAGAAGAGATCGAAGCAGGATTCCCATTGGCAATACTTGTCTTATTGGTTGAGCCAGCAAATGAGAAAACACCACTTGTGGATGCTGGTGTAGAACTTGCAATACTTGTATTGTTGGTTGAGTGACTAAAGGAGAAAATACCACTGGTGGATGCTGTTGTAGGACTGGCAGAAATTAAAGTTTGTGCTTTACCTAACATATTTGTAGACTTCTGAGTGTTTCCATTGTCATTATTATTGGATGCTGAAAATTGCCAGTAATCTTTATCCATACGCGAATTAAAAACGCTGCACATAATCACAAAAACAAAAAAGAACACAAACAGGCATAAGAAACACCATATACACATCATGTGGCTTCAATCTCAACAAGCATAATTAATAACCAGGGGTGAATAACTACATTACCTGGTTGAGCCTAGTGACTTTGCATCTGGACTAATGTTTGATTTGACTTCCGAGGGCTCCATAACAGAAAGCAAAGATGGTGACGCATTTGCAACACTTTCGGTGCTAGTGCCAACAGTTGGGCAAACTGGTGTTGCCTCCTGCAGGGCAGCCGTATCCCGTATAGAGAATGATTGAGAATACTCAGCTGGCTGACTATTGCTACTTGATGGACGTGAGGTATGACAATTATATCCTGTCTGTTTATTAATAAAAGAAGGTTCATCCTTGTTGGCATTTACAGATGTTGCTGGTTTCTTAAATTCAGCCAATGGGGTGGATACATGCCCATTAGAATGGTTGTCAGTATTTAGCTCCTAAGATTCCTTCATAAGACAAGCAAAGAGGTTAAGTTAACAATGCAAGATAAGAAAGAGCAACAAATGAAACAAACAGTGGATACAACCTACCTCATGTACACTCATCTGAAAAGCCCGTTTCTTCTGAGGAGGCTCGGCTGTCAGATTCAGTGATGAATCCGTGTTTGCAACAATCAGAGAATTACCTCCTACTGGCAAATGCAACAATGGGGTGGATACATGCCCATTAGAATGGTTGTCAGTATTTAGCTCCTCAGATTCCTTCATAAGACAAGCAAAGAGGTTAAGTTAACAATGCAAGATAAGAAAGAGCAACAAATGAAACAAACAGTGGATACAACCTACCTCATGTACACTCATATGAAAAGCCTGTTTCTTCTGAGGAGGCTCGGCTGTCAGATTCAGTGATGAATCCGTGTTTGCAACAATCAGAGAATTACCTCCTACTGGCACTGTAGAATTTCTGTTGATCGGGCTATGCCCATTACGAGAAACAGCAACTTTTAACCCATTTTCTTCAACTTTATCTTTGCTTTGAAACGTTGCCTCTGGGGTGCGATGCTGACTTTCTGATTTCCGGTGATCTTCAAAGCTTGGCAAAAATTTTGGCGAATCCACTTTTTCCAGGTTTCCAAGAGCAAGTCTGGATCCTGAAGGTTTTTCCTTCGGGCTCATTCTTTCAAGTTCTTCAAAAAATTTTGAAGCCATTTGACTCGACTTCGTAGGAACAGAAGCATAACCCAGATTACGCTTGCTGGTCTCCCCATTTTCTTCTACTCCTTTGAAAGCTTTTGACTCGGGTTCAAGCCTTGAAATAACTTTTTGACTTGAAACGAGTTCACTTCTATGTTTTAGGAGAGAACTTCCATAAGATGGAAGATTTGCTTTCTGTCGAATTCTACGAAGAGGGCCACTAGAGCCAAAATCATCAAGTACAGAACTCCTGCGCTTAACAGCCTGAAACAAAATAATAGTAGTCAAATGACAATTCACCTGCTACACAGAAGTATGTTATTAACACTTAGATTCCATCACATAGATAGATACCATCTTGCTTGACTCAACTGTCCCTTCATGTTCCCAAGCAGGTTGAGATGATAGAAGCAACGGCGAAGTCACAACCTGAAATCCGACAAGCATATTAACACTCCAAACCCTAAAAGACACATAAAGTGACAGATCCAAGGTTATCTAACCTTTTGGCTGGAAGTTGAAGGCCCTCTGTTATATGGTGTGCGTGGCATATTGTATAATGCTGATCTGCGAGATCGCGGAGTTTTCAAACTATTTGGAGAGCCCGTGACGGCAGTCCTTGGTGCAAGTGACGTGCTAGGTGTCCTTGGGAGGATAGTCGTGCTATTAAGCAACACTGAATCCACTTTTTCCAGGTTTCCAAGAGCAAGTCTGGATCCTGAAGGTTTTTCCTTCGGGCTCATTCTTTCAAGTTCTTCAAAAAATTTTGAAGCCATTTGACTCGACTTCGTAGGAACAGAAGCATAACCCAGATTACGCTTGCTGGTCTCCCCATTTTCTTCTACTCCTTTGAAAGCTTTTGACTCGGGTTCAAGCCTTGAAATAACTTTTTGACTTGAAACGAGTTCACTTCTATGTTTTAGGAGAGAACTTCCATAAGATGGAAGATTTGCTTTCTGTCGAATTCTACGAAGAGGGCCACTAGAGCCAAAATCATCAAGTACAGAACTCCTGCGCTTAACAGCCTGAAACAAAATAATAGTAGTCAAATGACAATTCACCTGCTACACAGAAGTATGTTATTAACACTTAGATTCCATCACATAGATAGATACCATCTTGCTTGACTCAACTGTCCCTTCATGTTCCCAAGCAGGTTGAGATGATAGAAGCAACGGCGAAGTCACAACCTGAAATCCGACAAGCATATTAACACTCCAAACCCTAAAAGACACATAAAGTGACAGATCCAAGGTTATCTAACCTTTTGGCTGGAAGTTGAAGGCCCTCTGTTATATGGTGTGCGTGGCATATTGTATAATGCTGATCTGCGAGATCGCGGAGTTTTCAAACTATTTGGAGAGCCCGTGACGGCAGTCCTTGGTGCAAGTGACGTGCTAGGTGTCCTTGGGAGGATAGTCGTGCTATTAAGCAACACTGAATCCACTTTTTCCAGGTTTCCAAGAGCAAGTCTGGATCCTGAAGGTTTTTCCTTCGGGCTCATTCTTTCAAGTTCTTCAAAAAATTTTGAAGCCATTTGACTCGACTTCGTAGGAACAGAAGCATAACCCAGATTACGCTTGCTGGTCTCCCCATTTTCTTCTACTCCTTTGAAAGCTTTTGACTCGGGTTCAAGCCTTGAAATAACTTTTTGACTTGAAACGAGTTCACTTCTATGTTTTAGGAGAGAACTTCCATAAGATGGAAGATTTGCTTTCTGTCGAATTCTACGAAGAGGGCCACTAGAGCCAAAATCATCAAGTACAGAACTCCTGCGCTTAACAGCCTGAAACAAAATAATAGTAGTCAAATGACAATTCACCTGCTACACAGAAGTATGTTATTAACACTTAGATTCCATCACATAGATAGATACCATCTTGCTTGACTCAACTGTCCCTTCATGTTCCCAAGCAGGTTGAGATGATAGAAGCAACGGCGAAGTCACAACCTGAAATCCGACAAGCATATTAACACTCCAAACCCTAAAAGACACATAAAGTGACAGATCCAAGGTTATCTAACCTTTTGGCTGGAAGTTGAAGGCCCTCTGTTATATGGTGTGCGTGGCATATTGTATAATGCTGATCTGCGAGATCGCGGAGTTTTCAAACTATTTGGAGAGCCCGTGACGGCAGTCCTTGGTGCAAGTGACGTGCTAGGTGTCCTTGGGAGGATAGTCGTGCTATTAAGCAACACTGAATCCACTTTTTCCAGGTTTCCAAGAGCAAGTCTGGATCCTGAAGGTTTTTCCTTCGGGCTCATTCTTTCAAGTTCTTCAAAAAATTTTGAAGCCATTTGACTCGACTTCGTAGGAACAGAAGCATAACCCAGATTACGCTTGCTGGTCTCCCCATTTTCTTCTACTCCTTTGAAAGCTTTTGACTCGGGTTCAAGCCTTGAAATAACTTTTTGACTTGAAACGAGTTCACTTCTATGTTTTAGGAGAGAACTTCCATAAGATGGAAGATTTGCTTTCTGTCGAATTCTACGAAGAGGGCCACTAGAGCCAAAATCATCAAGTACAGAACTCCTGCGCTTAACAGCCTGAAACAAAATAATAGTAGTCAAATGACAATTCACCTGCTACACAGAAGTATGTTATTAACACTTAGATTCCATCACATAGATAGATACCATCTTGCTTGACTCAACTGTCCCTTCATGTTCCCAAGCAGGTTGAGATGATAGAAGCAACGGCGAAGTCACAACCTGAAATCCGACAAGCATATTAACACTCCAAACCCTAAAAGACACATAAAGTGACAGATCCAAGGTTATCTAACCTTTTGGCTGGAAGTTGAAGGCCCTCTGTTATATGGTGTGCGTGGCATATTGTATAATGCTGATCTGCGAGATCGCGGAGTTTTCAAACTATTTGGAGAGCCCGTGACGGCAGTCCTTGGTGCAAGTGACGTGCTAGGTGTCCTTGGGAGGATAGTCGTGCTATTAAGCAACACTGAATCCACTTTTTCCAGGTTTCCAAGAGCAAGTCTGGATCCTGAAGGTTTTTCCTTCGGGCTCATTCTTTCAAGTTCTTCAAAAAATTTTGAAGCCATTTGACTCGACTTCGTAGGAACAGAAGCATAACCCAGATTACGCTTGCTGGTCTCCCCATTTTCTTCTACTCCTTTGAAAGCTTTTGACTCGGGTTCAAGCCTTGAAATAACTTTTTGACTTGAAACGAGTTCACTTCTATGTTTTAGGAGAGAACTTCCATAAGATGGAAGATTTGCTTTCTGTCGAATTCTACGAAGAGGGCCACTAGAGCCAAAATCATCAAGTACAGAACTCCTGCGCTTAACAGCCTGAAACAAAATAATAGTAGTCAAATGACAATTCACCTGCTACACAGAAGTATGTTATTAACACTTAGATTCCATCACATAGATAGATACCATCTTGCTTGACTCAACTGTCCCTTCATGTTCCCAAGCAGGTTGAGATGATAGAAGCAACGGCGAAGTCACAACCTGAAATCCGACAAGCATATTAACACTCCAAACCCTAAAAGACACATAAAGTGACAGATCCAAGGTTATCTAACCTTTTGGCTGGAAGTTGAAGGCCCTCTGTTATATGGTGTGCGTGGCATATTGTATAATGCTGATCTGCGAGATCGCGGAGTTTTCAAACTATTTGGAGAGCCCGTGACGGCAGTCCTTGGTGCAGACTGCTCGACCTAAAGGGTAACGACGATACTTTGGCAGGCCTTCTCCCCATGAAAGCCTTCGCCAGCTTAGCAGGTGAGGCCATATCCTCTTCAAAGATCTGGAGATAACATAATGATATCATAAGAATAAAGAGCCTAAAGCTTTTTGGTAAGCAAAAGCATACAACTCACTCTTGACTTAACAACGGGAGTTGATATAGCAGCATTGTAGTTTTCCGTCTCCTCTGCAGGCTTGTTCAATGTCCCACTTGTGGATGCTTCAAGCCTCAAAATATGAAGTGAGTTAGGAAGCTTCGCTTTATCCCCTTAACCAACACCTGACTTGATAGTCCTCGAATCCACCAATGCTGTCAAACGCTCGACTTCAGATCTGAATTTGGAATATCACATCAGTAAATAAGAAAAATTCACGGCCACAAAAGACTATTTTGCCTGGTTCTATTATTAATAAATGACTTGATGTTGATATGTTTGATATGTTGATTATGAAATAAATGCATATTTCAAGACACAAAGGCACTCATCAGTATGGCACTAAAGCTGGCAGTTTGAGATATATATATGAATAATAGTTCGCTGACATATATAATTATATACAAGTGAACATACTTCTAAAGCCAAGGCACCACAAATAAACCTCGTGCGGAACAGATTATAGTGATATTTGACAGTTGACCCAAACAAAGAACTAACCTAGTAAAATTCTTATGTTTCAGCATATTCTCAAGTTCTGATATATCGGTGGCAGCAGAGCTGCTAGCCAAATTCCCACCTTCATCAGTAATAGGTTCTGATACGCTAACGAAGTCCTTTGATCCGACCTACCCAAAACAAGCGAATCATGATTCAATACTATAAGTAGGTGGGAGCAGCAGAATTAATCACTTATTCACTCATAAAGATAAATCACTTGCATTGTTGAAGAATACATATTGGCAATACAAAGTAACAACAAAAACTACTCATAACATGACCATATGCTCAAAGCCATACACCTTAATGTAGACGCAATTAGAGTGCAACAAAGATGACAAAATCAGAGAAATTGCACCAAACAAATATTTTGAAGCATGCACCAGGATACCACTAGAAAGCCCAGTCTTGCCTACCTCAACATCATCTAATGTGGCTTATAAGATAACATTATCGCATACAAATCTTATGATCTAGAGTAACATTAATTCCTTAAAATATTGTTATGTAAAAATTCGATCCAATGACAATAATATCAATTTTTATTTCACAGACTCCATTAACTTAATACAATAATAACGAAATTTGACTTGTTCAGTTACAGTTATTCATGTGGATGATTAAGCAAACTAATAAGCTATTCATAAAAACATATACATTCCTTTTATCCCGCTAATTTAGTTAAATACGTGTCCATACAAAATTCCTTTACAGAAGTACATAAAACCCTGCACATTCTAATAAAAAATCAATATACTAATCCCCAATAACCTGTATTCCTTTTCTTATTCCACCTTAAATCTACAGCAACCAAAAAGATCATATTTTTAACCATAAACCTAAACAAAACATATAAAAAAATCAACTTTTATACATACAGACTATATATACGTATATAAAAAAAACTCAATTTGAATCCAAACAACGATAAAAACACAAAAGCATCAAACCTGGTGGTGCAATAGCAGGAAGGCGCTTACGAAAAGCTTATCGGCACCGGCGTAAATTAGCCGAGACACAGGGCTTACAAGCTTTGATAATAAGCTACGGTTAATAGTATTGGTGAATTAATAACAATATCAGCAATACTATTAACCGTAGCGCCGAAAAGCTTATCGGCACCGGCGTAAATTAGCCGAGACACAGGGCTTACAAGCTTTGATAATAAGCTACGGTTAATAGTATTGGTGAATTAATAACAATATCAGCAATACTATTAACCGTAGCGCCGAAAAGCTTATCGGCACCGGCGTAAATTAGCCGAGACACAGGGCTTACAAGCTTTGATAATAAGCTACGGTTAATAGTATTGCTGATATTGTTATTAATTCTGATTGCGGCAAGAGGTCGATCATACGGCGTCGTTCGGGAATTTCGATGAGTTTGCTTCCGAGGTGCCTTGCCAACGCCGCCACCACCACCACCACCGTTGCCTGCCGTCTCCATCGGAGAAGCTCGAATTTTAAAGAGAGAAAAAATATGAGCGGTGGATACAGAGAGGGAGTTTGTGTGCGAGTTTGCGAAGTTAGGGTTTTTAATTTTTATGAGTGCTCAGACACAATTATTATTATATAACAACAACACATGAAAGTCGGTTGTGTGAGTACTTATAAACGATGTATAAAAACATATACATTCCTTTTATCCCGCTAATTTAGTTAAATACGTGTCCATACAAAATTCCTTTACAGAAGTACATAAAACCCTGCACATTCTAATAAAAAATCAATATACTCGTAATAAAATAATAGATTTAGTTACTGTATATAATTATTTTATAAAAAATTAAATATACTCGTAATAAAATAATAGATTTAGTTACTGTATTTAATTATTTTATAAAAAATCAAATATACTCGTAATAAAATAATAGATTTAGTTACTGTATATAATTATTTTATAAAAAATCAAATATACTCGTAATAAAATAATAGATTTAGTTACTGTATATAATTATTTTATAAAAAATCAAATATACTCGTAATAAAATAATAGATTTAGTTACTGTATTTAATTATTTTATAAAAAATCAAATATACTCGTAATAAAATAATAGATTTAGTTACTGTATATAATTATTTTATAAAAAATCAAATATACTCGTAATAAAATAATAGATTTAGTTACTGTATTTAATTATTTTACAAAAAATCAAATATACTCGTAATAAAATAATAGATTTAGTTACTGTATTTAATTATTTTATAAAAAATCAAATATACTCGTAATAAAATAATAGATTTAGTTACTGTATTTAATTATTTTTTTATTATTATTAACATATCCTTAACATATATATATGTTTTTTAAAATCTGCTTTTGGGAGCGTTGGATAAAGAAATTAGGAACCAAATATTCTGATCAAAGTTTCAAAGAGACCCTCAATCTGCTAATGTATAATACCTTACAACACCACTTAAGTAGTCATTGTCATTCAAAAAAGATGGTTTAAAGAATGACTAGAAGTAAAGGGCTTTTATAACGTGTGTGTAACTTTTCATGGTGAATATATTGATACTAGATTTTAGACTCGTATCAAATACACGGGTTTTATAACATTATCAATGTAATAATTAGTATATGGAACAAAAAGATACTTATATGTTAAAATGTTAAAATATAAACTTAAAAAAGAATTGAGATATTCAAAGGTAAATACTGAATGCTAAATTATATCAAGGCTGAATGGTGTAAGAGAGTTTCTTTTATACAATCTCTTCCAAAAAAACAATATCTTAACCTTGATTACACAATTGGTTGGAAGTGATGGATTTGAGGTGGCATAATATGATTGGTTGGAAGTGAGTGGTGAGTGAGTGGTGGGTGGTGGTGGTGATGCCATCACCCTAAGCAATTTTATGAAATGTACGAGATTTAAATTCTAATAGATATGATCCTGGAAGTGACCAAAAAAGTCTGAAAAATGTCATAGAATACGCCAATTGTACATCTTAAAAAGTAAAATAAAATTCCATGAATAACCTAAATAACCATACAAATAATGATGTTTTTACATTTGCATATGTAATTATATCTTCTTTTATAGGGGCATACTATTGACACCAGGGAATTTGTCTATTGACACCCGACCCCAAAGGGGTGAAATTCGCCCCTTCTGACCACGAAGATTCGTCCCTTCTGACCAACGTAATTATTGCTTTTTTGACCCGACTTAAAGTGTAGATGTAAAAGCATATCTTATCCTTACCCTTTCTAACTCACTTCCCCTCCCTCTTATCTATTCCCAACCGGATTTCATTGCCTTTTTCCCATCTTTCAATTACAGCAGGTAACCACCATCATTTTCTAACCTTTTTTTTTGTTTGTTATTTTATTTTATATATATATATATACATATATTATATATTAATAACTTTCATTTATATTTATACATTACAAGGGGGTTGGATTGATTTGGTTAACATCACCACCGCCTGACAACCACCACCGCCGGACCACCACCACTGCCAGAACACCACCAGCAGCCGCCCACTACCGTCGGACCACCACCACCACCAGGTCCGTTCACCATCCATCTTCGGCTGGAGAAAAACGTCTAGCAAACGCATGACCATACACATCATCTATGTCATGATTATGTGTATGATCTATCACATTTACCCTCCAACCATATGGCTCCGAATAATAACCTTGCAAAAGTTTTACTATAAATGAACATCGCTCGTTCATGCATATATAGGGCAGGAGATACGTAAGAGCAGAAGGGGCGAAATTCGTCCCTTCTGACCAACGTAATTATTGCTTTTTTGACCCCGACTTAAAGTGTAGATGTAAAAGCATATCTTATCCTTACCCTTTCTAACTCACTTCCCCTCCCTCTTATCTATTCCCAACCGGATTTCATTGCCTTTTTCCCATCTTTCAATTACAGCAGGTAACCACCATCATTTTCTAACCTTTTTTTTTGTTTGTTATTTTATTTTATATATATATATATTATTATATATATATATATATATATATATATTTATATATACTTGATTTATATAAATCTTTTATACATACATATATACTTACAAGTACATATATATATATAAAATTACGTATATATATATATATATATATATATATATATATATACATATCACGTATATTTGAAATAACTTTCATTATATTTATACATTACAAGGGGGTTGGATTGATTTGGTTAACATCACCACCGCCTGACAACCACCACCGCCGGACCACCACCACTGCCAGAACACCACCAGCAGCCGCCCACTACCGTCGGACCACCACCACTGCCAGAACTCCACCAGCAGCCGCCCACTACCGTCGGACCACCACCACTGCCAGAACTCCACCAGCAGCCGCCCACTACCGTCGGACCACCACCACTGCCAGAACTCCACCAGCAGCCGCCCACTACCGTCGGACCACCACCACTGCCAGAACTCCACCAGCAGCCGCCCACTACCGTCGGACCACCACCACTGCCAGAACTCCACCAGCAGCCGCCCACTACCGTCGGACCACCACCACTGCCAGAACTCCACCAGCAGCCGCCCACTACCGTCGGACCACCACCACTGCCAGAACTCCACCAGCAGCCGCCCACTACCGTCGGACCACCACCACTGCCAGAACTCCACCAGCAGCCGCCCACTACCGTCGGACCACCACCACTGCCAGAACTCCACCAGCAGCCGCCCACTACCGTCGGACCACCACCACTGCCAGAACTCCACCAGCAGCCGCCCACTACCGTCGGACCACCACCACTGCCAGAACTCCACCAGCAGCCGCCCACTACCGTCGGACCACCACCACTGCCAGAACTCCACCAGCAGCCGCCCACTACCGTCGGACCACCACCACTGCCAGAACTCCACCAGCAGCCGCCCACTACCGTCGGACCACCACCACTGCCAGAACTCCACCAGCAGCCGCCCACTACCGTCGGACCACCACCACTGCCAGAACTCCACCAGCAGCCGCCCACTACCGTCGGACCACCACCACTGCCAGAACTCCACCAGCAGCCGCCCACTACCGTCGGACCACCACCACTGCCAGAACTCCACCAGCAGCCGCCCACTACCGTCGGACCACCACCACTGCCAGAACTCCACCAGCAGCCGCCCACTACCGTCGGACCACCACCACTGCCAGAACTCCACCAGCAGCCGCCCACTACCGTCGGACCACCACCACTCCAGCTCCACCAGGTCCGTTCCCACTCCGTCGGACAATAGAATAGCAATGAAAATTTAGCATGTACATACCTGATATTTGAATATCTACGCTTCAAAAGTTTTACTATAAATGAACATCGCTCGTTCATGCATTTATAGTAAATGTTCCGAAGTTTTATTATTTCTATATCAGGTATTTATTTGTTAACTATTCATAACTATATAAATTGTTGATTAAATTATATGCATACATACGTAAGTAATGTTGTATATTTTAGATGGATATTTCTGACGGTAACAACTCAGATGAAAGTGGTAATCTCGACTACGACGCTACTCCATTTTATACTAATGAGGTTTAATAACATATGGTTACGTAAATTATTTTGTTATTTATTAAAATACTTGGAATTTATAATTTGTATTATATCACTCGTTCAACTCAGTCGAAAAGCTGACGAATTGGGCGCAAGCAACAACAATGTCGCTAGGTTATGTCCTGGTCAAGGGTAGATCAAACAAAAATGCAGTCGATGATGTTTCTAGAGTATTACCGTAACACCCGTGAGTTTTGACATTGTTTACTTTCTTTGACTTTTGTTGACTAGGTTAATTAATTGTAATATCGACACTATGTGAAATTATGTGATTAATAAAAGCCGAGTCGATTTTATGTTCCTTAGCGTATTTGGTAATATTTTACATTTACGTGTTTAGCCGGGATACCCGTAAGGTTGTAACTAGCTAGTTGTTTACACTATGAGGGCCTTATGTGTGTGTGTGTGTGTGTGTGGTAGTGTGTGTGTGTGTGTGTGTGTGTGTGTGTGTGTGTGTGTGTGTGTGTGTGTGTGTGTGTGTGTGTGTGTGTGTGTGTGTGTGTGTGTGTGTGTGTGTGTGTGTGTGTGTGTGTGTGTGTGTGTGTGTGTGTGTGTGTGTGTGTGTGTGTGTGTGTGTGTGTGTGTGTGTGTGTGTGTGTGTGTGTGTGTGTGTGTGTGTGTGTGTGTGTGTGTGTGTGTGTGTGTGTGTGTGTGTGTGTGTGTGTGTGTGTGTGTGTGTGTGTGTGTGTGTGTGTGTGTGTGTGTGTGTGTGTGTGTGTGTGTGTGTGTGTGTGTGTGTGTGTGTGTGTGTGTGTGTGTGTGTGTGTGTGTGTGTGTGTGTGTGTGTGTGTGTGTGTGTGTGTGTGTGTGTGTGTGTGTGTGTGTGTGTGTGTGTGTGTGTGTGTGTGTGTGTGTGTGTGTGTGTGTGTGTGTGTGTGTGTGTGTGTGTGTGTGTGTGTGTGTGTGTGTGTGTGTGTGTGTGTGTGTGTGTGTGTGTGTGTGTGTGTGTGTGTGTGTGTGTGTGTGTGTGTGTGTGTGTGTGTGTGTGTGTGTGTGTGTGTGTGTGTGTGTGTGTGTGTGTGTGTGTGTGTGTGTGTGTGTGTGTGTGTGTGTGTGTGTGTGTGTGTGTGTGTGTGTGTGTGTGTGTGTGTGGCGAAAGACATTCGGCCCTTTTACTCTTTCCTTTTTCCTGCCCTATTTATAAATGAACGAGCGAGCGTTTATTTTCATTTATAGTAAATGTTTGAATGAACCATATGACCCCTATACCAAATATTGACACTACAAGACAAATATATAATAAGTTAAAACATATATGGTTTCGGTTCGGTTCGGTTTTTACCGTCGGTTTTTATATAGGAAACCGAAAGCCGAACCGATCCGTTCGGTTTCTAGAAGACCAAAACCAAACCAATCCGTTGATTCGATTTTCTTAGTTTGGTTTTATCGTTTTTTTGTTTTTGGTTTTTTTTTTTTTTTTTTTTTTTTTTTTTTTTTTTTTTTTTTTTTTTTTTTTTTTTTTTTTTTTTTTTTTTTTTTTTTTTTTTGGTCAAATCTTTGGAAATCTTTGTGTTTGGTTAGTTTGAAATATGTTTGTTTATGTTGGATTTAACTTATTTTGGTGTTAAAAGCTTGGATTTGAGGTTGAATGGTTGTTTGATACCAAGTCATTTCTTGACCAAATTGACTTTCGTATTTTGGTGAACTTGATATTATATTCTCGATAGCAAAAAGGAATACTTCACAACTTTAAGTATTTCGATTCTATGAGATTATTTATCAAGTATAGATCACTTGTAATTCATAGATTGTTAGGGTATTTACATCTTTGTATTATTTTGGTTCCGCAACAATCTTGTATTTTATTTAACATCAATAATCATGGTCCCTTCAAAAATATTAACAATAGTGAAAGAAGATTGCATGAATAAGACTATCATAATTATGTTCTCGTTTTCAATCATAGTGACTAAATTGATACTTAGACATCTTCTTTAATGTTTGAATGAACCATATGACCCCTATACCAAATATTGACACTACAAGACAAATATATAATAAGTTAAAACATATATGGTTTCGGTTCGGTTCGGTTTTTACCGTCGGTTTTTATATAGGAAACCGAAAGCCGAACCGATCCGTTCGGTTTCTAGAAGACCAAAACCAAACCAATCCGTTGATTCGATTTTCTTAGTTTGGTTTTATCATTTTTTTGTTTTTGTTTTTTTTTTTTTTTTTTTTTTTTTTTTTTTTTTTTTTTTTTTTTTTTTTTTTTTTTTTTTTTTTTTTTTTTTTTTTTTTTTTTTTTTTTTTTTTTTTTTTTTTTTTTTTTTTTTTTTTTTTTTTTTTTTTTTTTTTTTTTTTTTTTTTTTTTTTTTTTTTTTTTTTTTTTTTTTTTTTTTTTTTTTTTTTTTTTTTTTTTTTTTTTTTTTTTTTTTTTTTTTTTTTTTTTTTTTTTTTTTTTTTTTTTTTTTTTTTTTTTTTTTTTTTTTTTTTTTTTTTTTTTTTTTTTTTTTTTTTTTTTTTTTTTTTTTTTTTTTTTTTTTTGGTCAAATCTTTGGAAATCTTTGTGTTTGGTTAGTTTGAAATATGTTTGTTTATGTTGGATTTAACTTATTTTGGTGTTAAGAGCTTGGATTTGAGGTTGAATGGTTGTTTGATACCAAGTCATTTCTTGACCAAATTGACTTTCGTATTTTGGTGAACTTGATATTATATTCTCGATAGCAAAAAGGAATACTTCACAACTTTAAGTATTTCGATTCTATGAGATTATTTATCAAGTATAGATCACTTGTAATTCATAGATTGTTAGGGTATTTACATCTTTGTATTATTTTGGTTCCGCAACAATCTTGTATTTTATTTAACATCAATAATCATGGTCCCTTCAAAAATATTAACAATAGTGAAAGAAGATTGCATGAATAAGACTATCATAATTATGTTCTCGTTTTCAATCATAGTGACTAAATTGATACTTAGACATCTTCTTTAATGTTTGAATGAACCATATGACCCCTATACCAAATATTGACACTACAAGACAAATATATAATAAGTTAAAACATATATGGTTTCGGTTCGGTTCGGTTTTTACCGTCGGTTTTTATATAGGAAACCGAAAGCCGAACCGATCCGTTCGGTTTCTAGAAGACCAAAACCAAACCAATCCGTTGATTCGATTTTCTTAGTTTGGTTTTATCGTTTTTTTGTTTTTGGTTTTCCGGATCGGAGATAGTAAAAATAAGAGTATTGATGATGAAAGAACAATAATGGCTAGGTTAAACTACCAGAATATCCCTTCAAAGATATTAACAACCGTGAAAGAACATTGCATGAATAAGACTATCACAATCATGTTCTTGTTTCCAAGTATAATGACTAAATTTATACTTAGACATCGTTTTCTTTAATGTTTGAATGAACCATATGACTAGTGTACCAAATATTGACACTACAACACAAATATATAATAAGTTAAAACATATATGGTTTCGGTTCGGTTTTTACTGTCAGTTTTATATATGAAACCGAACCGTTCCTTTCGGTTTCTAGAATACCAAAACCAAACCAATCCGTTTATTTGGTTTTCGGTTTAAATTATCATTTTTTTTTCGGTTTTTGCTCACCTCTAGTATATACGGGGCTGAAATTTAAACCCATACCCAAAAGGGGCGAATTTCGCCCCTTCTGCCCAAATTATTTTGCCCCTTCTGCCCAAGGTAAAAGTCAAAATTAATTAATGGCGTTGAATAAAGGTTGACCGTCACTAGTAGAAGGGGCAAATGTTTTGAGCAGAAGGGGCGAAATTCGTCCCTTTTGGGGTATGGTGTCAATAGACAAATTCCCTGATGTCAATAGTATGCCCCCTTCAAAATAATCAAATCCAATTGTTTCACTGTAACACCCTTCATTTAAAAATACGGGTTTCCAAATTTTTTTGCCTAACGGCGTTATAACAAAGCGGAAGTAAACTTTGAAAGTCCAAACCAATTAAAATCTGTTTGGTTTCTTTAATCATTGGTGTTACTCGGTCATATCGTCAAAACAAGTTTAAATAGAAACCCGTCGGCTGCCTAACACAAAACAACCGACTACATAACATGCAAACTACATAAATGCCAAAACATAAGCAAGAGTCTAAAAATGTGCAACAACTATGGGTAGCTAAGGTCATCAGCAAGCTATCTACCCATTCCTCGCTCTTCTTCATCAACTACCTCAGCTACGCTAAACCTGAGGGAGCAACACATTTCAAAAGACAAGTGTTAGCTAACGAATTAGCTAAGTAAGATAACACTCAAGTTATAAAACATTTATCCATTTCAAACATTGTGGATTTAATCAATGTCATTAAGGCACAACACACATCAAGCATATCACATCATCAAAACTACATAATAGGATGAAACACCCTAAATGTGCCTATCCTTCATTCTGCATTACACACATATAACCACATAACTGCATTACTACTTTTAACTGCGTAACTACATTTTAACTGCATTACTACATTTTAACTACTTTACTACATTTTAACTGCGTCAATGTGTAACATAAGTTACACCCGACTAGATGACAACCATTCAGTTGAACATCAAACGTCGTTAAGGAATGGCAAGCCAATCCCCGAGTAATCCGTATGCACAAGACAAATGAGGGCGGGTCAGACCCTCGTATTACTCAACTGCATCTCAATGACCATGTTGCAAGGAGCCACCCAAGCAACCTACGTCAACGCACTTAGCCGGGCTAGGGCAAGTACGGGTTAAGCTTAACACTTTCCTGCATCAAAGTTTAACGAGCTCGATCCTGCATTATTTAGTTTTGGTGACTGCATTACCTAAACATTTACTACGTTTACTGCTTTTACGTTTTGGGCCCTTAAACGTGCACGTGTCATGGCAACTTAACAAGTCTAGTGAACTAGATGAGCAAGCCATA
This sequence comes from Erigeron breviscapus, assembly GCA_034093135.1. Taxonomy (NCBI): domain Eukaryota; kingdom Viridiplantae; phylum Streptophyta; class Magnoliopsida; order Asterales; family Asteraceae; genus Erigeron; species Erigeron breviscapus. The sequence continues at coordinate 93,606,205 of CM067172.1, forward strand.
CAATCATGCACATATCAACAATCAACAACATATACTACATCTCAAAGCATCACAAGCTACTGCATATCACTTCATAACATAACACTACATTATACTTCATATCATAACATACACTACATTATACTTCATTTGGGACTGCATTTCTGGTCTCAATGGTCAACTACATAACCCATATCACCTCCCGTGTAACCCCGAATACCCACAAGCAATACAAGATATAAGTTGGGAAGTTATTATTTGAAACCATCTTTTCGTTGAACCCTCAGCGTGTCAAAGTAGTGTATCTTACCTCGTGACGATCAATAAGCAACGTTAATGTATCTTGTTTGTGATCCCGACAACCTATCTCGAGTTCATAGTCATTAAACCTGTATAAACCCAACCTAATAAGGTTATAAGACCATACATTAACTTAGGTACACTTATAGGACCCTTAAACGCTTGTTTCGGACCTCAAACGGGCTCACAGACCCTTTATGTGGCGCATGCTTTGAATATGCGTCGCATATTTGCTTCAAAAATCACCCAAAAACCTCCCAGGCCCCGATATGCGCCGCACTTAGGTTATATGCGCCGCATATGGAGTGCTGGTCTAAAGACTGACTTGCGCCCTTCACTTGCAGGCGACTTTTTGACCTCAAGACGACCAAATGAGTCAAAACTTAGTTCTTAAGGAATGTAGGGAATTCAAAGACCTTTCCAGAAATATAAAGTTTGACTCTTGAAGATCTCGAATGAATTAGTTATGGCGTCTGCAAAACAGACCTACAGAATTCGTCTTAAATCCGACCACTTCTGGAAATTGACATTTTTCACCCATATCTAGGCAAAATCAAAAGAAACATTGTTCATATCGAATCAAGAGGACACATAGACCTTTTAAAAAATATAAGATTCAATTTATAACTCTTCTAATTGAAAGAGATATGATGTTTTCAATATTACTAATTTTTAAGATCTAGTAAACCCTTAGTTTTGCAAGCAATTTTCGACCATCAGATGACCATAGCAACCACACGACCTATGAACCTCATATGCACCCAAAATATGACTCATATAATGATTTCACATGATCACTTGTTCCAGGAACAAGAGGATACAAATACAATACATTAAATTACCCGAAAACCCCAATAATCGACAATGAAACATAATCAAATCAATCTCAACCCTAGAGACCAGAAGTAAGATCCATATGATCGAATCTTATGATCACAAATCAAAGGGAAATGTCTATATTACCTGTAGATGAAAGCAAGGATGAGATATCTTGATCAAACTTCACTTGAATCATACGTTTTGAAGGATTTTTGGCTTAGGAATTTGATAGGGGATCAAAGGGGTGGCTAGGGCTTGGGAGAAAAGTTATTAGATCTGATTTGATAAACTAATGACTCCCCCATTGACCCTAATCCCGTTTTTGACTTTCACACCATGTCAAAACCGGTCCCTAAACTTCGTAAAGTCATATTATTAGCCCAAAACACTTCTATGGACTATATACCACTTGATTAACACTTTGAACACCTCTAAAAGGCACATAACTTCTTCTTTAAACATATTTCTACATCAATTAATAAGACATTCAAGTCTCACACATAAAACACTTTAACTACATATAAGCGTTAATCCACCCTAAACTTAACGAACACTTTACGTTGACTTAACGACTCAAGTCGACCGTTAATTAAAAAGTTTGGGATGTTACAATTACCTCCCCCTTAAGAGGATTCTGTCCTCGGAATCATTTCAACATCAAATAAGTGAGGATAACTTTCGAATCAACTTTCACCGTAAATATAATTCCATCCCACTAGCAGAAGCTCAATTAACTTCCTATGAAGCTTCTTTTACTTTTGGCCAAGGATCTCAACCAGGCCAACTACAAACACTCCTTAACATCAATACTCATATCTCTCCACGGGTTCACATTGGTTTCATATCAACATATACATCATATCATCGTATACTCACATCTTAATCCATGTCTTATACCACATCAACATAGACTTACCACTTAAACGTAACTTCATAACATATCTTGCTTAAATCTCACGTCACATTGTAATCCCACATCTTACATCTTTAATCAACTTACATATTACGCACTAGCTTTACACTAGCACGATTTCCCACGTCTTACGCACTAGCATTACATCTAGCACGATTTCCCACATATTACGCACTAGCATTACATCTAGCACGATTTCCCACATATTACGCACTAGCATTACATCTAGCACGATTTCCCTTCAATAACTTGTCGTATCATGAAATGACATCCAACACCTATGGCATAATCATTGTTGCCTATGAACACAACAATAAATCTCGAGGCACCATCACGCCATCATATGGTTTTACCAAGTTTCTAACTCATTCATTCTCTTTCCCATCAATCTAAGAGTGATAGGCATCACTTGAGTTCACCATTTTCCTCATACTTTGTCAAACATCTTTAAAATTTTTCATATAATGGCCGTCTCGATTTAAAACATTCCACCATTTACTTTCACACTTTAAGAGCACTTCTTGATCGCACATCTTTTCTTTCATGTCCAAGGAAACGGCGTAATAGCTCACAAAACAAAATAAGCATTCTTGGACAACTTTCTTACTAACTGCTCATGTCTTATCATTACCTTTCGCTTCCCACGCAACTTTGTCTCTTCGTCCACGGTGACATGACTCCTCACTTTCGTTAAAGGATCGTTAAACTCTTTGTATTGCTACCAAACTTTCGGTGTCTAGTCTTGGCTTTTAACCCAATCACACGTCAACATATAAAATTTACTACACCTCGTATCATAATAGGTCGTATCACACTTCAGGCAGCATCCAAATGAGCATGTCACCACGGTTCATAAACTTCCTCAAGTATAACTTTTAGTCATTTCGTTCTCGGATACCGAAATCTTACTTTTAGACTTATAGTTCCACGCTGGTTATTTATGAATTTTCAGAATCCACCCACATAATACCAACATCTTCGTCTCTAGAAACATCACCTTGGACTGGCTCATTATAGACAATTGCTTACCCTAACCTTATAGTCATGGAATTAAACATTAAATGGAACCTTGTTCCTTTCAATTCTACGCGTCAACTTCTACTTTAACTTTTACTCACTTTGGGCGAATTTAAAATTGGGCCTCTACTTATAGAAAATCGTAGTAACGTTCCTTACACAACATGATGTTCTTTGTCATACTTAGAATAGATAATAATGTCATCACCGAATGTAATGACTGAACGGTCTAGAGAAACTTTAAACTTTATCCCTTAAGTTCACGACATGGTAAGGACCATTCGTTAACATGCAGGACTTCAAGAAACTCAATAGAATCATAATGAGCGTATAATTAACTTAAACAGGACTTTCATCATCAACTTCATCATATGGTAGTACCAATCGTAAACCCATCTTATAGAAAGAAATACATCCCACAATCGAAAACATTAAGTTCTTCCTATAAGTGAGAACAAAACGAAAGGTGTCTTTGAATAAAAGTAGCACTCGTCACACATCAAAAGAAGGTTTGACCTCACGATCGCAATGAAACCGAGAACATTAATAGAACATCTCAAAACTACGAATGACCTCGACTTTAGAAATACACAACCTTTGCCTTACATGAGTAAATCACATAGGCGAGAAACATGATCAATTCAGAACCGAATGCTCCTGAAAACTTCTACTTCTTGTGATTTAAGGATCCATAGTTAACTCCGTCATCCAACCTCTTAACTTTTCATAAGGGAAAAAAATCATTATCTTTGAGAAGCGGCCAAACATAAAATCTTGTACAAATATAGGATATCAACAACACCTTCACGTCACACCGGCGAAGGCACTAAGCGATAGAACTGCTAAAAAGGTTCACGTGTTAGTTCACCACACATTCATGCAATATAAGGAAGAATCTCCAGCTGTGAATACTCCTTCCAATCGTCATATATCATCCCGTAACGAAATCTAAACTGAGCGAGTCGTAAATCCAAAACAGACCAAAATATGCACCGCATGGATGGTGCATGCGCCTCATAACTCGAGCATTTCTGAACAGTAACTTTCATGCATTTGCACATGCCCCGCATAAACTTAAAAACTCAGAATATGCGCCGCATACCATCTATGACCAGGAAAGATAATTTCAAACAAAATCTAAGCGTCTTCCTTACACCCAAGCACAACTTTAAGACTTCGCAGCTCGAAGGTAACCTCACATCATAACATGGTGTTCATCGAATGGAAGAGCTTCATGGTTAAAAGGTTCAATAATCCATAGCGTTATCTTCTTTACTTGCTTCAACTTCATCATTCTTTAATCCATAGATACATGTCTACTCTTCACATGGTTAATTATGCCACCAACCAGTGATTCCATCTTTCCCATCTTCTCTTCAGTCGGATCAACACAGACACAGTCTCACAAACACACACATGTCGTGATACATTTACAATTACGTTCGCGACCGGAATTGTAACTGTATCCTTCCATACATGTACTCGGTAACCCTTCTGTGCATCACCTGCTTATCACCCTTCAAATATCCAGCATTAACTCTAATTGTCAACTTCAAGTCCATGTCCTTTGAACTAGTAGACTCAACAATATTGTCTACCAACCACTTCATTCCTCACATACCTTTAGACTTCATTTAACTTCATGTACTTCATAATTATCATAAACATTTAACCGGCTATAACTTTTCACCGATCTTCATACATTTCCACATACACGAGGCATCAACGTCATTAAAGTTGTTACACGATGTTTACTCTCGACACATAAAGATTCACTACATAGAAATCTCTCCAGCTTCATTACTTTGTACACCGGTCAACACAAGCATGGCCACACAAACACACTCGCGTCGTGATACACTTGCAGTTATGTTCCGGACCATAATTGTAATTGTATCCTTTCACATGCATGTTCGTTACCACATTTGTGTATCGCCTCTTTTCTCATCAATTCCAATTCACATGATTTTCAACACACATACAACATCTCATATCATTTGCGGTCCTTGTCACTAACCCCATTGGCTAGGCAACATTGATGGAACACCATCTCACCTAATCCTCCAACCTTTGTCCATCTCAGCAACTTCTCACATAATATAAAGCACAAGTTTATCAAATTCAGTTAGAGGAATAGAAGATCACCTCGAGGACCGTCTATCGTAGCAATAGCACAGCTTAGCGACGGAGAAGCGAGAAACGGAAGAATAAAGGCTAAAACACATATTCGCATATCAATAAACAATCATCATATAGCCTTATTCCTACACTCTCACTCATCCCAAACCCGTCCTAAGGCATTTCATCTCAAAGCTAAGCATACCTACTTAAGCCTAACTTGTCGTCTATCGGTTTAAGTCCAATTCCTATGGCACACTTATAGTCATTGGTTCACTTAAATCATTTCTCTGATACCAACTTGTAACACCCTTCATTTAAAAATACGGGTTTCCAAAAATTTTCGCCTAACGACGTTATAACAAAGCGGAAGTAAACTTTGAAAGTCCAAACCAATTAAAATCTGTTTGGTTTCTTTAATCATTGGTGTTACTCGGTCATATCGTCAAAACAAGTTTAAATAGAAACCCGTCGGCTGCCCAACACAAAACAACCGACTACATAACATGCAAACTACATAAATGCCAAAACATAAGCAAGAGTCTAAAAATGTGCAACAATTATGGGTAGCTAAGGTCATCAGCAAGCTATCTACCCATTCCTCGCTCTTCTTCATCAACTACCTCAGCTACGCTAAACCTGAGGGAGCAACACATTTCAAAAGACAAGTGTTAGCTAACGAATTAGCTAAGTAAGATAACACTCAAGTTATAAAACATTTATCCATTTCAAACATTGTGGATTTAATCAACGTCATTAAGGCACAACACACATCAAGCATATCACATCATCAAAACTACATAATAGGATGAAACACCCTAAATGTGCCTATCCTTCATTCTGCATTACACACATATAACCACATAACTGCATTACTACTTTTAACTGCGTAACTACATTTTAACTGCATTACTACATTTTAACTACTTTACTACATTTTAACTGCGTCAATGTGTAACATAAGTTACACCCGACTAGATGACAACCATTCAGTTGAACATCAAACGTCGTTAAGGAATGGCAAGCCAATCCCCAAGTAATCCGTATGCACATGACAAATGAGGGCGGGTCAGACCCCTCGTATTACTCAACTGCATCTCAATGACCATGTTGCAAGGAGCCACCCAAGCAACCTACGTCAACGCACTTAGCCGGGCTAGGGCAAGTACGGTTAAGCTTAACACTTTCCTGCATCAAAGTTTAACGAGCTCGATCCTGCATTATTTAGTTTTGGTGACTGCATTACCTAAACATTTACTACGTTTACTGCTTTTACGTTTTGGGCCCTTAAACGTGCACGTGTCATGGCAACTTAACAAGTCTAGTGAACTAGATGAGCAAGCCATACAATCATGCACATATCAACAATCAACAACATATACTACATCTCAAAGCATCACAAGCTACTGCATATCACTTCATAACATAACACTACCATATACTTCATATCATAACATACACTACATTATACTTCATTTGGGACTGCATTTCTGGTCTCAATGGTCAACTACATAACCCATATCACCTCCCGTGTAACCCCGAATACCCACAAGCAATACAAGATATAAGTTGGGAAGTTATTATTTGAAACCATCTTTTCGTTGAACCCTCAGCGTATCAAAGTAGTGTATCTTACCTCGTGACGATCAATAAGCAACGTTAATGTATCTTGTTTGTGATCCTGACAACCTATCTCGAGTTCATAGTCATTAAACCTGTATAAACCCAACATAATAAGGTTATAAGACCATATATTAACTTAGGTACACTTATAGGACCCTTAAACGCTTGTTTCGGACCTCAAACGGGCTCACAGACCCTTTATGTGGCGCATGCTTTGAATATGCGTCGCATATTTGCTTCAAAAATCACCCAGAAACCTCCCAGGCCCCGATATACGTTGTACATAGGTTATATGCGCCGCATATGGAGTGCTGGTCAAAAGACTGACTTGCGCCCTTCACTTGCAGGCGACTTTTCGACCTCAAGATGACCAAATGAGTCAAAACTTAGTTCTTAAGGAATGTAGGGAATTCAAAGACCTTTCCAGAATTATAAAGTTTGACTCTTGAAGATCTCGAATGAATTAGTTATGGCGTCTGCAAAACAGACCTACAGAATTCGTCTTAAATCCGACCACTTCTGGAAATTGACATTTTTCACCCATATCTGGGAAAAATCAAAAGAAACATTGTTCATATCGAATCAAGAGGACACATAGACCTTTTAAAAATATAAGATTCAATTATAACTCTTCTAATTGAAAGAGATATGATTTTTGCAATATTACTAATTTTTAAGATCTAGTAAACCCTTAGTTTTGCAAGCAATTTTCGACCATCAGATGACCATAGCAACCACCACGACCTATGAACCTCATATGCACCCAAAATATGACTCATATAATGATTTCACATGATCACTTGTTCCAGGAACAAGAGGATACAATTACAATACATTAAATTACCCGAAAACCCCAATAATCGACAATGAAACATAATCAAATCAATCTCAATCCTAGAGACCAGAAGTAAGATCCATATGATTGACTCTTAGGATCACAAATCAAAGGGAAATCGTCTATATTACCTGTAGATGAAAGCAAGGATGAGAGATCTTGATCAAACTTCACTTGAATCACACGTTTTGAAGGATTTTCGGCTTAGGAATTTGATAGGGGATCAAAGGGGTGGTTAGGGCTTGGGAGAAAAGTTATTAGATCTGATTTGATAAACTAATGACTCCCCCATTGACTCTAATCCCGTTTTTGACTTTCACACCATGTCAAAACTGGTCCCTAAACTTCGTAAAGTCATATTATTAGCCCAAAACACCTCTATGGACTATATACCACTTGATTAACACTTTGAACACCTCTAAAAGGCACATAACTTCTTTTTTAAACATATTTCTACATCAATTAATAAGACATTCAAGTCTCACACATAAAACACTTTAACTACATATAAGCGTTAATCCACCCTAAACTTAACGAACACTTTACGTTGACTTAACGACTCAAGTCAACCGTTAATTAAAAAGTTTGGGATGTTACATTCACTCTCAACAAAACAATTTGTTAAATTAAATAACAAAACAAATGATCAAACAATTGTTACTCGGCGGCTTCAAACCAAACGGATTCATTCATTTTGCAAATCATATTTTTGGTTTTTAAAACAATACAAATCATTAAATCGGTTAAAAACCATTTGGCTCATGATACCATATGTTGGAATAAAGATAATCCGTATTGTAAATAATGAAAATATGATAATAAAAAACCCACCTGACAAACCTGTGGATCCTGTGATTGTAACATCCCAAAACTTAATCGTATATGTTGACTAACGTCGTTAGGTCAAATTCTAAGTCTGTGATATGTTATGTGGTAAAATGTGTGTTTATATGTTTATGTGCCCTATATGTGAGATTTAATTACCTTTAATGAGTGACAATAAAGTGGACTAAATGATGTGTAAAAGGCCTTTGTAGTGTGCGAAAGTGCTTTAGTGTGTTATAGGTATCCCCAATAGGTGTTTTTAAGCGAAATAAAGTCAATATGAAGTCCAGGGACCAATTTTGCCAAAGTTGAAAAGTTAAAAACGGGTTTGGCATGGGATTAGCCTAATCTAGGTTAATTTTGCAGCCATTAATCATAATTAAAACTAATACAAAAGTTCCTTCAATTCTCTCTTGAATTCTTAAGCATAATCTTCAAGTTTTGGTCAATCAAATCGTGTGTTTTGCATTGAATCGGATTGGCTGTCATTCGTACAGGTAATCAATGATTTGTTGTTGATATTTTCAGATCTAATGATGTTTTATAAAGGATTAAATCTGATTTTATAAAGGAGTTTTAATAAATTAGGGTTCATAATATGTTTAAGCAAATTAATGATCAAAACGGCATCAAACGAGTTTGTAATCGATCATTATGATCAAAATATGTTTAACAATGTCAAAAACGTGTTTTGGGTGAAGCCTAAGTCGATTGATTTCTGGAAAAATGAAGATTAAAGCCGTTTTATGAATTCTGGACGGAAATAGAGTTAAATTCGTTTTTAAGTGTTAAATTCGTTTCTGGAATGCTAAATTCGTTTGAAAAACGAAGTTTAACTTCGTTCAAGCCATTTTCGTTTAAAAGAAGACTAATTTCGTTTGTTAAATCCGTTGGCTAAATTCGTTTTGGAAACGAAGATTAAGTTCGTTTGAGATGTCTAAATTCGTTTTTAAGTGATTAAATTCGTTTGGAAACGAATTTAAAGTTCGTTTGTTATCAGAAAGCAGTTAAGTTCGTAAGAACAAAACTAAGTTCGTTTTCAAGTCCATTTAAGGTCCCAAATGACTTATATTTCATATATTAATGTACGATAGGTGTCGGGGATTGCTATTAAGCACTGTTAGCTTTTGTTTGCGCGCACATTCTACTACCAGGTAAGATACACTACTTTTGTCACGCTGAGGGTGCAACAAAAATGGTTTCATAAACTATAACCTCCAAAACGGTAATGTATAACCTATATTGTGGTTGGGTTGATATGGGAGGTATTCGGGGATTAAAGATGACGATGCCTATGCTTAAAATGCTTCCCCGTAAATACGTTTATGATATGATATGTGATGATATGTTCAAACGATATGATATGTTATGATGAATGGTGGTTAATGATATGATGTAATGATGATATGTGCATGTATATGTGGCTTGTTCATCTAGAACACTAGACCTTTTTAGGTTGCCATGACACGTGCACGTTTTAAGGGCCCTAACGTGAAAAGATGATAGATGTGGATTAGTTTAGGATTAATGTGGAAACCTAAACTAAACGTGGTAAATGCTCGAGCTAATTAGACGTTAAGAGTTATGCATAACCCGTGCCTGACGGTGGTAATAGGTACGTATAAACCGTGCTCGTATGTGGGAGAGTACGTCGTGCTCGCATGTGGGAGAGTACGTAGTGCCCGTATGTGGGAGGGTACGTTAAAATGGTTGCTCGGGTGGCTCCTTGCAACCAGTCATATTTGGCGAGTAGTTCGGGTGGCCTGATGACCCACCTAATGTCGTGAACATAACGTGCTACTCATGGATCGACATTGTCTTTCCTTAACGGTAACTTCGGTTACAACTTAACGGTGACCTAGTCACAACTTAATGAGATGAGATGAAATGACGAAATTGATTAGGCACACTTAGGGTCATGGACTCTATGCTTATATGTGATATGGATACGTTATGTGGTGATATAAATGCCTAAATCAAATGACGTAATGTTTTAAAGTGACGTGCAATGGATGAAATGTTTTGCTTAAACCTGGTGTTATCTTACTTAGCTTTATAGCTAACACTTGTTTCTTCTTATGTGTTGACACCCCTCAGGTTAAGCAGTGAGATGTCGTGTGAAGCTTGGGCGAGAGATGGGTAGATGATCAAGATGGCTTTAGTTTACCCAATAACTTCGCATAGACTTAATGTTAATGATTTCCTTTATGGAACTATTGTAATGACTATGTTATGGTTGCTTTATGTTGGGCAATCTTATGGATTTCTTTTATTACTGATTTGATGCTATTAGTAACACCACTTATGTTTCTCAACCGTTTTCTTTAGTTGAGGTTTTTAATAAACTGTTTCCGCTTTATTGACGCCGTTAGGCGAAATTTTTTGGAAATCCATATTTTTATGAAACGGGTGTTACAAGTTGGTATCAGAGAAGTAGTTTAAGTGAACCAAGGCCTATTGACCATAGGGTTTGGACTTAAACTTAAGACGTGCATGCTAGGTACTCGTAGGATGCCTTAGCTAGTGATGACATGTGATGTAGGATGGGTTGGGAAGAGTGCGAGTGTGATAGGGCTTACGAGATGTTTACATTACGATGATATGTTTTAGCCTTATCTCAACGAATTTTTGTTTTATTTTGCGCTTATCGACTACACCATTTTATTGAAGGAAAATGGTTAACACTCGCAACCGCAACATCCAACGCGACGGAGCTACTGCTAGCGTTACTCCACCTGTCCATCCGGGTGCAGGTGCTTCTAATGCTGCTAATGCTGCTGCTAATGCTAATGTGAATCGTGTGAACCCCCGCCGTGTTAATCAACCAGGCTCATTGGGTCCGATGCCTCCACCACCTGGCAATCCTCCGAGAGTTAACGATGTAGTGGTGGATCAGATTCCCAATCAGGCGGAGATGTATAATCTTGTGCTAACTCTTCAGGCCCAGTTGGCCCAAACGCAAGAACAGTTGAATCAGGCGTTGGCAGCTAACGCAGAAGGAACTGGTAACAGTCACTCTGTGCCTTCTCACCACACTGAGCCACCGGTCGATGATGTGGTTATTCCCCATGCTAATGTTAATGTGGTTCCTCCTAATGATGTTCACGCCCCTCGATTCAAGTTTGAAAGTTTCCAGAAGTGTGGAGCTCAGAAATTCTATGGAACACTTAATGCAGTAGGTTGCATGGAATGGCTTGATGATACTGAGATGGTTTTTGAAGCTTGTGATTGTCCCGAGGATAAGAAAGTGTTGTGTGCTAGTAGGATGTTGAAAGAAGGTGCTCGGGACTGGTGGAAGAGCATTACCATTTCGATGACTCCAGCTATGGTATCTGCTATTACGTGGGCTAACTTCAGACAGAAATTTATTGAAGAGTATATTGGAGTTCATGAGCAGCGCAAAATGGAAAAAGAGTTTCGTGCCTTGACGGCTGAAGTGGGTAAAATCAATGATTATGCTCGTTCCTTTATGGAGAAGATGAAGTTCGTGGGCCATCTGTTCCGTACTGATGCAGATCAGGTTGCTTGCTATGTTGATGGTTTGCCTCCGAGTTATCGAGGTATTTGTAGGCAGCACAAGACTCTAACTGAAGCTATCAAAGAGTCTAAGAAGCTTGATGATGATTTTGCTGCGGATAAGAAAGTGGAAAAGAAAGAGGATGAGAAGAAGTCTGGCAATAAGAGGAGGTTTGGTGGGTCAAATCGTTTTGGTAAGAAGTTCAAGGGATCTTCGTCCTCTGACAAGGGAAAGACAGACAAGGATGGAAAATGGTGTTCTAGCTGCAAGGCTTTTCATTCTGGTCAGTGTTCTGCTAAGACCCGCAGGTGCAATAGGTGTGGAGCACAGGGTCATACTTTTGATGAATGCACTGACAAAGCAAGATGTTATAAATGTGGAGATACAAAGCACCGTATTGCCGATTGTCCCCAAATGAAGAAAGATGAGGGAAAGAAAGCGGAAGCTTCCAAAGCCAAAGCCCGTGCTTTCCAGATGACGGCTGAAGAGGCCAAAGATGACGACCAGGTAGTTACTGCTACCCTTATTGTTAACTCCAAACTTGCTAATGTGTTATTTGATTCTGGTGCGAACAAATCTTTTGTGTCTACTCTGTTTGCTCCTAAATTAGACATGATTACGAGTCCTTAAGGTGTCCTATTGAAGTAGAGGTGGCTAACGGCACAACGTCTATCGTACGTGAGGGTTATTCTGATTGTCCTTTAGAGATAGAGGGTCGGTGTTTTACTGCTAACTTGCTACCAGCTACTATTCCCAGTTTTGATGTTGTTCTCGGTATGGATTGGATGTCTAAGAATGATGCTGTCGTCTTATGTGCAAAGAAAATAGTTCGTATCGCTACCCCTGATGGTAAAGGTGTCTGTGTTTATGGTGACAAGAAGCCGGGAAATGTTAAGGTGATCTCGATGATGGAAGCCCTTCGTTGTATACGGCAAACTAAGTCACATTTTCTAGCTTATGTCATCGATTCTCGTATCGCGAAGCCTACAGTCTCTGATGTCGAGGTTGTTTCCGAGTTTCCTGATGTTTTCCCTGAAGATCTTCCAGGTCTTCCTCCTGATCGTGAGGTTGAATTTTCTATTGACCTCATTCCTGGTGCTACTCCTGTAGCCAAAGCTCCCTATCGATTAGCTCCGACGGAGATGAAGGAGTTAATGACGCAAATTCAGGAACTTTTAGATAAAGGTTTCATTCGTCCGAGTTCCTCTCCTTGGGGTGCTCCTATCCTTTTGTAAAGAAGAAAGACGGATCCATGCGTATGTGTATCGATTATCGCGAGCTGAATAAAAGAACAGTGAAGAATAAGTATCCACTCCCTCGCATTGATGATTTGTTCGATCAACTTCAAGGTGCTTCCTGTTTTTCAAAGATTGACTTACGGTCTGGCTATCATCAATTAAAGGTTGAAGAGGAAAGTGTAGCCAAAACAGCGTTCCGAACTCGTTATGGTCATTACGAGTTCCTTGTCATGCCATTCGGTTTGACAATGCTCCAGCGAAGTTTATGGATTTGATGAACCGTGTCTGTCGACCATTTTTGGATCATTTCGTTATTGTTTTTATCGACGACATTCTTGTGTATTCAAAGACGGAAGAGGAACATAGAGAGCATTTGAGAGCTGTTCTTCAAGTCCTCAGAGAGAAAAAGCTATATGCTAAGTTCTCCAAGTGCGAGTTCTGGCTAAAGGAAGTTCATTTCCTCGGCCATGTCATCTCCTCTGATGGTATAAAAGTAGATCCTTCGAAGATAGAAGCGGTGTCGAAGTGGGAGCAGCCTAAGTCTCCTACTGAAATTAAGAGTTTTCTCGGTTTGGCTGGCTATTATCGACATTTTATTCAAGATTTCTCGCGCATTGCCAAGCCAATGACTGAATTAACGAAGAAAGGTGTGAAGTTTGTGTGGACCGATGCTCAAGAGAAAGCCTTCACGACGCTGAAAAAGAAGTTGTGTGAAGCTCCGGTTCTAGCTTTACCCGAAGGAACCGACGATTTAGTGGTCTATAGTGACGCATCCATCACGGGGTTAGGGTGTGTATTAATGCAACGAGATAAAGTTATCGCTTACGCCTCTCGACAGTTGAAGCCTCATGAGCGGAACTATCCTACTCATGACCTTGAGCTGGCTGCTGTTGTTTTTGCTCTGAAATTGTGGCGACATTATCTGTATGGTACGAAGTGTACCCTTTATACGGATCATAAAAGCTTACAGTATGTGTTTACTCAGAAGGACATGAATGTTAGACAACGATGGTGGATGGAGTTATTAAAGGATTATGATTGTGAGATTAAATATCACCCAGGCAAAGCTAATGTGGTTGCTGATGCCTTGAGCCGCAAAGGATATGCGAAGAGTAAGTTATGTGCAATGATTACGAAGGTTGAGTCGAACTTAATGGAACCTATTCGATTAGCTCAAATTGAAGCGTTGAAGGAGGAGAATGTGAAAGAGGAGTCTATTGGGAAAAAGAAGAAAAATAGACTTGAAATGGAAGAAAATAGTCGCGGTATTCGAACTTACAAAGGTAGAATATGGGTTCCTCTATATGGAGGCAATCGTGAGTTAGTGATGGACGAAGCTCACAAGACTAAGTATTCTGTACACCCTGGTGCCACAAAGATGCATGCGGACTTGAAGCCGATTTATTGGTGGCCCAGTATTAAAAACGATGTGATGATGTACGTACAGAAGTGTTTGATATGTGCTAGCTGAATTACGGGAAGTTTCAGCAACTCGAGATCCCTGAATGGAAATGGGATCGCATTACGATGGATTTTGTAACCAAACTTCCGAGGACGCCTCGTGGTCACGATATGATATGGGTCATTGTCGATCAATTAACGAAGAGTGCCCATTTCCTCCCAGTTCGTGAGAATGCTCCTATGGAAAATTTCGCTACATTGTATATTAAAGAAGTGGTTACTAAACATGGTGTTCCGATATCGATTGTGTCCGATCGTGATGCTCGATTCGTTTCCAACTTTTGGAAGAGTTTTCAACGGGAAGTTGGTACTCAAGTTCGTCTGAGCACAACCTATCACCCGCAGACCGATGGGCAAAGTGAAAGGACTATTCAAACGCTCGAAGATATGCTCAGAGCTTGTGTGATGGATTATGGTGGCTCGTGGGATAAACACCTACCTCTTGTCGAGTTTGCGTATAACAATAGTTATCATGCAAGTATAGGAATGCCACCTTATGAGATGCTATATGGTAGAAAGTGTAGGACTCCTAGTTGTTGGTTGGAGCCCGGGGAAAAGCAATTTGCTGGACCCGAAGTAGTACAAATTACGGCCGATAAAGTTAATGTTGCAAAGAAAGCCTGCGTATTGCTCGCGAAAG
>CM067172.1:93622489-93700411 GCA_034093135.1 Erigeron breviscapus
GTTTATGTTACCTATTGGTTGTATGATGCTACTGTTAGATGGAAACACAAACAAGTCAAGTTAACCTTGCGTATTGCTCGTTGTATTCGTCACGAGGTAAGATACACTACTTTGACACGCTGAGGGTTCAACAAAAACATAGTTTTCATATAATAACTTCTCAAATGTTATCTTGATTGCTTATGGGTATCGGGGTTACACGGGAGGTGATATGGGCTATGTACTATGACTATTGAGGCCTGAAATGTTATGCAATGATATTAGATGTAATGATATGCTATGAAATGTTATGCAATGATATGAGATGTAATGATATGCTACGAAATGTTATGTAATGTCTTGAGATGTAATGATATGCTATGAAATGTTATGTAATGTTGTGAGATGTATTGAAATGTGATATATGTTGATGATAAATGAAATGTGCATGATTGTATGGCTTGTTCATCTAGTTCACTAGACTTGTTAAGTTGCCATGACACGTGCACGTTTAAGGGCCCAAACGTTAAGATGAATATGTGATAAATGTTTAGGTAATGTAAACACTTAAACTATATGAGATGTGAAATCGAGCTCGTAATTTAGATGTGAAAGTGTTAAGCTTAACCCGTACTTGCCCTTGCCCGGCTAAGTGCGTAGATGTGGTTGCTTGGGTGGCTCCTTGCAACATGGTTTGAGATGTGAAGAGTAATACGGGAGGTCTGACCAGCCCCATTTGTCTTGAACATACGGATTACTCCGGATTGGCTTGCCATTCCTTAACGACATTGATGTACAGCCGTAAGGTTTGTCCATCTAGTCGGGTGTGATTTATGTCACATTTACAAAGATGTATATGTTATATGATGTGTGTGACTTATGTCACAATTGCAAAGATGTTATGTGATATGCGTGACTTATGTCACACTTGCAAAGATGATATGTGAAAAAAAAAGATATGAAAGATGACTAGGCACATTTAGGGTGGTTCATCCTAATATGAAGATGTTGATGCTATGATGTGTATGTGAGATGTTATGATTGATGTGTTATGTGCCTTAACGAATTTAAACGACTTTTCTATAATGATTTAATGGACAAATGCTTTATAATTATGTGTTATCTTACTTAGCTAATTCGTTAACTAACACTTGCTCTTTTACAATGTGTTGTGCCCTCAGGTCCAACGTTAGTGAGCAGGTAGATGTGAGAAGATGTGAGGCATGGGTAGATGGTCTTGAAGCTGGCTTTAGTTTACCCATAGTGGCTGCTTATTTTAGACATTTGAATTATGTCATGATATTTATGATTTGTAATGATGTTGTGGTCGGTTGTTTAATGTTGGGCAACCGATGGGTTTCCATTTAGACTTGTTTTGATGATATGGCTAGTAACACCATTTAATGAATGAACCAAACAAATTTTGCTGGTTTGGACTTTTAAAGTTTAATTCCGCTTTCTTTGACGCCGTTAGGCGAAAGTTTTTGGAAATCCATATTTTTAAACGACGGGTGTTACACTTATTGAGCTTTCCTTTTGACAAAGCCTTTGTAAAAGGATCTGCTAAGTTACAATCTGTGTGAACTTTGAGTAAATTGATTTCACGTGATTCGATTCGCTCACGAACATAGTGAAATCTTCTTTGGTAATGTCTGGCACCTTTCTGAACTCCAGGTTCATTGGCAATGATAATTGATCCCGAATTATCACAGTACAGATTCATAGGTGAGTTATTTAGGGCATCACGTCAAGCCCAGAAATAAACTTTCTGATCCAGACAGCTTCCATGGCTGCATCCGAAGCAGCTATATACTCAGACTCTGTAGCAGACATAGCAACTGTAGATTGTTTCTTGCTCTTCCAATCTACTGCACCTCCATTTAAAATGAAGACATATCCTGACTGAGATTTTGTATCATCTTTATCAGCCTGAAATCCAGCATCACAGTATCTAGTAACTTTGAGCTCTGCATAAGGATTTCCTCCATACACCAAGAATAATTCTTTAGTAGCACGCATGTACGTCAGAATGTTCTTCACAGCAGTCCAATGATCCTCTCCAGGATTTTGCTGATAGCGGCTACCTATATTTTGCGCGAACGCAATATCAGATCTAGTGCATCTTACCGCATACATGATAGATTCCACAGCCGAAGCATAAGGAATTCTTTTCATACGCTCCACCTCTTCAGGTGTAGAAGCACCGTTCTTGCTAGATAAATTAAGTCCTTCTTGCATCGGCAAATTCCCGCGCTTAGAATTCTCCATCTTGAATCTCTTCAAGATTTTATCTATATAAGCACTTTGACTTAATCCAATCAACCATTTACTTCTATCTCTATAGATCTTGATTCCAAGAATAAATGCCGCTTCACCCAAGTCTTTCATAGCAAACACTTTCCAAGATAAGATTTAACGTCTTTCAACATTGGAATGTGATTTCCTATTATCAATATGTCATCTACATACAAGACAAGGAAAGTAACATTACTCCCACTAGCTTTGCGATATACACATGGCTCATCAGGATTTTGAGCAAAACCAAACTTTTTGATCTCCTCATCAAACCTTTTATTCCAACTCCTTGATGCTTACTTCAATCCATAAATGGACCTTTGAAGTTTGCATACCTTGTCGGGATGTTTTGGATCGACAAACCTTCTGGTTGTACCATATAGACTTCCTCATCTAGAAAACCATTTAAGAAAGCGGTTTTGACATCCATTTGCCATATCTCATAGTCATAGTATGCTGCTATGGCTAAGATGATCCTAATAGCTCTAATGTCCGCAACGGGAGAAAAGGTTTCCTCATAATCAACTCCGAAAAGTTGAGTATAACCTTTTGCCACAAGACGAGCTTTATAGGTGTGTGCATTT
The DNA here is from genome assembly GCA_034093135.1 of Erigeron breviscapus. Classification (NCBI taxonomy): domain Eukaryota; kingdom Viridiplantae; phylum Streptophyta; class Magnoliopsida; order Asterales; family Asteraceae; genus Erigeron; species Erigeron breviscapus. Next base: position 93,625,348 of record CM067172.1, read on the forward strand.
CCATCCATGTCGGTCTTCTTCTTGAAGATCCATTTACACCCAACGGTTCTACCATTTGGTGGAAGATCAACCAAGTTCCAGGCTTAATTATCTTTCATGGATTTTATTTCCACATTCGCAACTTCAAGCCATTTTTCAGATCCCGGATCTGATAATGTAGCTTTGAAATTAGGAGGTTCATTTATGTCTCCTACTAAGTGTTCTTCAGACTCAATCATAAGATTTAATCTTTCACGAGCACGTATTGTCCTTGAGGACCTACGAAGTGGAATCGCTTCATCTTCAACTTGAAGTTCATCTTGAGATTCATCTCTTTGAACATTTTCCCCCCCAAGTTGATGATTGCTAGTATTTTCAGAAGTTGACACATCTTCTTGAGCCTCATCAAGTTCAACAATCCTCCCACTGTCTTCTTGAGATATGAGTTTCCTTTCAAGGAACTCAGCAAATCGAGAAACCTTAACAGTGTTTTCGGTAGGAAAGTAGAAGTAGTAACCCATTATTTCCTTTGGGTATCTTACAAAGATGCACTTAACAGATTTAGATTCGAGTTTGTCAGGCGTATCTCATTTCACGAGTGCCTCACATCCCCAGAACTTTAAGTAAGACAGCTTGGGAACACTCCCATGCCACAATTCATGCGGTGTCTTGTCAACCTTCTTGGTTGGAACCATATTGAGAATGCGAACAGCAGTCTCTAGGGCATAATCCCAAAACAAAAAAGGAAGAGTTGTATGATTCATCATTGATCGAACCATTTTCTAACAAGGTTCGATTTCTCCTCTCCGATACACCATTATGCTGTGGAGTATATGGAGGAGTAAGCTGTTGAACTATTCCACAAGCTTTAAGATAATCTTTAAACTCTTGGCTTAAGTATTCACCACCTCGATCCGAATGAAGAATCTTGATGGTTCTACTGATTTGATTCTCTACTTCACTTTTAAATTCCTTGAATGTTTCAAAGACTTCATGTTTATGTTTAAGCAAGTAAATATAATCATAACGACTGAAATCATCCGTAAAAGTGACGAAGTAGCTAGCACCTTTCCTTGACACATGTCTAAATGGGCCACATACATCCGTATGTAGTAGTCCAAGTAGTTCTTTTGCCCTCTCCAGTTTATGTGGAAAAGGTTTTCTTGTCATTTTGCCGGAAACACAAGATACGCATTCGTCAAATGATTCATCATTTGTTTGTAAGATTCCATCTCTTTGAAGCCTTTCAATGCATTTCTTGCCAACATGAGCAAGACGACAATGCTAAAGATAAGTCGAGTCCAAATTGGTCTTGACTCATTTGCTAACATTATACATTGAATTATCCTTTGAATCACAACCATGCATATCAATTTCATAAATACCATCACAAGCAATAGCATTAAAATAATGAACATTATTTCGTGAAACTGAAATACCAATATCATTAAAAACATTAATGAATCCGTTGTTTTTCAACAAAGAAACTGAAATGACACCTCTAGTAATAGACGGTGCATAATGACAATTCTCTAAAACAATGACTAAACCAGTAGGTAAAACTAAATGATAGTCGCCTATTTCTTCTACAGCTGCCGGTAGGCCATTTCCCACGAACAGTTGTAAAGATCCTGGTTTTAGTTTCCTTCTCCTTCTAAGCCCCTGTAAACAATTACAGATATGAGTACCACACCCGGTGTCGTAAACCCATGAATTACGCTTAGAAAAGGAATATAATTCAATTGTGAAGATACCTAAAGTACTGGTCAAACCAGTTTGCTTCTTCTTCAACTCAGCTAGATACTTAGAAAAATTCCGCTTCCAATGTCCCACTTCATTGCAGTGATAACATGTTTGGTCCTTAGCGGGATGTTCCTTTTTCGCTGGAGGGGTCTTCTTAGGTTTAGGAGTAGCAACTTGCTTTCCTTTAACTTGATTCTTGCCCTTTCCTTTTGGTTGTTTCCCTTTCTGGATCTTTCCCCCTTTGATCGTGAGAACTTGGGGTGTGGCAGACTTCTTTGGAAGCTTATTTTCATACTCATTCGCCATGGCATGAAGTTCAACAATGGTTTTATTCATGCTATGCATATTGTAATTGCGCACAAATTCCTCAAAATCCTTAGATAAAGACTTGAGAATCATGCCAATAGCAATAGGCTGAGGATAAGCATAATTAAACCTTTCCAATTGCTCAAAATACCTCTTCATCTTGAGTATATGAGGACTAACCGGTGTTCCTTGCTCGTGTCGCAAGTCATGAAGTGTGTCAACTAGGTCGAACAACTCCACTCCCGCTTGCTTTTCGTACAAAGACTTGAGCTCGTTAATCATATCACGAGGAAAATAATTTTTAAATTGCTTTTGAAGATCAGCATTCATGCTTCCCAACATCAGACAAGCAACCTCATTGTGTCTATCATACGCAGCAGTGTATGCAGCCAACTCTTCAGTTGTAGCATTAGCTCCCGGAACAATGGGTGTCTGCTCTTCAAGGATTTCAATTTTCTTTTCAGCCCTTAGAACTATTCTTAGTTGACGAAACCAATCATTGAAGTTAGGTCCAAAAAGTTTTTATCTTTCTAGCATCGACCTGAAAGCCGATTGGTGTATGTTTTGAGAAGGATTTGTTGTTGCCATCTAGAAAACAGACAAAAGTTCAATTATCGGTATTTTTGATAATAATCCTTAAGAAATGTAATTTACCCTTGTTAAATTCTTTTAACAATTAATTTCATTAAAGCTAGGATCCAATTGACATACAATCATTTCATCTGTTGATCAGCTAGAAATGACGGTAGTCAAAAGGTAATCGACGATCAATAATTGCATTCATGCAATTCCTAGAGATATGGAACTTACAACAACACTTTAAAGGGGTATTAAGTGTTTTGTAAACATGTTTTGTCCCATCTTATGCCACGGGTCAAGGATCTCACCTCTTAACTCGTTTTAAGTCGCACAATTAAGAACATGTAAATAGTCCACCACCGGTATCATGGTGGAGTGGTAATTTACCTTGAAGAGATACAATTCGCCTACTGTCTCACGTAGGAGCGAAAAGCACTGGCAAGTGTTCTTAGCAAAGTGGGTGGCAATGACTTAACTTTAAATGGGTAATGTATTTGATGTGAATCAAAAGTTTATATATGAAGACTCATGCAAATCTTCATAACATAATGTTTAATAAAATCATTTTTATAGTCTTAGTAACACAAGAGAGCTCGGTAGCTCCATTTGAACGCACAAAGAAGCGCAAGGGCAAAGGTTTGCGAAGGACGCAATTAAAAACCCGCCCTTTTAGGAGGCTAGCGCACTCCGACTTATACCTCTCTTAGAGTCTGTTTAAATGGGTGAGCCGGTGTATCTCAAGGTTGTAAGACTCCAATTTTATTAAAGAAATCTGTATTTCGATAGTTCTTAGTCAAGTTTATTCTTTTCTCCAAAACAATTTTTGCATCACCTTTATAGCTCTTTATAAACACGTAAAAATTAATAAACTTACTAATTACTGAACTAATTTAATCATGTAACAAGTTAAGGTAGGCCACCTAAACATGATCACTATGGTTCATGCATATGTTTAAAGCCGGCTCCCCCCTCTGAAGAAGAGGACCACATATATCAAGTTGCCTTGATTGCGTAAGCATTTAAACAACTTAATTAACTAGTAATTCACATAAACATGCTGACTGGAAATTTCCAGCAGCTTCACGACCTGTTTAGCCCTGTTTCTGGTCTGATTCAGCTTTCGATCAGAACTACAAAGTTGTAGCCCTATGTGTCAAGCACCTACCGTCCAAAGCACAACTTCTAACTCATTACAGATTAAAAGATATGAATTTTTAAGTGAACTGTCGCAAATCAGAAAAATCACACAAAAAAATTCACTTAGTCACACAATTATTTAATGATTAACCCTAATTATTGGATCATCATGCTTTTCTAAATAGATCTCTATATATCAGTAATAATCACAAGTAATTTTGCATGAATTCTTGTGATTTTACTTTTATTTAACAACTTTAAATAATTAAGATACACAAAACATGCAATTTATACAAATAAATCATGTCAATTTACAAACTCAAAACTTGACATGAGGGTTTCAATCTCCATTGAATTAGGTTAATTTTAATTAAAAAAAAACTCTTATTTTTATTTAATTTAATCCGATTTTTAATTAAAAAAAATAAGAAAACAACTTTTAATTATTTAACAATTAATTAAAAAAAAAAAAAAAAAAAAAAAAAAAAAAAAAAAAAAAAAAAAAAAAAAAAAAAAAAAAAAAAAAAAAAAAAAAAAAAAAAAAAAAAAAAAAAAAAAAAAAAAAAAAAAAAAAAAAAAAAAAAAAAAAAAAAAAAAAAAAAAAAAAAAAAAAAAAAAAAAAAAAAAAAAAAAAAAAAAAAAAAAAAAAAAAAAAAAAAAAAAAAAAAAAAAAAAAAAAAAAAAAAAAAAAAAAAAAAAAAAAAAAAAAAAAAAAAAAAAAAAAAAAAAAAAAAAAAAAAAAAAAAAAAAAAAAAAAAAAAAAAAAAAAAAAAAAAAAAAAAAAAAAAAAAAAAAAAAAAAAAAAAAAAAAAAAAAAAAAAAAAAAAAAAAAAAAAAAAAAAAAAAAAAAAAAAAAAAAAAAAAAAAAAAAAAAAAAAAAAAAAAAAAAAAAAAAAAAAAAAAAAAAAAAAAAAAAAAAAAAAAAAAAAAAAAAAAAAAAAAAAAAAAAAAAAAAAAAAAAAAAAAAAAAAAAAAAAAAAAAAAAAAAAAAAAAAAAAAAAAAAAAAAAAAAAAAAAAAAAAAAAAAAAAAAAAAAAAAAAAAAAAAAAAAAAAAAAAAAAAAAAAAAAAAAAAAAAAAAAAAAAAAAAAAAAAAAAAAAAAAAAAAAAAAAAAAAAAAAAAAAAAAAAAAAAAAAAAAAAAAAAAAAAAAAAAAAAAAAAAAAAAAAAAAAAAAAAAAAAAAAAAAAAAAAAAAAAAAAAAAAAAAAAAAAAAAAAAAAAAAAAAAAAAAAAAAAAAAAAAAAAAAAAAAAAAAAAAAAAAAAAAAAAAAAAAAAAAAAAAAAAAAAAAAAAAAAAAAAAAAAAAAAAAAAAAAAAAAAAAAAAAAAAAAAAAAAAAAAAAAAAAAAAAAAAAAAAAAAAAAAAAAAAAAAAAAAAAAAAAAAAAAAAAAAAAAAAAAAAAAAAAAAAAAAAAAAAAAAAAAAAAAAAAAAAAAAAAAAAAAAAAAAAAAAAAAAAAAAAAAAAAAAAAAAAAAAAAAAAAAAAAAAAAAAAAAAAAAAAAAAAAAAAAAAAAAAAAAAAAAAAAAAAAAAAAAAAAAAAAAAAAAAAAAAAAAAAAAAAAAAAAAAAAAAAAAAAAAAAAAAAAAAAAAAAAAAAAAAAAAAAAAAAAAAAAAAAAAAAAAAAAAAAAAAAAAAAAAAAAAAAAAAAAAAAAAAAAAAAAAAAAAAAAAAAAAAAAAAAAAAAAAAAAAAAAAAAAAAAAAAAAAAAAAAAAAAAAAAAAAAAAAAAAAAAAAAAAAAAAAAAAAAAAAAAAAAAAAAAAAAAAAAAAAAAAAAAAAAAAAAAAAAAAAAAAAAAAAAAAAAAAAAAAAAAAAAAAAAAAAAAAAAAAAAAAAAAAAAAAAAAAAAAAAAAAAAAAAAAAAAAAAAAAAAAAAAAAAAAAAAAAAAAAAAAAAAAAAAAAAAAAAAAAAAAAAAAAAAAAAAAAAAAAAAAAAAAAAAAAAAAAAAAAAAAAAAAAAAAAAAAAAAAAAAAAAAAAAAAAAAAAAAAAAAAAAAAAAAAAAAAAAAAAAAAAAAAAAAAAAAAAAAAAAAAAAAAAAAAAAAAAAAAAAAAAAAAAAAAAAAAAAAAAAAAAAAAAAAAAAAAAAAAAAAAAAAAAAAAAAAAAAAAAAAAAAAAAAAAAAAAAAAAAAAAAAAAAAAAAAAAAAAAAAAAAAAAAAAAAAAAAAAAAAAAAAAAAAAAAAAAAAAAAAAAAAAAAAAAAAAAAAAAAAAAAAAAAAAAAAAAAAAAAAAAAAAAAAAAAAAAAAAAAAAAAAAAAAAAAAAAAAAAAAAAAAAAAAAAAAAAAAAAACTCCCCTGTGGTTCCCTGACTTCGTGGATCGGTCGCTAGTGACTGTCTGCCCAATTGAATGTAACGGCTAGCCGTCATGTGACACGAACGTTCAAACAAAAAAGAAACATTTACACCTTCAACCCTTGGTGTTTAATGTATGCATCATTAGTCCCCGTAATTCCAATCACTAAATGAGAAACCCTATAGTATGTCTTTAAGAGTAAATACGCCTATCGTATATTTACTAGACATAGGGATTTCAATTATTGTCAATTATCATATCACGAATGATAAACGATCAGTCACATTTAACGTGGTTCCAACATGTTCCTCTTTAAGTCAAGCAATGAGACATAACATATACAGTCGCATATTAATTTCTTCATGTATTCATAAATTAAATAGCAAAATAATAAAGAAATGAATGTGGCCTAACGTGGTTTTATTTTGGTGTTAAACAGGTTTTGTGTAGGGCATTAGGGGGAAAGGTATGGAAATCAAATAGTGGTTGGGACATAGGTTTACGAAAAGTGAGGATTGTCGAAGATTTCTCTACGTGTGGTTTTCTTAAAACCATGGCTGAGATCCACCCAGCCTAGTCCATCATCGAGTGCCACCAAGATGACGTACCTCTCTAACTAGTGCTCCACCTACGTTGTAATCATGGGCGGACCTCTTTGAAGACTCGAGAGGGTTGTCGCTCCCCAAAGATTAAATTGGGGTTAATCGTCTCATATTTTTAATAAATGTTCATGTTCCGTCACTGAGTAATATAAAAAGTTATGGCATTTTATATGAACTTGAAAAGGTTTGGGAGGTACCGAAAGAAGCACAAGTCATAGCATATTCTGACAAGACTGGAGTTGAAATGTTTACAATTGGAGATCATATCCTTGGGATTCAAGGCCATCCAGAGTACTCCAAAGACATTCTAAACAATCTTATAGATCGTCTCCTAAACCAAGATTGCATTGAGGTATAATAGCAATCTTGTCATCTACTTCATGATGCTCAACTTATTTAAGATAGTATAGTATAATTTGAACATTTTAATATGTGACTTACAATAGTCCATGGAAAATTTAGACCCCAATATTGAACAAAATTAATTAAGATTGAACTTAAAACTACAGAGTGGACTGGCCGAAGATGCGAGGTCAAAGCTGGAAAGTGCAGAGCCGGATAGAAAGTGTTGGCAACAAATTTGCAAAACATTTCTCAAGGGTTCATTGAATACATATCCAAGTACTGAAGAATAAGTTATGTAATAATTTCTTGACCTTTATGAGGTCGAGAAAAACCTCATACACTCTTGCAACTGCTTTGCCTTTTTACAAGATATAGATACCGCGTAAAATGCATGTCTGTTGAATAAATTTGTTTTCAGTATATATGATAGGTGAAATAATTAACATTCGAGTAAAATGTATTTATTTTATGTAACCCGATTATAAATAATATGTTTTACAACTATGAATTCACATCCTTTTAGTAATATTTGATACTCGTATTAATTAATTATAACTTTTAGTTAGTAGATCATGACATCATGATAAAATAAGAATAATATTGTTGGCCAGCCCAGATGGTTCCTTCTGGCTTTTGTATATATAAAGTAAAAGGAAAGGAACTGCGCACTGTCGTTTTCTATGGGTCTTGGGTCTCAATATGGTGTATTGAGAAAGATAAAATGTAAACAGACCTTACCTGTGCCAAAGTAAACAGACTGATTTCAAGTTCTACCTAAATGGTAGAAAATGACGTGCGACCTTTGCATGAGATAAACATTGAACCTATAACCTCTGTTTTCAAAAACAAAATACAATTAATATAACTATTTTGTTATACTAGGCGTATTTTGTCATTATGGAAATAAACTTGTATGAATTTATAAATTAAAGAAAAAATTAGTATTGTTAGAAAATTATTGATCTTTGGAACTATAACAAGATTTACACCAATCAACAATGTGAAAGATAAAAAGGAGTATGTAAAGTGGCGGAAAGTAGAAGGAAAGCGTTTTTACTATGTGTGTCGTCAGTTATAAAGCATGTATATATACACGTAAATAAAACAGAGGTAAATAAGGAAGGATTTCATGTATAATTACTAATAGGGAAATAAGGGATTTCCTATACATTTAATATAGATTTGTACATAACAAGTATTATAATTATTTATAGGACTTGTTATTTATTTCCCTTTGGGTACTAGTAATCGTGCATTTAATGAAGTCTATATTTTATAAATATATTTGAACATATTATTGCCGAGATAATGGCCTACTTCTTCACATCCACCGTGCAATGCATGCAGTTATTGATAGACAGAAGAATCATGGTATTGTCTTAGAGCTGTTAATACCTGAGCAACTCGAGCATGATGTGATGATAGGAAATTCAGGAAGCCTCATAATGTCACACCCAATTATGGTTGTGGAACTCGGGAATCGGGATCGGATCGGCGAGGGGGGGAGTCAAGATTTTTTTTTAAATCGGATCGGTGAATAGTGGGTTTTTTATGTATAAAATAATTGTTTTTGAAATTATATGTAAGAAAATATTAAAATATATCTAAAACTTCAAACTTAAACATAACATAATTTTTCAACTTATACATAATTGTCTAGAAACAATAACATAATTCATAAAAGCTTTAAAAAAGAAAAAAATTTTTTGACTTTGGTTGACCCGATCCGATACACCCGAGTCTTGACCGATACAACCGAGTCTTGACCGATACACCCGATTCTTGACCATGTCGACCCGAGTCTTGAACCCTGGCCGATTTTCAGTCCGAGTATCGGAAACTCGGATCACCAGGAAGCCGATACACGAGCCGATTCAGCGAAATCGGCTGTATCGGCCGACTTTTACAACCATGACTCACACCGACTAAGGCGGAAAACTCGGGGTGCAAGATAAGCACACGCGCACATAGATATTACATATGAATAACTAATGAGTTCATAGATTAACCATAAATAGTCGAATACATAGTTCGTATAAGCAAAACATAAGTCATAACACATAGATTCAATAGCATTCAAATAAAGCATAAGATAAGTTCTCACATAGGGGAAACGACAACGCATATTGCCAACTAACATAAAGAAGTAAACATGCAGCACTCCAAGTCCTAAGCCTAAAGTCTGCTACAAGTCCCATGCTACCATCCTAGCCACGATTTTCTTGATTAACTGAAAGGATACTTAAAGGCGTCAACACAATGGTTGGTGAGTTCGTAAGTTTACTCGTAAACATTTCGCATCAATACATGCTTTTATGAGTACACACAACAACGTTTGATAATAGACTTACTATAGATACAATAAGTACACACAACTCGAATTCCAATACGTCTAAATGCCCATTTGGTTAACCAGGCGGTGTTAGTACACACAGGGATAGGTACAAGGCATTATCGACCACATAAAGCACACACAGGGATAGGCACACGAAACTATCGATAAAGCACACACAGGGATAGGCACACGACACTATCGATAAAGCACACACAGGGATAGGCACACGACACTATCGATAAAGCACACACAGGGATAGGCACACGACACTATCGATAAAGCACACACAGGGATAGGCACACGACACTATCGATAAAGCACACACAGGGATAGGCACACGACACTATCGATAAAGCACACACAGGGATAGGCACACGACACTATCGATAAAGCACACACAGGGATAGGCACACGACACTATCGATAAAGCACACACAGGGATAGGCACACGACACTATCGATAAAGCACACACAGGGATAGGCACACGACACTATCGATAAAGCACACACAGGGATAGGCACACGACACTATCGATAAAGCACACACAGGGATAGGCACACGACTATCGATAAAGCACACACAGGGATAGGCACACGACTATCGATAAAGCACACACAGGGATAGGCACACGACACTATCGATAAAGCACACACAGGGATAGGCACACGACACTATCGATAAAGCACACACAGGGATAGGCACACGACACTATCGATAAAGCACACACAGGGATAGGCACACGACACTATCGATAAAGCACACACAGGGATAGGCACACGACACTATCGATAAAGCACACACAGGGATAGGCACACGACACTATCGATAAAGCACACACAGGGATAGGCACACGACACTATCGATAAAGCACACACAGGGATAGGCACACGACACTATCGATAAAGCACACACAGGGATAGGCACACGACACTATCGATAAAGCACACACAGGGATAGGCACACGACACTATCGATAAAGCACACACAGGGATAGGCACACGACACTATCGATAAAGCACACACAGGGATAGGCACACGACACTATCGATAAAGCACACACAGGGATAGGCACACGACACTATCGATAAAGCACACACAGGGATAGGCACACGACACTATCGATAAAGCACACACAGGGATAGGCACACGACACTATCGATAAAGCACACACAGGGATAGGCACACGACACTATCGATAAAGCACACACAGGGATAGGCACACGACACTATCGATAAAGCACACACAGGGATAGGCACACGACACTATCGATAAAGCACACACAGGGATAGGCACACGACTATCGATAAAGCACACACAGGGATAGGCACACGACTATCGATAAAGCACACACAGGGATAGGCACACGACACTATCGATAAAGCACACACAGGGATAGGCACACGACACTATCGATAAAGCACACACAGGGATAGGCACACGACACTATCGATAAAGCACACACAGGGATAGGCACACGACACTATCGATAAAGCACACACAGGGATAGGCACACGACACTATCGATAAAGCACACACAGGGATAGGCACACGACACTATCGATAAAGCACACACAGGGATAGGCACACGACACTATCGATAAAGCACACACAGGGATAGGCACACGACACTATCGATAAAGCACACACAGGGATAGGCACACGACTATCGATAAAGCACACACAGGGATAGGCACACGACACTATCGATAAAGCACACACAGGGATAGGCACACGACACTATCGATAAAGCACACACAGGGATAGGCACACGACACTATCGATAAAGCACACACAGGGATAGGCACACGAACTATCGACTAAAGTTGACCAAATCGACTAAAGTTGACCAAAGTTGACCAAAGTTGACCAAAGTTGACCTAAATCGACTAAAGTTGACCAAATCGACTAAAGTTGACCAAATCGACTAAAGTTGACCAAAGTTGACCAAATGACCAAAGTTGACCAAAGTTGACCAAATCACTAAAGTTGACCAAAGTTGACCAAAGTTGACCAAATCGACTAAAGTTGACCAAATCGACCAAAGTTGACCAAAGTTGACCAAATCGACTAAAGTTGACCAAAGTTGACCAAATCGACTAAAGTTGACCAAAGTTGACCAAATCGACTAAAGTTGACCAAAGTTGACCAAATCGACTAAAGTTGACCAAAGAAAGTTAACCAAAGTTGACCAAATCGACTAAAGTTGACCAAATCGACTAAAGTTGACCAAATCGACTAAAGTTGACCAAAGTTGACCAAAGTTGACCAAATCGACTAAAGTTGACCAAATCGACTAAAGTTGACCAAAGTTGACCAAATCGACTAAAGTTGACCAAATCGACTAAAGTTGACCAAAGTTGACTAAATCGACTAAAGTTGACCAAATCGACTAAAGTTGACCAAATCGACTAAAGTTGACCAAATCGACTAAAGTTGACCAAAGTTGACCAAAGTTGACCAAATCGACTAAAGTTGACCAAATCGACTAAAGTTGACTAAATCGACTAAAGTTGACCAAATCGACTAAAGTTGACCAAATCGACTAAAGTTGACCAAATCGACTAAAGTTGACCAAATCGACTAAAGTTGACCAAAGTTGACCAAAGTTGACCAAATCGACTAAAGTTGACCGACCAAAGTTGACCAAATCGACTAAAGTTGACCAAAGTTGACCAAATCGACTAAAGTTGACCAAAGTTGACCAAATCGACTAAAGTTGACCAAATCGACAAAGTTGACCAAAGTTGACCAAATCGACTAAAGTTGACCAAAGTTGACCAAATCGACTAAAGTTGACCAAAGTTGACCAAATCGACTAAAGTTGTCCAAAAAAGTTAACCAAATCGACTAAAGTTGACCAAAGTTGACTAAATTGACTAAGTTGACCAAATCGACCAAAGTTGACCAAAGTTGACCAAATCGACTAAAGTTGACCAAAGTTGACCAAATCGACTAAAGTTGACCAAATCGACTAAAGTTGACCAAATCGACTAAAGTTGACCAAAGTTGACTAAAGTTGACCAAAGTTGACCAAATCGACTAAAGTTGACCAAATCGACTAAAGTTGACCAAAGTTGACTAAATCGACTAAAGTTGACCAAATCGACTAAAGTTGACCAAATCGACTAAAGTTGACCAAATCGACTAAAGTTGACCAAATCGACTAAAGTTGACCAAATCGACTAAAGTTGACCAAAGTTGACTAAAGTTGACCAAAGTTGACTAAATCGACTAAAGTTGACCAAATCGACTAAAGTTGACCGACCAAAGTTGACCAAATCGACTAAAGTTGACCAAAGTTGACCAAATCGACTAAAGTTGACCAAAGTTGACCAAATCGACTAAAGTTGTCCAAAAAAGTTAACCAAATCGACTAAAGTTGACCAAATCAACTAAAGTTGACCAAATCGACTAAAGTTGACCAAATCGACTAAAGTTGACCAAAGTTGACCAAAGTTGACCAAATCGACTAAAGTTGACCAAATCGACTAAAGTTGACCAAATCGACTAAAGTTGACCAAAGTTGACCAAAGTTGACCAAATCGACTAAAGTTGACCAAATCGACTAAAGTTGACCAAATCGACTAAAGTTGACCAAAGTTGACCAAAGTTGACCAAATCGACTAAAGTTGACCGACCAAAGTTGACCAAATCGACTAAAGTTGACCAAAGTTGACCAAATCGACTAAAGTTGACCAAAGTTGACCAAATCGACTAAAGTTGACCAAAGTTGACCAAATCGACTAAAGTTGTCCAAAGAAAGTTAACCAAAGTTGACCAAAGTTGACCAAATCGACTAAAGTTGACCAAATCGACTAAAGTTGACCAAATCGACTAAAGTTGACCAAATCGACTAAAGTTGACCAAAGTTGACCAAATCGACTAAAGTTGACCAAAGTTGACCAAAGTTGACCAAATCGACTAAAGTTGACCAAATCGACTAAAGTTGACCAAATCGACTAAAGTTGACCAAATCGACTAAAGTTGACCAAAGTTGACTAAATCGACTAAAGTTGACCAAATCGACTAAAGTTGACCAAATCGACTAAAGTTGACCAAATCGACTAAAGTTGACCAAATCGACTAAAGTTGACCAAATCACTAAAGTTGACTAAATCGACTAAAGTTGACCAAATCGACTAAAGTTGACCAAATCGAAGCAAGTGTTGTTCAAGTTGCATCAACAATGATTATAACATTCAATCCAAGTCGAAGAGGAGGATTGAAGATAGAAGACCAAGCTGGTAGTGGAAGTCAGCTTGGGATTAGCAGTCAGCTTGGAAACACTTAGGCAGATTGGTGCTTTGACAAACGGCCCAATCTGTGTCTGACAATCAAGTGAAGATAACAACCTGGATTAAAGATAAGGACAAATGACGTGACTAGGAAGAATCCTAGGATCCAGGTTGGTGGTTGGATTTACATATGCGTATCCATACTCTTATTGGATGATAAAGAGTGAATGGCTGGGGACCACAAGTACTATGAGAAGGCACGATCAAATATTCCTTTGTCATCCAGTAGAAGAAGAATACGTGGCTTAATTGGATACCAAGAGAAGAAGGGTTTTCGCCTATAAAAGCCTCAATCCTTGATTGCATATGTGTGGCATTCCTGAGAATCATTCTTCACACAAGTTTTCTTTGCTCTTACACACAGCTTAGTTTGTTTGAGATCAGCTTGGGCTGATTCTCTTGAGTAGAAACTTATTGATTGTAGTTTGTCATTTCAAGGGTTGTTTAGATATCTATAGGCTATCTTATTTCCGCAACAACCCTGTAATTCTTTGTATAGATTATTTCTTAATAAAGGATTACATTGAAAACTATAATCTGTGTTCAAGAATGTCTTGTTTATTTACTGCTTTACTGTTTTACTGATTCTTGTTCTTTACTTACTTAATTTATAAACTGAATCTTTAAAACGTTTTATTTAAAAGTTTGTAAAGATCGAAGAAAGTTGTATTCACCCCCCTCTACAACTGTTCTGTGTACAATATACTTTGGTATATTGATACACCTTGGGACGTATCAATTGGTATCAGAGCAGGGGTTAAGAATTAACTTGACTAGATCCTTGCTTATTTTCTTTAATAGTAAAACATTATGTCATCCTATATTGATAATGGTTCTTCAACCAGACCACCCATGTTTGATAAAGATGATTTCAGTGGGTGGAAAAGGTCGAATGTCTTTGTTCCTTGAGTCCATCGATAACAATATGCCTGACATCCTTTCGGATGGTCCTTATGTTCCTACACAGACCATTGTGGTAGAGGCTGTGGTCAGAGAAGGTCAACCAACCATTCCTGCCACAGTCAAATCTATTGTTAAGGACAAGGCAGATTGGGGGGATGAGGATAGGAGGTTGGCTAACTTGGATGTGAAGGCTAGAAATTTCATTGTCCAAGCTGTGCCCAAAGACCTTTACCATTCTATTAAAATGTGTTCTACAGCTAAGAAAATGTGGGGTACATTGACTGTCATGTTTGAGGGTTGCTCTACTTCCATGGAATCCACAATAACTACTTTGATCAGGAAGTATGAGAGATTCTTCTCCTTGAGAAATGAATCCTTGACTGACATTCATACCCGCTTTGATGCTTTAGTTAATGATTTAGCTGCTGTTGGAATAACTAAGAAAAATGAAGTGTTAAAAAGTAAATTTCTTGATTCATTACCACCTAAATGGAATAACTATATTTCTTCTGTTAAGCTAAGTTCTGTTTATCATGATCTTGATCTCCCTGGACTCTTTGGTTTGCTTCATAACCAAGAGTGTTCAGAGGCTGAAAAGTTTATAGTCAGCCTGCTGCTGCACTTGTTGCCTCTATGACTGAACACCCTAGCTCAATAAGTAATGAGATCATTCCTTGTGTTGATGATGAAGTTCCTGTGATTTCTAACACTATTTCTGTTTGTGCTGAATCTGAATGTGATGAATTTGATGGTGATGAACTAGCTAATGAAGTAGCTATGTTGGCTGAAAGGATCAGAAGGAGATCCTTTAGTAAGTTTAAAGGAAAAGGAAAAGTTGGCCAAGCTGATAAGACCAAGAAGCCATTTGACATGTCCAAAGTCACTTGTTACAAGTGTTGCAAGACTGGACACATGGCTGGAGATTGCAGATCTAAATAGTCTTCTCAAGCTATGTCATCCAAAGGTGGAAGAAGTGAAAAATACTCAAAGCTCAAGACAAAATACAAAGCCTTAAAAGCACAAGTAGCTGAGCTGAGTGAAAAGGTGAACAAAAGTGAGAAAAGTCTGGTAGCCAAAGACTGGGCTGAAAGTGCCACTTCATCTGATGATGAACTGTATAAAGATGCCAAGTGTTTTATGGCTAAAGAAGCTACTCAAAAGTTTGCTGAAGATCTGGTAAAAATCCAACAGCAATCTGAGTCAGCTCACCAGGCATCTACCAGTCAGACTGCTCCACCTGAGGTAATTTCCTTCTCCAAACTGTCTGATAATGAGAAACTGTCTAGACTGAATAGATTGGGTGATGAGGTCCTTTTACAAAAACACTTTAATCAAGAACTTAAAAAGGAAATTTCTATGTTGAAACTTGATGTCAGTTCTAAGAGTCACACCATTGAAAAACTGGAATCTGAAGTTAAAGCTCAAAAACAATTAAACTCCATTTTGGTTAAAGAAGCTAAAACTGCAGAAGAAAAGTTTTTGAAAATTAAGCACATTACTGAATCATGGTGTATATGTTCTAAAAGAACTGCTAAGTGTGTAAATGACCAAATTCCTCATCAGATCCAAGCTATTTTTGATGGTGATTATGACAGGGCCATAGCCATAAGTGAAGTATGTGCTATGGAGCCTTGTTATCAGCCTCCTTCACCACCCAAAGTCCAAACCAAAGGGAAAAAGTCTAAACCAATTAAATTGGTTCAGAAATCTGGTATTGGGTTTAATGATCCTGAAACTGTTAGTCAAACCATTGCTGGAGCTGTGTCTAAAGCTGATAAGGTCACTGAGTTAAAACCTGAGGAAAGTCTTGACCTATCTATGCTGACCATTTCCCAGTCTGTGTCAGATTCAAAGTCTAAAACAAACAATGGTAACTCAAAGAAAAACAAAAGAAAAGTTAGAGATCATAGTGTTCCAAAAGAAAAGATAAAGCTTTCAAAGAATGAGAAGTCTGGTTCTCAAGGAAAACTGTCACAAGCTGGATCTGTGTCTATTTCAAAAGATACCAAATCTGACTCTGACAAAATGATTTCAAAATATGTTGAGTCTAGAAATGGTAAGATTTCAAGTGATAGTAACCTTCTGAAAAGTGTGTCTGATCCTAATGTTGTTGATCAAAAGAAGTTAAGAGCTGAATGTAAGAAATCTGGAATAGGCAAAGGTTTTGCTTCAAAGGAAACTCTAAATGTTGCTAAAAAGAATTTAAATCTGGTAAAGGACAGATCAAGCAACAATGGGTGTCCAAATGTGATAAGAGTTTAAGTTCTGTTTCCCAGTCCGAGTCAGACCAGATGGTCAGCTCTGGTGAACCCATCTTTGGATGGGTTCCCAAAAAGAACTAATCTCTTATTGGAAATGCAGGGCAATCATGACGATAATATGTAACACCCCAACTAAGGCGGAACGGTGAGATGTACAGAAAGTCGAGTATTCAAAGCAAAGGTTTATAAATAACATTCACCATAACTTCATGTGATAAAAAATTTTTACAATGCACAAGCATGTGAACTAATTTCCAAGTACAATACGTCTACCATACTTGAATATTGAGTCCACGAAACAAATAACAAATACATGAGATGATATACTACAATGATCAGGGCGTATTCCATTGCCCGTCACAAGGTTTGATCTTTGACTCCCAAGTGCAATGCAAATAATCATGATGCATATAATCCTCAAAGCTTACGCTAATTCCTGAAAAGCATGAAGAAAAAGTGTCAACTACGAAAACGTAGTTGGTGAGTGCATAGGTTTGCAAGTAAATCTCATTACCTATCCATTTCAAAATAGTTGAGAAATCCATGGTAAATTATAAAGTTCTCATTTGTCACATTTATCGTGACAGAAAAATATATCAGCCGATTAGTCATTCATTATACCAAAACCATTCGGTCATCAATACTTCAATATCGCCAATTTCGACAGCTTTCAAGATTCCATATAAGGTCCAATACCCAAACCGTATGTTCAATCCACAATTTCCATCCATAATAATATCAATACCTCTTGGTCAATGGTAAGACTACCATGACATAATTTGATGAGATTGTTCTTGAGCCACTACTAAGACCGGTTATGTCCCAATAATCAGATATATTGTCCCAAATGATAAGATAATGATAAGCACATGCTGTCAATCACGTGCATAAAGATAACCAAGGGTCGTGCCATGGAGACGCCCATAAATATATAGTAGTTAGAGCACCGCGAGGCCAGACTGGCGATGAAGGTGGCCACAAAGGCAGACCAAACATCCCACCGTTACCTATAATTGTGGATGAGGGGACAAATCCTAGTTGCGCAACCCTCTAACTACAGGCCTCAAATGAGTTAATAGTAGTGTACAGGGGACCACCGTTTGACAGTACTCAAGCTCATCATATAACATATAACACGTTGAACATACAATATAATTCCCATATCATTATCATTATTTCAAAGAATCATTTTATAAGAGAAAGTCATTTTAATTAATCATGCTTTTCACCCCGCAAGTAAAACATATAAAAGAGTTTGAAAGGGGGCTATGACTCACCTTGATATGCCGCATATTATATTCACTCATCCAAAATGGGTACTTCCCATCTATCGCTTCCTTGACCATATATCCGTCATATTCCTCAATCACACTTCAAGCCAAGACTATCCCTACGATAGGACTAATATACGTAAGTTCCTATCTTAAGCCATCACTAAGAAATGCCACTTTCATTATGTTGTCATAAGTTTTGGGATCCAAGTATATTGTTATTATTTGCATCTTTTTGGTTGTAGAGAGTGTTGGTGTAAAAGGGTCACTTTCATTATACATGTAGTTATAAGTTGTTAGAATTTCGGTAACTTGCCTTTGATTATCATGGTTCCCATTGTGTGCTTTGCTTGATTATAATATTTGACATTAGTAACTTCATAATATTAATATTTATGAATACTTTCTGATTTATAACTATTTATTTGATTTAATATTATTTAATTAATTATTTATTCATTTTCTTGATTTATTAACCAAATAATTCTTTTTTTATTTATTTATTTATTTATTTATTTATTTATTTATTTATTTATTTATTATTTATTTATTTATTTATTTATTTATTTATTTATTTATTTATTTATTTATTTATTTATTTATTTATTTATTTATTTATTTATTTATTTATTTATTTATTTATTTATTTATTTATTTATTTATTTATTTATTTATTTATTTATTTATTTATTTATTTATTTATTTATTTATTTATTTATTTATTTATTTATTTATTTATTTATTTATTTATTTATTTATTTATTATAATAATTTTATTCCAGTAGGTTTTAGTCACTTTCATCATTGGTTATGATTATTTAACCAATTTCATGATTTATATAATTTATTTATTTATTTATTTACCTTTTTAATTATCATTTAAATTTAATAATTAATAGAAACTCTTAGAAATCACTACATAACTTTTTGGCTAAAAACCTCAGGCCTTTTAGGCAACTTTTATCATGGGAAAAATCATATCAATTCAACCCCTCTTGAGTCTTGCTCATTTTGAGGATTCTAAGCTTATAAATCGTTTACCGAAATAGTGATTTTAGCCTCATTTTCCAAGCAATTCAAATGCGTCAATATGGATTTCCATCCTTATTTCATTATTTCCAGAATGTTCATTATATTTTGGTGTCTTAAGTCGGATAGTGGTGGTGGTGTGATAAGTGCAAATTAAAGCTTTCGGTTAGTGCTTATATGAACCGAATTAGTGATTTTCACTTACTTAATTATTTCTAAATTATATGACATTTGTTCTTTGACTTGAAATGATTTTACTCCAGTAGGTTTTAGTCACTTTCATCATTGGTTGTGATTATTAACCAATTTCATGATTTATATAATTTATTTATTTATTTATTTACCTTTTTAATTATCATTTATTTAATTATTTATTCATGATTTATATAATTTATTTATTTATTTATTTACCTTTTTAATTATCATTTAAATTTAATAATTAATAGAAACTCTTAGAAATCACTACATAACTTTTTGGCTAAAAACCTCAGGCCTTTTAGGCAACTTTTATCATGGGAAAAATCATATCAATTCAACCCCTCTTGAGTCTTGCTCATTTTGAGGATTCTAAGCTTATAAATCGTTTACCGAAATAGTGATTTTAGCCTCATTTTCTAAGCAATTCAAATGCGTCAATATGGATTTCCATCCTTATTTCATTATTTCCAGAATGTTCATTATATTTTGGTGTCTTAAGTCGGGATAGTGGTGGTGGTGTGATAAGTGCAAATTAAAGCTTTCGGTTAGTGCTTATATGAACCGAATTAGTGATTTGTAGGCTTGTCTTTGCCATTTAATAACCAAGTTAAGTTTTATAACTTTTATTTGACATATTCTCAGTAGGTTTATAATACTTTTTGTTACGAGATTGTTGGAGTTGGTTAGAGTTGCAATCTAGTGACTTTTAGCTTATTTTGTTGTGAAGAACTTTTACTTGGAATTTTCTGTTTTAACACTTATTTTCATAAAATGTTGAGTAGTCATTCTTGGTTGAGTTGAATTATTTGGACATTGGTGATTTTTATACAGAGACATATATGTGTCCTATATTTATGTGAATTGTTTCTAAATTTTTAGACATTGTTTACTACCTCTAAAAATTACAAAACCAAAGTTGGTCAGAATGCTTGCTGCTATGCGACCCGAAATATTTTATAAAAGATATCTATGATGAACATTTAGAAAAATCTCCCAATTTTATTTTAAGTTAGGGACACTTTGAACTCAGTTCACACCAAATTTAAACTTCTGAAACCTATTAGTTAAGAAATTAAAAATCGTCAAAGTTGACTCAACATTAAGACAAAAATCCAGTTTTGACCACTTTTGGTAGAAAAATCATATCTTTGGTTTGGTTAGTATTTTTGAGTGATTCCAGTTGGAGGTTAAACTTAACTCTTTTATATACAACTTTTATTTTGAAAGTGTTTCTTGAAACGGCCCTCACATGTTCAGTTTATACGTCCAAAGACAGGAGAATGATTCTGTCAGAAGGTATTTGGGTCCAAACAACTCACCAATGACCATTCTTGCTTTATTAACACTTGAGTTCATCATTTACAAGATTAATACTTTATTTTTATACCTCTTAACATCAAATTCCCAGATTATTATACCTCTTTTAACATATTTTTCACTTAATACAAGTTCATATCCATCTCATAATCCAACAACAAGATTCAACTTTCTTAGATCTAACATGCATTCATTCAAATCAACACTTTTCAATACCAATCTTTATAGATCTAACTTTCAACAACATAAAAACATCTTTTTAATGAAAAATCTCAGAAATATATTCTTCAAAATATACAAAAACATATAGATTTATGAAAAGGAAAATCACTTTAAAAGCTACTAATCTATAACAACACTTTTGGGTCTTAAACTTGTTGAATCCTTGGATCTTTCTCATAGATTTCGACATGCATATGCATGAGGAGAAAGATCCTATCAACTTGCCTTCATCAAGTGTATATTACAAAGAAAACAAGAAGAAAACATAAACTTTTGATAAAACCTTTGAACATAAACAAGAACAATATAGATCTAGTAAAGAGATGAAGATTTATACCCTTGAAGAACTTGGTTTTGAAGGTGAAAAATGGGCAGAATTTTCGGACCTATTTAGGCTCCTAATAACCCTTAATCCAAGCTTGAAACAACCCTTAATCTTATCTTGAAACAACCCTTTCTTAACCCTTATTATTAATATAGTTTAGATTGATTTTTGTTCTTGTTTTTCTTGATTATTTGAGCCAAAAATGGAGGAAGAAAAGGAAGGGGAAGTGCAGAATTTTTGAGAGAGAAATGTGAGAGACTTGTGAGAGTGAATGTGAAGTGTGAAGAGTGTGTGTGAGGGGGGGGGGGGCACAAGGTATAAGGTAGGGTTTCTATCTTCTTCTTTTTTTATAAAAAGTGTGTATGTAAGTATGTATATGTATATATATTTTAAGTGGGTATTTGTTTTGTAGGTGTAACATGTATTTGCTTGTTCATATAAATTGATTAGTTGTCTTAGTATATGTACATGTATGTGTGTCGTGTATGTGTACATATATATGCATATGTTTGTATTTTAAAAGTTGTTACTTAATCCATTTATTCATAATCTTGTATTTATATTAGACTCGTACATATATACTTATTATTGCTCAAGCATCTTCATGTATTTAAGGAGTTTTAATTATTTTTAAGATGCTCATGGTATTCTCATGACCAAATGCAATTTAGTTGGCTTGATGATTCAATTTGTTGGACATTTCGTAAGATTTATCGACTTTGTCACAAGTTGTGAGTCTTACATTATTATTTATATCACTTGAGTTCTTGAAATGAAGTTTTCGGTTCATTGACATTTCACCAAGTTCGGTTAGAACTAATTTATAGTTTGGGATCGTCTATAGTTATTATTTATGGCATTTCTAAGATAACTATCGTATACGGGCATTTCATTGAACTAGACGGCAAGTATCACTACGCCTTAATGTCTGGAAGGCTAAATCTCTTAAGAAACCTCTAGGGATAGATACCTAGATAAGTCTAAGTAAATTGTCCTAGTCGGAAAATGAGGGTTGTTACATAATACCTGACACTTGGACAGTGGGTGTTCCAAGCATATGACCGGATGTAAGTCCCTGCTATGTAGCTTTAGGATTTGCGCTGGTCCTAATGTTACTTTTGGAGATGACTCTCAAGGAAAGACTGAAGGATTTGGTATACTTTCAAATGATCCGCTTACTTTCAGAAGGGTCTCATATGTAAATGGTTTGAAGCACAATTTGATTAATGTGAGTCAATTATGTGATGCTGGCTATGAAGTGAGATTCAGGTCTGATAAGGGTATTGTTCTTGATTTAGAAGGTAATGTTGTTCTTGTAGCAAAAAGGGACGAGTCTTTGTATTCTTTTGACATGAGGAATCCAACTGTAACAAGAGAAGTTTATTTCATGTCAAAGACTCAAGATGAGCTGAACTGGTTGTGGCATAAAAGGCTGTCTCATATGAATTTTAAAGACATCAACAAGCTGTGTAAGAAAGAATTGGTGTCTGGTCTTCCTGTGATAAATTATGAGAAGGACAAGCTGTGTGGTGCTTGTGAGAAAGGCAAACAACACAAAGCTACTTTTAAGTCTAAAACATGCTCAACCATTGATAATTGTTTGGATTTGCTTCATATGGATCTATTTGGGCCAATTAGTACTCCTTCATTCACTGGAATGAGATACTCTTTGGTTATTGTTGATGAATATTCAAGATACACCTGGGTTTTCTTTCTCAAGCACAAGAGTGAAGCTGCTGACATCATTATTCATTTTATCAAGCAAGCTGAAATTCTCTACAAAAGGCCTGTAAGGCAATTAAGAAGTGATAATGGCACTGAATTCAAGAATATCACTCTTAATTCATTCTGCAGTGAAAAAGGAATTTCACAAGTCTACTCAGCTGCCAGAACTCCTCAACAAAATGGTGTTGCAGAAAGAAGAAACAGAACTCTTATTGAAGCTGCCAGATCCATGATGGCTCAAAACAATGTCAAGTCTCATTTATGGGCTAAAGCAGTTCACACAGCTTGCTTTACCCAGAACAGATCTCTTATTGTGAAAAGGCACCAGAAGACTGCATATGAACTTCTTAGGTGGAGAAAACCTGAAATTGGTTTCCTAAGAATGTTTGGGAGTCCTTGTTACATTCTAAATCAGAAAGACCATCTTGGGAAGTTTGATGAGAAAGCTGATGAAGGTATCCTACTTGGATATGCAACAATGATGAAGGCCTACAGAGTTTACAACAAAAGAACCAAAACAATTGAGAACTCTGTGAATGTAAGCATTGATGAAGGTTTGTTAGAAATATAAATATGGTTTTAAATTGTAAATATTCAATAGTGGAAGGAGTATTAGTTATAATAGAGATTAGAGTATAAATACTCCTTCCCCATGTAATTTTCATAAACCCTTGTAACAATTAAAACCTTTTGACCATTTATGCTATCAAAACTTTCCCTGCCAACTTTACTTTCTCTCTCTACTTTCTCTCACATCAAACTGCCATTGTTACACACACTAACACACACATAAGCTCAAATTCTATTCTTTACATTTGGTATCAGAGCATAATCAGCATATCTGAACGATCCACAAGCTTATTTGAAGCTTAAATTGTGCTTAAATTCTGGAATTTTGAGTTTTTTCTGGTTATCTCATTTGCCGAGATTACTGTTTCAGTAATTTCTGCAATATTAGTGTGTTTTTCTTCAAAATTTGTTCACCGATCACTTTATTATCAGTAAATCATCCGTCATTATCAATTTCAGAGGTTAATTTCGTCATTTAATTCGATTATGAAAAAGCTCGGCGAATAGCATGTTCGTGTGGGTTTGATTTCTGGTTGAAATTAGCAAATATTTTGTTTGAGGATTTGTGCGCATTGAGTTTCTGAGCATTTTGATATAAATTTCAAGTTGTAATTCGCAAAAATGAAGAAGATATCAATGATTTTCAGAAACCTCGGCGTTTGAGTGTTTGGCTGAACGAAGAAGAAGACTAGTAACCGACTATTTTGTCGTGTAGTGATTACTCGTGTTTGCAGAGGTTTTTGGCTAGGGTTAATCTTACTTGTACTATTTGCAGAGATTTTATCTCGGCAAATAGGTGTTTCAAGAAACTTTGGTTAAGTATTGGTGCTCATTGTTCTATTTGCAGAGAATTTTGCTCGGCAAATAGGTGTTTCAAGAAACTTTGGTTAAGTATTGGTGCTCATTGTTCTATTTGCAGAGAATTTTGCTCGGCAAATAGGTGTTTCAAGAAACTTTGGTTAAGTATTGGTGCTCATTGTTCTATTTGCAGAGAATTTTGCTCGGCAAATAGTTGTTTCAAGAAACTTTGGTTAAGTATTGGTGCTCATTGTTCTATTTGCAGAGAATTTTGCTCGGCAAATAGTTGTTTCAAGAAACTTTGGTTAAGTATTGGTGCTCATTGTTCTATTTGCAGAGAATTTTGCTCGGCAAATAGTTGTTTCAAGAAAAGTTGGTTAAGTGTGGTGCTCATTGTTCTATTTGCAGAGAATTTTGCTCGGCAAATAGTTGTTTCAAGAAAAGTTGGTTAAGTGTGGTGCTCATTGTTCTGTTTGCAGAGATTTATTCTCGGCAAATACTTGAGTTGGCTGAATTTGGTTAAGTGTTGATTCTACTTACACTGTTTGCAGAGATTTTATCTCGGCAAAATAGTTATTTCAACAAAATTCAACCAAGTGTTGTGTGATCCAGTTCTATTTGTTCTATTTGCAGAGAATTTTGCTCGGCAAATAGGTGTTTCAAGAAAAGTTGGTTAAGTGTGGTGCTCATTGTTCTATTTGCAGAGAATTTTGCTCGGCAAATAGTTGTTTCAAGAAAAGTTGGTTAAGTGTGGTGCTCATTGTTCTATTTGCCGAAGAAAAACCTCGGCACTTAGTTCATTTAGGCTTGTCAAAACTTTCAATTTCAAGAAAATTAATTCAACATCATTTTTGATCAATATTCTTCAAGTGGGCAGAAAATAAAAATTGTTCAAAATTTTTGGTCCATTTGCCGAGATTTTTGCTCGGCATTCTTCACAAATAGAAAATCAAAATTTTTTTAAAGTCTTTTATTGTTTAATATTGGCTGTTGGACTTCCATTTTCGTTTAATTGCTAGTTGGGCTTAAATGTCATTTGGGCTAGTGGTTTATTTGGACTAAAATTTTTTGTTGGGCTAAATTTTAGGTTCTTGTCTTGGGTTGTTTTGTCATTGAAGTTTTAATCAAGTGTTGATTCAAAATGGCTCTTAAAATACCGGACAAGTTTGTTGCGAGAGTAGTAGATTTTTTAATGGGTGAAGAACCAAGTTGGGAAGAAATACGTCGTCATGATAATCATATTTGTTGGTGTACCAAGAAGAGTAAATGTGAAGTGGTTGTTTTTGAAGAAAACAAAGTCGATGTGAATATTTTTGAAACGTTTGTGAGAGAACACCAGAGGTTTCAACTTGAAATTAAGAAACTTACATCTGAGAACAAAGAGCTCAACACTGCTAATAATCTCTGTTTGTCTGAAGCTGACCGAATCAAATCTGAGAACAAAGAGCTCAAGTCTGGTAATTCTCTCAATTTGTCTACTATGGTAAGTCTTCGACTTGAAATTGACCAACTCAAATCCGAAAATAAAGAGCTCAAATCTGCAAATAATCTCATTTTTTCCAACATGGAAAGCCTTCAAAAAGAAAATGATCATTTGCAATCAAAGATTTTCAAATTCACAAATGAGTTGGACAATTCTTCCAAAAAGCTCAACAAAATTGTTTTGGACAATCAATCAAAAGAACTTGTTTTGCAACAAAAGATTTCTGAGCTTAACCATGAGTTGTGAAACAAGTCCACCATTTTTGAGAGCAAAGTTGAAGAAGAAAGAACAAATTTTTGTGCTCAAATCAAGTGTCTTGAAGACAAGTGTTTGCAACTTCAGTCAAACGAAACATCTTTGACCAAGAAAATTTCTGATCTTGAGATTGAATTGCAAACACAAACCAAATCTTTTCAGCGTCAAAATCATTGTTCTGTCTCACTTGACCTACCCAAAGAAGTTGTTGAAGGTTGCACTGAACCTGCCTGTCCTATATGTGAAGTTGTGGATTATTCTGTACCAAGGGAATGTGATGTTGTTAAGACCGTTGAGACCTCAACTCAGACTGATGTGGAGTGTGATTGTGACAAGATTAAAGTGTCTAAAAGTTTTCCAAAATCTGAGTCTTCCAAATCTAAAGTTGATGTTCCAAAGAGGGTTTACACGGGTAAATCTTCAAAACCTTTTGAAAGAAAAGTCTCCCAGTTTACTAATTACTCCTTACAAAAGGGTAAGAAGTATACTAATGTTATAAATGGAAATGAGCTTAATTGTGATAACAATGGTGGAATTATGGATAGTGTGTGTAAAGTATGTTTGTGTGTGAATGGGAGGTTGAAGATGATAGGGAGGAGAGAGAAAGTAATTAAGTTAAGTGTGTGTTTATTATGAAAGGCTTATTACAAAATGATTAAAGAAGGAGTATTTATACTTATGATCTAATTATAACTAATACTCCTTCTACTATTAATTGATAGATAGAGTTCAAGGATATAGGTAGAATTTGATTGATAGATATTGATTGAGGATAATTCATAGTGTTTGGTTGTTCAAAGGATCGTTAGTTTAGGTGAAGAGAGTGAATAATTATCGTGCTAAGTTGAGAGATTGTTTTGAGAAAGTTAAAGAAAGATTGATTCGAGATCGAGTATATTCAAGATGATGTACATGGTCGATAATTGAAAGATTTATTGAATAATTGACCATTGTTTGATGATTACAAGAGTTTGAGATTGAATAATGTTTGAGAAGAGATGAAAAGTTTGAGATTGAATAGAGATTGTCGTTTGTTGATGCTACAAAGAAAATTAAGTTGGATAGTTAAGTTTGTTCTTTATTTGAAGAGATTGTTCATTTGAGGGGGAGCAAGAGTAAACTCATGATTCGTTAAATATGCTCCGAAATGATTGTTTGTTCGAGGGGGAGCAAGAGATTAAAGATTTGTTATTGAATAATTTGCTCCGAGATAGTTGTTTGATTGAGGGGAAACGAATGTTAATTGATCAAAGAATCAAATGCTCCAAGATGTTTATTGATTCAGAGACAAGTTAGACCAAGAATTGAAGTGTTAAAGTCAATTCAAATTTCCGCATTCCAAAACCAAGCTTCCGAAATGCCAAGAGATTTAAAAGTCAAAACCAAGCTTCCGCAAAGCCAAAAGAATTCAAAGTTAAATCAAGCTTCCGCAATACTAAAAGAATTCAAGGAATTCAAAGTCAAAACCAAGCTTCCGCATGCTACTCAAAAGTTCAAGTTACTTCTCCAAGCAACATCAAGTTGAAATCAACATTCAAAAGTTCAAGTTGTGAAAGCTCAAAAGCTACAAAGATTTCAAAGATGCTTCCAAAGTATTCAAAGTTGCAAGAGAAGATCAAGATTTAATAAGTCATCGTCAAATATATTTATTTGTTGAGAAGATTCAAAGTCAAGACCAAGCTTCCGCAATACAAAAGAATTCAAGGAATTCAAAGTCAAAACCAAGCTTCCGCAATACAAAAGAATTAAAAGAATTCAAAGTTAAATCAAGCTTCCGCAATACTAAAAGAATTCAAGGAATTCAAAGTCAAAACCAAGCTTCCGCAAAGCCAAAAGAATTCAAAGTTAAATCAAGCTTCCGCAATACTAAAAGAATTCAAGGAATTCAAAGTCAAAACCAAGCTTCCGTAAAGCCAAAAGAATTCAAGGAATTCAAAGTCAAAACCAAGCTTCCGCAATACAAAAGAATTCAAGGAATTCAAAGTTAAATCAAGCTTCCGCAATACTAAAAGAATTCAAGGAATTCAAAGTCAAAACCAAGCTTCCGCAATACAAAAGAATTCAAGGAATTCAAAGTTAAATCAAGCTTCCGCAATACTAAAAGAATTCAAGGAATTCAAAGTCAAAACCAAGCTTCCGCAATACAAAAGAATTAAAAGAATTCAAAGTTAAATCAAGCTTCCGCAATACTAAAAGAATTCAAGGAATTCAAAGTCAAAACCAAGCTTCCGCAAAGCCAAAAGAATTCAAAGTTAAATCAAGCTTCCGCAATACTAAAAGAATTCAAGGAATTCAAAGTCAAAACCAAGCTTCCGTAAAGCCAAAAGAATTCAAGGAATTCAAAGTTAAATCAAGCTTCCGCAATACTAAAAGAATTCAAGGAATTCAAAGTCAAAACCAAGCTTCCGCAATACAAAAGAATTCAAGGAATTCAAAGTCAAAACCAAGCTTCCGCAATACTAAAAGAATTCAAGGAATTCAAAGTTAAATCAAGCTTCCGCAATACTAAAAGAATTCAAGGAATTCAAAGTCAAAACCAAGCTTCCGTAAACTAGAAGAATCCTAGGATCCAGGTTGGTGGTTGGATTTACATGTGCGTGTCCATACTCTTATTGGATGATAAAGAATGAATGGCAGTACTTTGGGGACCACAAGTACTATGAGAAGGCACGATCAAATATTCATTTTTCATCCAGTTGGCTTAATTGGATACCAAGAGAAGAAGGGCTTTCGCCTATAAAAGCCTCAATCCTTGATTGCATATGTGTGGCATTCCTGAGAATCATTCTTCACACAAGTTTTCTTTGCTTTTACACACAGCTTAGTCTGTTTGAGATCAGCTTGGACTGATTCTCTTGAGTAGAAACTTATTGATTGTAGTTTGTCATTTCAAGGGTTGTTTAGATATCTATAGGCTATCTTATTTCCGCAACAACCCTGTAATTCTTTGTATAGATTATTTCTTAATAAAGGATTACATTGAAAACTATAATCTGTGTTCAAGAATGTCTTGTTTATTTACTGCTTTACTGTTTTACTGATTCTTGTTCTTTACTTACTTAATTTATAAACTGAATCTTTAAAACGTTTTATTTAAAAGTTTGTAAAGATCAAAGAAAGTTGTATTCACCCCCCTCTACAACTGTTCTGTGTACAATATATTTTGGTATATTGATACACCTTGGGACGTATCAATAGCAAAGTGAGGTATCAAAATGGGGTAGTAAGGGTTTGTGTGTGTTTTTGTTTGGAGGCTAAGTTGATGGAAAAATGAGAGTGTGTGAAGAATAAGAGTATTTATATCTAGGGTAAAATAGAATGTTTCCATACTATGTCACTTTACAAGGCCAAAAATACGACGCCGGTATCTAATTACGATGCCAAAACACAAATAAGATGTTGAATCAAATTACGAGGTCGTTTTAAGATTTCAAATACGATGCCGACTGACAAATAAGAGGTCATATTTCGAATTAAAAATTTTTATTTTGACTTAAAAGCTTTCATGGTCAATTCATAGGTGTTACACATAAGCCTGTCATTCTAGAGAATCGAATTCAAAACCTATGAATAAAAGCCAAATATGTCTCCTCGCAATTCCCAGATAATTTTTAGTGTCTCATTGACAAATCTTTTATTATACTAAAGCACAATTGCTCTAATAACTTATTGACCAATCACAGATCTTAATTTCTTTATGTTGACTTTTATTTTCAATTTTGACTTTAATTTACACTTTTTACCCAATAATTTTAATATAATAAATCAAAAATAATAGTTAATATATATCCAATAGGATAATAGTTAATATATATCTAATAAAATAATAGCTAATGTATATCCTAATATTACGTTCTATCTCATAGATACAAAATTAATTAAATAAAAGTAAATAAAATTTAATGTAAATATATTGAGATTTTAAAAGTAATTGTACTATTATCCTTTTTTGATGTTTTTTTAAAGAAATTGTCATGACACATATAAGAAAGACAAAACATGTAAAAATATCATCAGTATAGGAAACATCTATAACATTATCATATTCTAATTCACATATTTAGGATATGTTTCATCTCACATTAAAATATTATTTCTTTATAGTGCAAAATAAGAATGCAATATGCCATGTGTAACAATAAAACAAATAAAATGACATTGACATATTATAATTTTTTAATATTCAAATATCGTCAAGAATTTTACAATCTACAACTTTGAGACGTATTACGATTTTGTAATATTCAAATATCAATAACTATATCATAGTAAACAACTTTGATAAACTCACTTCTAAAAAGTATTTCAATATAAAGTTCAAAGTTTTAATATACGGATCAATTTTTTATAAATAAAATTTTAAACTATAATAAATTAACATCTAATATTGATAATGTCATTACATACGGGTCTAAAATATAGTAATTTAGTTATAACATGAACTGAAGGTCGAATTTTAAAACGTTTTGATTTTTCTATAATTAAACAGTTCGACTTGTGCTTTAAACAAGTTAAAATTAAATACTAAACACCCCTAGATAGAAATAAAAGCAAGTTAACAATACCATGCTTACACTTGAATTAGGAACATATAATATGTGACTCCATTAAATCGGTGAACATCATGGGCCACTACCATACACAGGTCGCCGTCGTGAGAAAAATAAAGTTATTTTATTTTTAAAAAAAAAATCAAAACATGAAGAGCTTGCTCGTAACTTCATAATATTATCATTTCATCATCACATCACAGTATATAATAATAATAACAATAACAATAAAATAAATAAGGCTTTTACTTCCATATTTATATGGAGGTCAATCAAATGAGAACACACTTAAAATGATAACACGGTGAGAACATTTAAAAACTTCATTTTGATGCACTAGAGTCCATAAAACTAATTTAGTGCACAATTAATTATTACTGTATTATTTAAATGTTTAACAACATATTGATCTGTCAAAATCGAGAAAATCATATTTTTTGTTTTGTGCATCCATCTTGGATGCATATTCATCAAAATGGATGCACAAAACAAAAAACATGATTTTTTCGATTTTAACGGATCAATGTGTTGTTAAACACTTAAATAATGATAATCAGTTATACACTATGTTAGTTTTGTGGACTTTTAATGCATCAAAATGATGTTTTTAAGTTTTCTCATTTTAAGGGTGTATACATTGAAAAATCATTATAAATCTTTATATATACTAAAAGGCAACTGATCTAACCTCAATTGACCAATCACAACCCTCAATTTCTTAAAATTAATTAAATCAGCACATGTCTAAATTAATTTATACCTTTTGGGTTTCCACACCAATTTACACTTTAACCCAATTTAAAAATAAGTAATTTGCACTTTTTGGTTTTCCATCACTAATTTACACTTTAACCCAATTTAAAAATAATTAATTTACACTTTTTGGTTTTTCCATCACCAATTTACACTTAAAAATAATTAATTTACACTTTTTGGTTTTCCATCACCAATTTACACTTTAACCCAATTTAAAAATAAGTAATTTACACTTTTTGGTTTTTCCATCACCAATTTACACTTGTTAATAATTAATTTATACTTTTTAGTTTTCCATCACCAATTTACACTTTCACACAATTTAAAAATAATTAATTTACACTTTTCGATTTTATTGGTAATATAAAAATATAACAAAATAGTGGAACAAGATATATGCATAAACACACAAACACTCCAAAAAAATCCTACATAAACAATTTAACCAAATAATCATTAAAACTAATCTCCTTTTGTATATGCAGTAACGATTGTCTACATAAACACAAGAAGATACAAACTCTCAATATCTTATATAATTGTAATCAAACTAATTTTAATGTTGTTGTTATTAGTAATTGGAATCAAATCATATTTAGGATATACAAATTCTTCTTATATAAACGGAACCCTACAAATAAAATCACAACACACAAAATCATTGAAAACTCATGAACCAACAACTACTTTTATTATTCTTAAGAACCATAGCTAACGAAAACAAAATTACTTTTTTTTGCAAGATATCAATGAGAACTCGGTCAATTCTGAAATCAAGGTTAAGATATTGTTTCCTGGAAGAGTTTTTATAAAAGAAAACCTGCTACACTATCCAGCCTTGATATGATTTAGCATTCAATATTTACATTTGAGTATCTCAAAAGAATTTTAAGTATATTTTTACATGTTAACGTATAAGTATTTTTTTGTTCCATATACTAATTCATATATTAATAATGTTGTAAAACCCGTGTATTTGACACGGGTCTAAAATCTAGTAATTAACTAATTCATTGACTCAATCTAACAATTAACACGTTTAAACTGTGAGTCCCAAATATAGATGGTTTAATACCCGACTGGCAAGTAGTTCTAACTGGAAGAAGACCAGTTCAGAATACGATCCAGATATGGATGAACAATACAATAAAGATACTGAAAGTAAATGCAAGAAACAATAAAGGCTGAAACTATATAAATAATATGTATAGATCAAGTATGTAGCATTGAGACACAATGTATTTTTCAAGGTATTTAATTTATTGATATATAAACAAATACAAAGGTTGTTGCGGAACAAAGATAAACACCCAAGTGTAAATATCTAAACAACCTAGAAATACAAGTGATCTAATAACTTGGAAATACTCGTAAGGATTACTTAGAGTATATCTCACAAGTTGCAATGCAAAGGTTTCAAGCTATTTGCAAGTTGTGAGAAGACTTATATTTATAGACCAAGTCCATGATGACGTGGACCAGATCGTACAAATATGGTTGGGAGTATTTAAGGAATTAAAGCCAATTCCTTACATGTGTACTTTTAAGGTTTAGGTATATAAGTAGTTGATGTGACTTATCAAACCTTATTCCCAACCTTTACTTTACCTTGTACTTTAATTAATAGTTAAATCTATTAACCAGGTAAAGATATGTAAAGTAAAAAGTCTTCCTCGTAATCAGTGTAAAAGTGTG
This sequence comes from Erigeron breviscapus, assembly GCA_034093135.1. NCBI lineage: Eukaryota > Viridiplantae > Streptophyta > Magnoliopsida > Asterales > Asteraceae > Erigeron > Erigeron breviscapus. The sequence goes on from CM067172.1 coordinate 93,658,323, forward strand.
TAAGTACTTTTACACTGAGATGCTTCAATCTTCGATCAGGTAGAATCAGTTTCTGAGCTCCACATCTGAACTGATTCTCATTCTTCAGACTTTAGTCTTTGACTTCATTCTGAACGGTATTCTGATACGTTGATCTGAACTGAAGTGAAGCTTCAGTGAACTAATTCTGAGCGACCTCAGAATTCTATACAAGTATTCTTCACTGAGCTTCAGCTATTTCTGAACAAATTATACTTGGTCAATTTTCGACCTAACAAATTCCCCCTATTTGTTCTGAAATATTGCATGCATCTCAGACTTCTATCTATACATGTTTGTAAGTCTGAAATGCAAGTTTTTGTTTAAGTTGTAAAAATTTTCTAAGTACATCTTATAGATCATTGATGTCTCAGAATTTTACTTTTGGTTTTTCTAACTTAAACCTATCATCTACTTATAAGCTACAAAATGTAACATATATATACAAACTGAAGTGTTTGTTACATTTGCAAGTATTTATACAAGTACATGATAAACTGAAAAAGAAACTACTTCTTAGAAGGCCTTGAACCAGAAGGTGCTTCAGTAGGTTTCCTCTTCAGTGGAGAATGATCCTTCTTTCCAAACAATCTGCCTTCAATCTCTACCTTGGCCTGCATCTTTTGTTGTATTCTGGATAACCATGCACCAATCAAGGCAGATTTTGGCTTCTCCCTCAATATTTGGATCATCTCCCTATGCTCAGAAATTCCAAACTCGTGCACTGAAACTTGATTATACTCTTCAGCTGCTCTACCCTCTCTTTTTACAATCAAATCAAAAAGCTCATTCCATCAGCTTTTGTTACCTCCATATCAACTATTTTAGCTGGATGAGATCGATGCTTCAGATAATGCTCATATTGATCCTTCTCATGCTTTATTTGGAGCTCAATAGCATCATCAGAAATTGGTTTGAAGGTGGAGAGATCAGCATCACGAATATTTTTTCTTGATGATCTTGGTCCAGTCACTTTGGGCTTAATGGGTGGCCTTGACAATTCTTTTTCCACCTTCAGAACTCCAGCCAGAATTTCCTTCTTTTTAATTGCCATCTCTTTCTCTCTGTTTTTCACCAGGTCCTCAATGGACATTTTGAATGTGAGATGGTCCAGCTTTTGTTCTAAGGGAGAATAATTCACCCCATATTCATACTCGAGCATATCAACAACAGCCTTCTGCACTCTTGGATCATTTTTAATTTTCAGATATCTTTCAAGTGAGAGACCAAGAGCTGCAGTATCAATGTGATCAAGGGTTCCCATTTTCTGATGTTGAACCCTTTCTCTTTCCTTATTTTCACCCCACATAATAAATTGATTAGAAACTTGCTTCTGCAAAGCTTCTAATTTCTTGCTATCAGCATTAGGATCATGAATGGGATAACCTTGTTCATCAACATTTTCACCAACCACCAAACCAGAACCCATTGAATCTTTCTTTGAAGGTTCATCCACCACTTGGGTCTTGCCCTTATCTTTCTTGGTTGGTTCAGAAGTTTGCACTTCAGATCTCTGAACATGTTCCCCCTGAACTGAGACACTACCAGATGGTACCTCAGCTTGCTTCTTGGTTGCTTCTATCAATTCCTGAGTACTTGAAAGCAGACCAATAGGCACATTTCCCCCTTTGGGGACCTCAGAAGTAATCTTTGCATATACATCAATCGCCGTCTGAATGGCCTTCAGAGGTTCCCAACTTTGCTGCAGAAGGCAATCAGAAATGCCTTTTGCCATGGTAGAGAACTGAGCCCTTAACCTGAAAGATGAGTTAAGGTTCAGATTCTCTTTTTCAGTTAGCTCTTTCAGCAATTTCCTATCTTCCTCAGAGAATGAAGGAGGAGGAGGAGCAGCAACAACTTTTTCTTTCTTAAGGAGGGTCAGAATTTCATCTATCTGTTTGGACTGGCCTTTAACAATTTCTTCGAGAGTAGATACAGATTTCTGAACTTGTTCAACAGCTTTATCTACCTTCTCTGAAGTGTCTTGAGTAAGTTCTAAGACCATCCTTCTGACCCCTTCCTCAACCTTTTCAGCCACAGAAGCTGAAATCTGATCAACAAGAGTTTGAGAAATCTCAGACTTCAGCTTCTCAATCACATTACTACCAACAGCAGACCCAAGTTCTTTCTCATTGACACTTGGCCTTTTTACCAACTCATTCACCTCCTTCCCGACTGCCAGAACTTCTTGTTTTAGCAATTCAATACCAGATGTCAAGTTTGCAACTACTGAAGCTTGCACATCTCTTTTGGCCAGTTTGAAGGCTTCCCTGATAGCTATACTGATCTTATTGCATGAATGTACCAGCTCATTTAGCTTCCCACCTACTAGTCCCTCATTTCCAGCAACCTTGGTGAACTCAGTGCCAAGAAACATCTGAGCACCCTTCATTTCAGCCAGGGACGTAGTATTGGCAGTTAGAGATTTAGTTAAGTCCTCCACCTTGATAAGTAGGCTTTGGACTTCGGCATTTTGTTTCTCTAACTGTGCTTCTACACTCAAAGGAGGAGGTGGTTGTGCAGAAACAGAAGCCACAAAGGGAATTCTACCAAGCCCATCCAAAGCCTTTTCCAACTGCATTTCAGTTGGACTCTCAGATTCAGTAGCAGAGTCCAACTCCTTCTCAATCTCACTATCATAATTGATGGGCCTTGGCACTTGGTGAATTTGTGGGTGTAAGTGTTGGAGTTGTGGTTGAAAATGTGGTGATGAAACATAGGCAGGTGTAGAGCCGGGTGGAAAATATGGGTGTTGATGTGAAGTTTCTGGTTGGCGATATGGTTGTTCAACATTTTGGATTTCTAGGGGAGGTTGGACGTTTGTGAGGTTGAAGGTTGGCTCAGAATCAGAAGACTGATTCTCCTCTAGTAAGCCCTCATCAAACTCAAAGTCAGCAAAGGAATCGAGATTCCCTTGAGGTGGCTCATCTTCATCCCAGAGGTCAGTTAAAACTGCAGTCTGATCAGATATGCCCTGGTTCAGATCACTGGTACCTGAGCCAGCTTCTGGTTCAACAACTGCTACTGCAGATGCATCGTCACCAGATTTATTGGTTGGCTCAGCCATAGCTTCATCGCAGAGACAGTAGACACGGGGATTGCCTTAATGATTCTCGTACCGTCATTAAGAATCACTTCATCGGCCATAGAGTCTGGAATCTCAGTCTCAGGTGGTGTCACACCAAAGACTTCATCAATTCGTGCTGCAGAAGAGTGTGAGATTTGTGAAGTTTCAGGGGGTGCGCGTGCAGACACGGACTCTATTGTGTGCTGGGCGGACACACTAATTTTTTCTTCACCATCTCCTCCTAAAGAAGTTTTGGAGATGGCTGCTTGTGGGTTTCCCTTTAGACTCGATTCCTCTGGTTCTTGTTGGGAAGATCGAGAGGGGTTTGCTTCGGTACTAGTGTCCTTGGGCTGTGAGGACTGCTTAAATTTACGTCGTTTTAAAATGCCCTTTGGAGATCCTGATGGATCTTTTGGGAGATCCTCAGGTTGGTCAATGGATGAGGGAGGTGGTGGTTGGGTAGAAGAAGTTGCTAGGGTTTTAAACAACTTCAACATTTGACCACCAGGTGCACCAATGGGTCTCGCATTCTTTTGCGACCCGCTCGGTGACCTTTCTGAGCCAGCCGGTCTGCTGTTTTAGTTTTATTTATTACCTGAAGCATTGCAGCGGAGAGCTCTGGTTCTGGATCTGAAGTAGATAGTTTCGAAAGATCCCTGCAGAACTCCGTCGCTGAAGATTCAAGCCCCTCAAAATGATACGCATCTCCAAGCATGCTTATGAAGCAAACGCTCAGAAATCTAGGGAATGAGATATGTGGACTTCTTTTACCTTTCAATTTTGCTACCAGCTGAGAGAAAAGTATCTCAGCAAAGTCCACCTCAATCCCATGCCACAAGTAATACCCAATTTCTACTTTTGTCAAGGAAATCTGGTCCAAGCCACCATAATTTCCTCCAAGGCACTCGACAATCTGAGTCCAAAAATATCTCCAACAGTTTCCAAATCCAGACAGAAAGATGTGTCCAGATGTCTTCAGATTGCCGTCTGCATCAACCATGTCATTATGACCAGTGGCCAGCAGAACTTCCCTGAAATTAATCCCTTTAAGCCTTTTAGCATAGGCTGAAGAGGAGGGAAGGTAGTTCAAATGAAGGGCCTCCCGAAACCCATCAAGTGAAAGGATATACTGCTTTGTGCCTTCTTGTAAAGAAAAAGCAATGGATTTTTCATCCTTGCTCAGAGTAGCAGTATACCAGAATTCAAGTAAGTATCGATGATACATTACCTGAGGATCAGTAGTCAAGGCGTAATGGAGAGGGGATTGTTCAAGAAATTTATTTATCCTCCCCATTAAAGTTTTGCCTTTGGCATTCAGTGCAGCCATAAAATTATTCATATTGAATCTAAGGGTCGACGAATCGAACCCTTTTGGCCATTGAGCACTGGCCTTGACTACCTTAGATGGTTTGTATTCGAAAGCAATTAGAGATTTGATTACTTTAGCCATTATATCTACAAGGGAAAACTGAAAGTGAAAGATGAATTTAGGGTTTTGGAGTTATGAAGGAATAAGAAGTAGAGAGAGAGAATGATGATTGAGAGTAAATGTAAGGAGAAGTAAATGAAGGAATTGTTTTGGGAAGGGTATTTATATTTATGATGGAATACAAAAGGTTTTTCCAAAAAATAAATAAAATAAAATGATTTTTGAAATTCAAACCCAAAAATGAAATATTATTAAAATGAAATCAGTTTTGATCGGGTTTGAAGTCCAAAAATAATTTTTTGGTACACGTCCGCATTTAATGCAACGACGGCTATGACCCCACATTTTCACAAAACTTCTTTTACCTTTCAATTTTGCTACCAGCTGAGAGAAAAGTATCTCAGCAAAGTCCACCTCAATCCCATGCCACAAGTAATACCCAATTTCTACTTTTGTCAAGGAAATCTGGTCCAAGCCACCATAATTTCCTCCAAGGCACTCGACAATCTGAGTCCAAAAATATCTCCAACAGTTTCCAAATCCAGACAGAAAGATGTGTCCAGATGTCTTCAGATTGCCGTCTGCATCAACCATGTCATTATGACCAGTGGCCAGCAGAACTTCCCTGAAATTAATCCCTTTAAGCCTTTTAGCATAGGCTGAAGAGGAGGGAAGGTAGTTCAAATGAAGGGCCTCCCGAAACCCATCAAGTGAAAGGATATACTGCTTTGTGCCTTCTTGTAAAGAAAAAGCAATGGATTTTTCATCCTTGCTCAGAGTAGCAGTATACCAGAATTCAAGTAAGTATCGATGATACATTACCTGAGGATCAGTAGTCAAGGCGTAATGGAGAGGGGATTGTTCAAGAAATTTATTTATCCTCCCCATTAAAGTTTTGCCTTTGGCATTCAGTGCAGCCATAAAATTATTCATATTGAATCTAAGGGTCGACGAATCGAACCCTTTTGGCCATTGAGCACTGGCCTTGACTACCTTAGATGGTTTGTATTCGAAAGCAATTAGAGATTTGATTACTTTAGCCATTATATCTACAAGGGAAAACTGAAAGTGAAAGATGAATTTAGGGTTTTGGAGTTATGAAGGAATAAGAAGTAGAGAGAGAGAATGATGATTGAGAGTAAATGTAAGGAGAAGTAAATGAAGGAATTGTTTTGGGAAGGGTATTTATATTTATGATGGAATACAAAAGGTTTTTCCAAAAAATAAATAAAATAAAATGATTTTTGAAATTCAAACCCAAAAATGAAATATTATTAAAATGAAATCAGTTTTGATCGGGTTTGAAGTCCAAAAATAATTTTTTGGTACACGTCCGCATTTAATGCAACGACGGCTATGACCCCACATTTTCAAAAAACTTTTCAACACTTTCAAGAAAAAGTGATCATTACTTTCCTTTTACGGCGCAACTTGTGTGCCACGTCAGCCAAAAACATCATTATTTAAACGTTAAACAGTAACCTTCACGTGTTCACTCAATGACCAAGTATCAAAATACATTATAAAGGACAGACTCATTTCAGAAATGATATACAAAATCTGAGCATGATCAGAATCAAGAGATCTGAGCCATCTCAGTTTACACATTTATTCTGAAATCATTTCAGAAATTCTGAAGCATTTCAGTCAAAATATTTTTCTGAAAGCAAAGTTTCCCCTTAGAGAAAAATTCTTTTTAACATAAAAATATTTTACACTTCCCCCTGAGGTGATGCTATACAGGATTTAGCATACCCAATTCACTGATGAGATGTTTAAACATTTTGACATCCAAGGGTTTTGTAAAAACATCAGCGAGTTGTTTATCAGTGGGAATGAAATGAAGCTCTATGTCACCTTTAATAATGTGATCTCTAATAAATTGATACCTGAGGTCGATATGCTTGGTTTTGGAGTGCATGACAGGATTGTGAGAGATGGCAATGGCACTGGTGTTATCACAAAATATAGGAGTTTTTGTATACTTAACACCATAATCAGTTAGTTGGTTCTTCATCCACAAAATCTGAGCGCAGCAACTGGCTGCAGAAATGTATTCAGCTTCAGCTGTGGAGAGTGATACTGCAGTCTGCTTCTTACTTGTCCAACTAACCAATTTGCCACCAAGGAAATGACAACCACCTGTGGTACTTTTCCTATCTATCTTACAACCTGCATGATCAGAATCTGAATAACCCATTAGATCTAAACTTGAGCCTTTGGGATACCAAAGACCAAGTCTGGGGACACCTTTAAGGTATCTGAAAATCCTTTTCACAACATTTGTGTGTGCTTCTCTGGGATCAGACTGAAATCTTGCACAAAGGCATGTTGCAAACATTATATCAGGTCTACTAGCAGTTAAGTACATGAGGGATCCCACCATACCACGATATTTTGTGGGATCCACTGGTTTTCCATTAGGATCTGAGTCCAAAGTTAATGGTGCAAAAATAGGAGTATCTTTTGATGAGACTGAATCAAATTGATATTTCTTTAATAAGTCTCTGACATATTTTTCTTGATTTATAAAAATACCATCACTGGTTTGTTTCACTTGAAGACCTAGAAAATATGTCAGTTCGCCCATCATACTCATTTCATACTCAGATGACATTATTTTAGAAAACTGTTCACACATTTTGTTGTTTGTAGACCCAAACATAATATCATCAACATAAACTTGTACAAGTAAGATATCATTTTTATCATGCAATATGAATAAAGTGTTATCTATTGCACCCTTTTAAAACCATTTTTCAGAAGATGTTTAGTAAGAGTATCATACCAGGATCTAGGTGCTTGTCTCAGACCATATAATGCTTTATTCAGTTTGTACACCCAATGAGGTCTTTCTTCATTTATGAACCCTGGTGGTTGATGCACATACATAACTTCTTCCAATTCACCATTCAAGAATGCACTTTTAACATCCATCTGATAGACTTTGAACTCATGATGAGCTACAAAAGCTAAGAAAATTCTGATAGCTTCTAGTCTAGCAACTGGTGCAAAAGTTTCATCAAAGTCTACTCCTTCTTCTTGTGAGTAACCCTTTGCAACAAGTCTTGCATTGTTTCGAATCACGTGACCATCTTCGTCCATCTTATTTCTGAAGACCCATCTTGTCCCAATTGGTTCTTTCTTTAGATTACTGGGACAAGGAACAAGTTCCCAAACATCGTTCCTCTTAAACTAATTGAGCTCATCTTGCATGGCTTCAATCCAGCTAGGGTCGTTCATAGCCTCGTCAATCTTCTTTGGTTCTATTAGAGATAAGAAGCTGACATTTAAGCATTAATCGCTTGTGGCTCTTCTTGTCTGAACCCCACTAGTGGAATCCCCAATGATTTGCTCGATAGGATGTGCTTTAGTCCACTTAGTGTATTAACCAGGATGAACTATGATATCAGTGCAAGAACTCCTCTGAGATACTTCAGGAGGTGCTTCAGAAAAGACTACCTCAGTCTCATCATCTTCCTCCAGCAGATCATGATTTGCATCATGAAACTGTTCAGATTGGGGTACTTCAGTTGAGCCTGATATCTGAGGTGAAACAGCATGCACATCTGATCCAATAGTCAGTTCAGAAGGTAGTTTGAAGCTGACTGGAGGATAGAATGGAATGTTGCTAGACTTGATTATTCTTGGTTCTGAACTGAAATGTTCAGAAGCAGGTTTAGGTGACTGATCAGATTCAGCAATAGGATCAGAATCACCGAAACTTATTGGACTTTCTGAGGGTGGTACGGGAATGGAATTCTTAAAGATTGCAGAGTTAGATTCATCAAAGGTAACATGAATTGACTCATCAACCTTTTCAAGTCTCTTGTTAAAGACTGTAAAGGCCTTGCGATTTGATGAATATCCTAGGAAGTACCCTTCATCAGCTTTTGCATCAAATTTTCCAAGTTGACTGGAATCATTCAGAATGTATACTGGACATCCAAATACATGGAAATATCCAATATTAGGCTTTCTATTTCTGAGTACTTCATAGGCTGTCTTTTTGTGTCTTTTGACATAGACATATATGTTCTGAGTGTAGCAAGCAGTTGCAACAGCTTCAGCCCAGAAATTCTTGGGAAGACCAGATTCATTCAACATACTTCTAGCAGCTTCAATCAGCGTACGATTCTTTCTTTCTACAACACCATTCTGCTCTGGTGTGTGGGCTGAGGAGAAGTTCTGAGATATGCCTGTTTCAGTGCAGAAGGACTCCAGAGTGGCATTTCTGAATTCAGTGCCATTGTCACTTCTGAGCTGACAAACTTTTCGCTTATGCTTGAGTTCAATTTGTTTGATGAGAGCAATGATTTCAGCAACAACTTCACTCTTGGATCTGAGGAAAATTACCCAGCAATATCTTGAATATTCATCAACAACAACAAGGGTATACTTCTTTCCTGCTCTTGTCTGAACATTCACTGGTCCAAAGAGGTCCATATGAAGCATGTAAAGAGGTTCAGTTATACTAAAACTTTGTTTTGTCTTGAATGAAGCTCTTTTCTGCTTACCCATTTTACAACCTGGACATGGCTTGTCTTTGTTGAAAGATATTGAGGGTATCCCATCAACAAGTTGTTTTCTTGACAACTTATTAATATTCTTGAAGTTCAGATGGGATAATCTCTTGTGCCACAACCAATTTGTGTCTTCATCTGCCTTTGTGTAGAAACATTGTTCAGTGGGTGAACTATTCATATCAATGATATAAATGTTTCCTTTTCTTGGTGCAATCAAAACTACCTTTCCATCCCTGTTGAATATGGTGCCTTGTGAAATATCAAATAATACCTTGAAGCCATCATCACATAGTTGTCTGACACTGATCAGGTTATATTTCAAACCGTTCACATATGCAACACGTGTGAATTTGACTTGTCCATTATTCACAACACCATATCCCTCAGTTTTTCCATTTTCATCATTTCCAAATGTTATTGAGGGCCCCTCTTGCACCCTGTATTCCTCCAGCAGGGTCTGATAACCAGTCATGGTTCTGCCAACAGCGCTGTCAAGATACCATATATTCTTCTTTCGGTCTCCCTGCACAAACACAAAGATTAGTTCTTTTTGGGAACCCATCTGGTGATGGGTTCGCTAGACTCTCCCTTAGCAGTCTCAGATTTCTTTGGTTCATAAGGAACTGAAGGATCGAAGGGGATCTCAGTCATAATCTCATATGACACAAAAACAGTTGGTTTGATGGGGGGCTCAACCTTTTTCTTCTCAGATTTTTGCTTGATTTGTTTGGAAAAAGGTTTTGCATTTTGTTTAGGTTGAAGAGGAGTGGTTTCAACATTTTTTAAACGTGCATTACAACTCTGCACTTGTCTAGCCAATAACTGAAATTGACTCTCTAACCTTAACAAAATTGATTCTTCATTAGACACCTGAGCCTTACCTGAATCTGAGGTAGAAGGCTCAGCGGGGGAGATATTTTTCTTCTTCTTTTGGCCTTTAGGAACCTTAGATGAAGTCTGAGGGGATGGCTTTTTGGTTTTAGCCTTCCTTTCTGAACCAGTTGTCTGAGCTGTTTCAGATTTACCCTCAGATTGTTCCTGGGCCTTATCAGTCACAGTTTTCTGCTTGCCAACTTTAGGAAAAATGATTTCAGGTTTTATTTCATATGCTGTTCTTTGAGTTGCAAAAGTATTTTTAATTGCAGCATCTGGCCTTGGTGCTTTCATCTAAGATTTAATTATTGCTTGTTCTTTTTCAAGGATGGTTTTTAATTCTTCTTTTTCAACTCTAAAGTGGCAACCATAGACTGATAACTTTTTAAAGCCAAATGAACATCTTTCAGTTCTTTTAGTCTGGCCTGACAGGCGTTCAGTTTCGAAGTATTATTTTCAAACATTTTTAGACTTTCTGAACGCACAGTTTTGACAAAAGAAATGTCTGCTTCTAAAAGAACCAAAAGGTCCAGTTTTTGTTCCTCATCGCTTTTAAAGCCAAAGTCACTAACCTTTTTCATGACAATATCCACCCAACGACCAGATTCAACATCAGATTTGACCAGATGACCTTGATCTTCACGTGCCATGAAACACATATCCCTTACTTCTTCTTCATCATCAGATGATTCATCAGATTCCTCCCATTTTTCAGTCTTGGCAATCATACAACTATTATTGCTTGAGTTGTTTTGAGCCATGAGAGCTATTTGGGCTTTCAGCTTCTTGTACTTAGCCTTATAGCTGTCATCAGGTTTCTGAAAAATAGAATGATTAGGGGCAGATGATGATGAAGACTGACTAGATCTGCATTCCTTCATGAAATGTCCTTTCTTGCCACACTTAAGCATTCAAGATTAGACTTATCAATAGAAGCGCTGGAAGCAAATGGTTTGCCAGATCGATTAGATTTGGCCTTAAAACGATTGAACGTTTTAGCCAGCATGGCAACCAGATTATCATTGTCATCCTCATCACAACTATGAGTTACATTACCAGAAATACCAGTTTTTAACATTTCAGAGACCATCTTCTTCATTGAGTCAGAATGATCACTCTCAGAAGATAGTAGAGCAGTCCCATGTGGTTCAGAATTATGAACCATGACTGAACTGGTAGAAGCATGATTTTTGGCATCTTGCTCAGCCACAGCTCTCTCAGCCTTGTTCTCTTCAGTATACCTGAAGGCTCCATATAGGGAGGCTAGAGTGTGACTGTGCAAGGTTTTTCCTTGTCTCAAAACCAAGATCAAGTTTTCCCATTTAGAAGGTAAGATGTCACAAAACTTTTCCAACAAAATTTCTTTATCTTTAGTTACACCCAGGGCTTTCAATTGATTTACCAGATTAGTGAATCTGATGTATGTTTGTGTTAAAGTTTCACCAGGGATAGTAAAAAAGACTCATATCTTTTATTCAAAGCAACTTTTCTTGTGACAATTGTCTCATTGGTGCCTTCAAATTGTGTCATGAGTTCCTCCCACATTAATTTTGAATTTTCAAGTAAAACAAGGGTGGGCATAAGAGTTTCAGGAACAACATACAAGATCATATTTTGCAGCTTGGTATCAAGGTCTACCAGCCTATGATCTTCTTTAGACCAATGATCCTTCTCCTTGGGTGAAACCCTAGGAGTCCCATCGGCATTTCTGACAACAGTGGAGGCATTCAAGGGGACAAAGGGTCCTTCTTTAAGAATATCGGTCAAATGTCTTTCAACACCAGCAATATATTTGAGCATGCATGCTTTCCATGTTTGAAAGTTTTCACTGTTCCCATTAAATTTGGGAACAGGATTATTCGGAAAGTGTACATGCACATTATGTGATGGTATATTGTTGTTGATGATAGGGGGTGGAGTTGTATTAGCATTAGCATTAGTATTAGCATTAGCATTAGGGTCAGGGCCTGTATTGAACATTTGGTCAACCATCTTTGCAGATCAAAGGTTAATGAATTAATATAATTCAACCTTGCTGCTCTGATACCAATTGTGAGTCCCAAATATAGATGGTTTAATACCCGACTGGCAAGTAGTTCTAACTGGAAGAAGACCAGTTCAGAATACGATCCAGATATGGATGAACAATACAATAAAGATACTGAAAGTAAATGCAAGAAACAATAAGGGCTGAAACTATATAAATAATATGTATAGATCAAGTATGTAGCATTGAGACACAATGTATTTTTCAAGGTATTTGATTTATTGATATATAAACAAATACAAAGGTTGTTGCGGAACAAAGATAAACACCCAAGTGTAAATATCTAAACAACCTAGAATACAAGTGATCTAATAACTTGGAAATACTCGTAAGGATTACTTAGAGTATATCTCACAAGTTGCAATGCAAAGGTTTCAAGCTATTTGCAAATTGTGAGAAGACTTATATTTATAGACCAAGTCCATGATGACGTGGACCAGATCGTACAAATATGGTTGGGAGTATTTAAGGAATTAAAGCTAATTTCTTACATGTGTACTTTTAAGGTTTAGGTATATAAGTAGTTGATGTGACTTATCAAACCTTATTCCCAACCTTTACTTTACCTTGTATTTTAATTAATAGTTAAATCTATTAACCGGGTAAAGATATGTAAAGTAAAAAGTCTTCCTCGTAATCAGTGTAAAAGTGTGTAAGTACTTTTACACTGAGATGCTTCAGTCTTCGATCAGGTAGAATCAGTTTCTGAGCTCCACATCTGAACTGATTCTCATTCTTCAGACTTCAGTCTTTGACTTCATTCTGAACGGTATTCTGATACGTTGATCTGAACTGAAGTGAAGCTTCAGTGAACTAATTCTGAGCGACCTCAGAATTCTATACAAGTATTCTTCACTGAGCTTTAGCTATTTCTGAACAAATTATACTTGGTCGATTTTCGACCTAACATAAACGTATTATAAATGCATATTTTTATAACTTAAGAAAGTTAGACTTCATTATCATTATAATAATAATAATAATAATAATAATAATAATAATAATAATAATAATAAGTAGGCACTAGTTTTTTTCTTTGGAATGACAAAGTAGGCACTAGTTACAGCACGTTTGAAAATTGTTACAAGAGTTATTTTGCCTATTGTTATATATGATTTTCAAATTTGAAATTTTTTGTATAGCAAATAACCTTTGGAGAGTGTTGTGAAACTCGGTCGATACAGCCGATTCGGATCGTTTATCGACCGACTGACAATACGAGTTTGTCATACTCGGTCTGAAAATCGGCCAGACTTTCAGACTCGGGTCAACTTGGTCAAGACTCGGCTGTATCGGTCAAGACTCGGCTGTATCGGATCGGGTCAACCAAAGTCAAACTTTTTTTTTCTTTTTTTAAAGCTTTTATCAATTATGTTAGTGTTTCTAGACAATTATGTTTAAGTTGAAAAATTATGTTATGTTTAAGTTTGAAGTTTTATTTATATTTTAATTTTTTTCTACATATAATCTCAAAAACTATTATTTATACATAAAAAACTCATTTTTCACCAATCCGATTCCGATCCGATTAATACAAAATCCTGACTCCCCTCTCGCCGATCCGATTCTGATTCTCGAGTTCTGCAACCTTGCCTTTGTATAAAACAAATCATTGACTTTTTCCACCTTAAAAAGTAAAAGGAAGAAAAACATTGACTATAGAAAAATCTGTGCAATTTAATTCGGTCGCCCATGAATTCACATTATTTTATTTGTTTCAATTATTGGTACGTCAATTAATGCCAAGTTTGCTACACCAAATGATACTCAAACCCAAATAACTCGTTTTCTTCGTCTTGTACTTTGCACACACGTTATTGTAAATCTGTAATCACCATAGGTCCATAGTAATCTCTTAGCATCATCATTCAATAGTCAAATTTATTAAGAAAACATATACCATGTACGTTAATCTTTGATTTAAATACCATATTTGCGGATTATAAATCCTTTCGGGCGTTATGATGGAAGTTGAAATGTAGCATGTAGATAGTTTTACTCTAACTTAAGGTAAAGAATTAGAGATGCAATTTCCTGAAATAAGGGGGTGTTTAGTAAAAAAGAATCATAAGGAATGAAAATGTAATAGAGAATGAAAATAATATGAAAGAGAATGGATCTGTCGTTTGAGACAAACAGAGAATGAATATATTATCAGAATTACAAAATTTTAATTAATAACTAAAATTAACACATATAACATCATTAAAAAAATAATAATCCATTTCATGATACCAAACACCCCTACGGTTAAAAAGGCTTTAATTTGGGGTGCTATATATGCTGTATTGTTTGGATTATTGATTTAATGAAATATATGTCGGACCAATATTTATATCCTTAACAAATACTCGTAATGAATAAATACAATAAGAACGTTCACCAACCGCCTTCCCGCAGTCACATTAAGGAGATTCAGAAGTGTACACGCATATCTTTCACCCTATAACTTACATTAGTAATTAAATTGATTAGCACACACTAAATTGCTTGCGGAATGCGGTTGACAAACCAAAAATCTTACATATTCAATGTTTTGAGATAACTTATAAACATTTACATTATAAAAAGAGAGAAAGTACCCGCGCGTTGCGGCGGTAAGATGGTGGGTTGATAGGTCATAGGAGGTGATAGGTCATAGAGTGTGATAGCCAAATGCCTTAGTCGTACGAGCTTCGTCCCGGATTTAAAAATTCGTCGAAAGTATATATCGAATGACATCTCTAATGAAAGAGCATAAAATTTTAAGAACACCCATATAATTTTTATAATTTATCGATGTACGGTTTTGAGATAAAAGATTTTGAATGAATTAGAAGAATAAAATGATTTATGGAGGAGAGGGAATAATGAGTGGTTGAGATTTGAGAAGAGAGAAAAAATTAGTGGTTGAAATGTATATAGATGTATTGTACATTATGCATTAGTAGGTGTACATTGTTGTTGAAAAGTTGAAAAACTTTAGAGGGACAAATGTTTTATAATGCAAGTAGAGATATAATACAACAAGTATCATGTGTTGTCATTGGCCTGATCCAAAATTTGATAGAATTGTAAAAATGATAAACCAATTGTTTTTCTAATTAGTCTTAAGCTTGGTTCTTTTGGTTATAAGTTATTTAATATTGATTGTCGATCGTGGTAATTTCGTCTCATTTTCTAGATCTCCAACATAGAAGCATCATACATCTGTGCTCTGGCTATAAAAACACCAATAGTTAGAACTGAAAGTTCTCTCTCTAATATATATATACACAAATACACATAGAAATGGTTATAGAAGCCGAGTACAAGAGAAGGTATGCATTGCTGTTAGCAGCGCGAGACTCGGAGTATGTAAAGAAGGTGTACGGAGGATATTTCAATGTGTTCGTTGATGCGTTTGGTGAAAAAGAAGAAAATGAAAAATGGGATTTATACAAGGTTGTTGATGGGGAGTTTCCTGACAAGAATGAGCTTCAAGACTATGATGGGTTTGTTGTAAGTGGAAGCCCCTATGATGCTTATGGAGATGACAATTGGATTCTTGAGCTTTGCTATCTTCTACAAACTCATGATTCCATGCAAAAGAAAGTCCTTGGCATTTGCTTTGGCCACCAGGTTTCTATTCCTTAATTAACTTAAATTCCTTAGTTATCCTACATGGAAATTTGTATGTATCATCCTAAAGATATACTGTTTTCACATCTTTTGGCCAGACACACACACACTTCTTTCACGAATGTTTATATGTTCCATCTTGAATTCCCTTTATCTTTTTGAATTTGAACTTAATTCCAACATTGTTTCTTCTTTATTTTTTAGATTCCTAATCTAGGACCTAAATTGTTTCTAATTTTGTGCTAAATAGGTTTTATGTAGGGAACTAGGGGGGAAGGTAGGAAAATCACATAGTGGTTGGGACCTTGGGCTTAGGAAAGTGAAGATTGTTAAAGATTTCTCCCCATGTAGCTTTCTTGAAAGTTTGCCTTTGATGCCCCCAGATCTCTCCATCATTGAGTGCCACCAAGATGAGGTAGCTCTAGCTCCATATCTTTATCTAGATATTCTTTTTCAATTCTTTTTGCCCTTGTAATACCATGAAACATAATCAGCATATAAGTTTTCTTATTGGCAATTCAATGTGCCTATTTTAAACAAGTTATTTAAAAAGGTTTTTCATGTAATCTTAACATATATCAAGAATTATATAAAGACTTATGGCATTGTTATATAAATATGCATATAGGTGTGGGAGGTACCAACAAGAGCACAAGTCATAGCCGTGTCGGATAAAACAGGAGTTGAGATGTTCACAATTGGAGACCACATTCTTGGGATCCAAGGTCATCCGGAGTAATCCAAAGACATTCTGATCAATATCATTGACCGCCTTCTCACTCAAGATTCCATTGAGGTGCATATCATGATCTTGATCTTGTAATTAACTTACTTTACACAAAGATATATAGCTAAACATGAATAAACGGACAGGTTGGATTTGCAGCAGATGCTAGGTCCAAGTTGGAAATTGCAGAACCCGATGGGAAGTGTTGGCAAGAATTGTGCAAAGCATTTCTCAAGGGTTTGTGGAATGCATAGCTCGAAATCAAACCTTGAAAATGTACTATATTGATTTTATTATTTTAGTTCTTTTCTAACACATGGCACCCATGCCAGATGTTAAATCACATTCAATTAACTCAAATTGGAGGTCAACAAAATTTGTAAATATTTCAACACTAACCCTCCTTTCTTTCTTTTTTTGAACGGCAGAACTTTTATTAACTAAATAATCACAAAAGTTTCGAAGAAATATTACAAAAGTTTAATAAATGAAAAACGCTACTCCAAAAATGGCATGCTCCTCTGTAACCACTACTACTAGATAATACCTTATTTATAATACATTGGTACAGCAAATGCAGGCTATACTTGACAATTACAGCCACATTCAAGATGTTCCCAGCGTGTTCCAAAATCTCAGTAGAGACCTTGCCTCTTCAATTTTATAAACTGTGGCAGCCATCTTCATAACCAGAGACCCTTATTACTCAATCAAGCAAGGATTTTTAAGCCATTCATCCAATTTCTTGTTTGCATTCCTATACCTGCAACTGTACCATTGAAACGAAAACATGATAATAGAGTCGACAACAACATTGAAGCGTTTCTTTGTTGGATGAAAAACGGCTTCATTTCTAGTTTTCCAGAGCTGCCACCAGGTTGTGTAGATGATAATGATAATGGCATCTTTCGCTTTCTTATTCATATTCAATGAGTGGACATGGTCCAAAAGTTCAGCATGGGGTAATTGGTAGGGAAGGTTACATTCCAACCATTTCGAGATTGAAGCCCAAGTTTTTTTGGCAATGATACATTCTGACATTACATGGTTGCTCGTTTCAATACCGTTAAAGCATATGGGGCAAAGAAGAGAATTATTAGTGATGCCGCGAAACCATAAGTTGATGCGAGTCGGGAGTCTATCCTTTAACAATCTCCAAACGTGGATATTTACTTTTCAGGGGACATTCTTATTCCATCGAGTTGCCATGTAATTCGAAGGAAAAGAAGACTTATCAAGGAGCTTACGTAATCCATTAACTTGAAATGTATCCATGCTCTTAAAATCCCACGTCCACTTGTCTGGCGAGTTCACAATCGTGACATGAGATATAATATCACAAAGTTCATTTAGTTGGTCTTCTTCAGCCCCTCCCCGAATAAGTCTTCTCCAATCCCATTTGAACCTGCTTCCGTCCCATCTATCTTTAATAACAACATTTTTGTCCACTTCCAATCTGTATAACCTTGGAAATTTTGTAGCAAGAGAGCAATCATCCATCCAGATGTCATTCCAAAATGAGGTATCTACACCATTCTATCATGTCTTGTCATTGTAAATAATTCATCAACAGTCTTTCTACCTTAATTATGACAAAAGTATAACTATTTACATTTTACCTTCGTCATATCTTGTCTTCAACGGGATTAAATATTGTTGTTATTGTATCTATACAAAGTTACAAACTAATCTAGAATATATGGCGAAGCACAAGTCCAATAATTACACTTTCTATGATATAAATGATATATGTATTATATATATATATATATATATATATATATATGGGAAAAGTGAATATAAGGCTGTCCGACACCTAAGCTTAGGTGTGGAACCCCTCACATACAAATTTTTTAATATTTCTTGATTAATGAATAAATGCTTGGGCCCCATGAATTTTATGAATTAAAAAAACAATATGTGAGTGTTCCACACTAAGCTTAGGTACCTAACAGCCTTATATTCCATCCCCCTATATATATATATAACGAAAAAATATTAATAGATGATCCAAATTACTCTTACTTTTTCTATTGCTTTATAGGTGAAATGTTCATTTGAAAACTAAAATTTTTGTGAAAACTAAAAAACTAGCCAAAACACACTTTGATGTGAATCTAACACAATGTGTTTTAATTGTGTTTTCTAAAAACACAATGTGTTTTTATTGTGTAATCTAAAAACACATTGTGTTAAGTTTTAAATCATGTTTTTGATAGCGGGTTAAAATCAGAAATTTGTTCAAATACACTGTGATATGAACTTCACACAATGTGTTTTCTAAAAATAAAATAAAAACACATTGTGTTAAATTCAGATCACAGTGTGTTTTAGCCAGTTTTCTAGTTTTAACGAAAATTTTAGTTTTCAAATGATCACAACCCTGCTTTATAGTGACTTAGTATCTTATAAAATTGTTATGTATACGGTCATGTATAAGTTTGTACCCAAAATTAAACTTCAGCAAAACTTATTCTATGAAACGTACGATCGACATAGCTTTCTAAACAGAAAAAAGGGCTAATTTCTGATTAAGCAAAACTTATTTATAACTGTGAGGTTTTGTAATTTTAATTACTCCTAATATATAAACTTTATATTTATATTACTCGTATATATTTATATGTTAAATTATATCATAAATGGCACAAATCGCTCCATGTCCATTTCTAGCAATTTCGAAGTTTATGAAGATGTGCCCGTTTATCGAATCTATCTCAAATAATATAAACAATTAAACAATTTTTAATATGCAACGTTCTATAAAAAGCTCTCTGTCCGTCAAATGATTTAAACAATAAAAAATAATTATAATCAACATTTGTTTACTTATAACTCAACTATAAGCCATTGGCAATGTCGTCAAAAATAATTTCAGGTTCGGTAGTCACATTTCGAAGCAAATTCTGTTATGTTTTTCCAATTAGTCCAAAAAGCTATTTGAATTGGGTCACAAATCACAACACTTAGTTGGGTCAGTTTGATTTTATGCCCAGAATTCCCAGCCCAACAAATAAAAGAATTAATGGTTCTTCACTACTACCCAAGTACCCGGCCCAAGAGACTGCTTTCGGTCATTTTGCAGGTGAATTGACTTTTGATTAAAAGGTATGGGATTTTTCACTGATTCAATTTTACTTGGCCAGATGGATGGTAAATAAGTGAATAATTTAAATTTGGTACCACTATGTTAATGTTGAATGAACAAATAAGTTTCTCGACACTATGAAGATAGAGCATAACAAACTGGTACAAAAATAAATATGAAATTTATTTACTACCAACATGAATGATAAATTACAATACAATATGCTTGATTTATGAGGTTATCTACAAAAATTGAAATATAAATCCGTCTTACACAAATGAAAATCTAAATGGACGTCTTCCCTCTCCATAGGGAACAAAGAATTTCTTCATTCCATATGGGGTACTAAATGTCCCATTCTTATTAATTAATCCGCATGCAAATTCATGATTTGATATGCAAATATAAATGAAAAATTGATATCCAACTTAAATTACATTAGTCTCCTAAAGCCAAACCATTTTCGAATGCCGGTGAAGGGTGTTGATGCTTTTGTTGCTCGTAGTAAAATGTAGTCACTTTTCTAAGTCAGACTGCAACATGTTATGCATAAAACTCATGTCACCAAAAATAAAATCATCACCGCCATTATTGTAACCCCCGAAATCTTGGCACTCAAAGTGCACTTGGATTTCCTCAGGGAACTTGTGACATGGTGATTCTAAGGTAGGATGGGACGTTGTGGAGGTGAACTCGGCTGCAGTGGTCATCTCCATCATTTCTTTAAACTTAGAAGACTGTAGCAGGAGTCCTAACGCAGAAGTGGCCGTTGTTGGCCTAGAGGAATACGTGGATGTGGCTGTGACAGTAGGCGAAACCATGTCCATTTGTGGTTGCAATGGTTGGTTTTCATGGTGGTGTTGGAGATAATTTAAACCTATATCATGGTTAGTGTTTGGTGGTAAATTGGCATCAATTATATTGATATCAGGGTTAGATGGTGCATCGATGGTGCTATTGTTGTTATCTGGCCTTAACCATTTGATGTAACGACTTAGGTCAAAGTTAGTAACTGCGTTAAGTCCACGATACTCTATTGCTGCCATATCATAGGCCACCGCCGCCTCTTCTTGTGTTGCTACAAAAAAATCCAGATAAATGACTCGGAAAACTTATCCAAGGAAATGAATACAGTACTATTATTAGCTAAGTAATGATATTTGTCACTTACCATATGTTCCTAAGTACAGATATTTGTTGCCAAAAACTCTGCCTATTCGAGCTTCCCATCTACCATTGTGATGATGTCTGTTCATAATTCGTGTAAATGCACATCAAGAAGTTGCAAAACATATAAACCAAATGCTCACAAGATTAAGTTCAAGACAAAACATCAGGAGGTTTCCAACTATTCAAAGCTATTTTTCACAAAGATTTGCAAAATTGTAACTATGCAGGTTCCAACTTCCAAGGGAAAAAGTTCAATTTGCAAGGGAATCTATACCTCAAGTTCAATTTGCAGTGGAATCACTCTATATGTTTAAAGGTTTACACAAGAGCCTGTTTTTTTTTTTACCAAAATAGAAGTTTGCGTTTATTTTTGAGGATCTCTTTTGTACTTTTGAGGCGGGTTGTAAGCAAATACGTTAGATATGTGTTTAATCTTTAGTATAATCAAGTAATAGTTGGTGAAAGTTTTCATTGATAAGACCAGATAGTTCGCCTATCGCCTACACCTTAAAAATGGTAGAAGCGTCCCTGATTAATCATTTTTGTTAACATAATCATAAAGTTTACCTTGCAACTCCTCTGTATTTTGAAACTCCACGAGAAAATCCGCTGCTTTTTCTACATTTTCAAAATAAAAAACTATGTCAAGAAAAACAAAAGCAGTCATTTCTTTTTTCATTGGTGAAATAAAGAGTAATATAATGATCCCCACTTCAATTAGTCTAATTAAAGTAATTAAGGTGGGAAGGTTTACTCTACGGATAAAATTCCAAATGGTAGAAACTGGGATTCAAACTTGGCATGGGTGTTGATTTAACTTGTTGTCTGTCTAACTATTAACATTGCTGTTCAAAATATAAAATAAAAATAAAGCGTAATACATTCGAATTGATATTGAGGTATACCTTCTTAACGATCCTATATATTCCTCTCTTGACTGGCCTTCCATTTGTTTCAATTCTTTATGATAAGTCATTAACTACAAAAATAGAAATTCACAATAAGCAATCTAACAAGTATAACAAAAAAAAGAAATAGTGTTATGATAGACATATATGTACGTATAAGCAAGCTATTTCGTTGAATAGTACCGGAAAGTTTAATATGGTATCAGGACCCCAATACTTAAGTGCAGCCAAGTCGTAAGCATGGGCTGCAGCATCTTCATCATCATAAGCACCTAAAACATTGAAACATCATAAAGTTTAATTTATATGAACAAAGCTGATCATTTTATCATCATTATTGTTAAATTTTTGGGTAAATAATCTCTGCTGCAACAGCGTAGGTGCTGCTGCCGTGTCAAACGCCAATGGAATTTTTTCAATTGAAAAAATGAGTGGCAGCCGCAGCAACACCACCCAGTTAGGTACTGCAATAGCAGCACCAATCATTTTCCCCTGAAACATATTCAACTTTATACTGAAAAGAGTACTAATTATATATGTAAACTTACCAAGATAAACTGTAATTGGATTAGGTTCCAACCGAATTAACCCCCATTGAGAAAAAGAACATGAGGATGAACAAGAACAAATGCATTAGTTTCTAGATTGATGTTTAATTTAATATAAATAGATTTTGATTATGTATACAGTTAACAAACCTTGCCGGCCTTTCTTGTTTTGGGACTCATTCCAACAATTCTTGTCCCATAAATGAGCTTCATATCTTCCAGTCCATCGATGCCTAATCCAAAAACCGATAAAAAAAATGTTAAAATCATTGTAAACTTAATAAAGAAAACATGCTAAAAAGAACGAAAACAACATGAACAAAGAATTGGACCTAGTAACACCGCGATAAATAGAACTACGTCGAGGAGGTGAGTCACGAGGCACAGTCTTTCGTGTCCGTTTTGCTTTAGTCACAACTACGGAACTCGTGTTAATCTTTGTCACATCATCAACTTTCATGCGTTGTTTCACTAACTTCGTCATCTATAATAAAAAAGTATATATTCGATCCAAAGAGCTAAGCTAATTATTGACCAAAGAAAAATGTCAACTTGAGGAGAAGACTTAATTAAATAAATTTACGTATTGAAGTTATTTATAAATGACTAGTAATCAGAGAGAGAGTGTTACTGGCCAAAGAGGTGACAGCCGGCGGATATTAGAGCTGTTTTCTGCCGTCGAGCAACGGTGCAACCGGTTACATTCTAATACTTTGTTTGCATGCTTTATTTTGTTGTTTGTTTTGTTTTAAATGAGCAGTTTGTTTTTGAATATAAGTAAAATTTTATTTTATTAGCTGCTAGTATTAGTTAATTGGTATATGTAGTAAAATAAGTAAGATTTATTAGCTGCAATGCTAAGACATTTACAATGTTTTTGGTAGTACTTGAATGCATTCTTTTCTTCTAATGTTTGTTTAACATCTTTTCTTTTACAACGGTTGAATAGAACCTATTCTCACTATATCCAAATTAAAGTGCACTAAGGGTTCTCTAGTATATACTTTTTTTTTATTTAGGGTCTTAAGCAACCAAGATAGTCGATTGTCTTAACTGAGCCTTTGCATCTTTGCTAAATAAATATCCAAAGAAAAAACATGAAAACTTCCACAAATGAGATTAACGAAAATTGAACCTGAATGTCTCGTTATTTGAATCATGGATCATTGACTATTAAGCCCTTTCTTGATTAGAAATATAAGTTTATGTTCACGACTACAACATATTAGTCATTTCTATATGACTTATCCTACGCAGTTATGAAAATTGCATATATAAGCGCGGACAATTTAAAAAGTTTTACATTTGAAAGTGTGAAGAAAAATGTCGACACTATATGTAAATTTTTTACTTGTCTGCGCTTATAAGTGTGAAGATTATTTGTTCGTGTGTAATTTTTACGTACCGCCTGTCAAATAAACATTGTATTGTTTACATTTTAAGTTTCAACATTTCAACAAAACCAAATTACATCAATAACCTACACTACTCGCCATCGCCGCCACCGCCACCACCAACACCTACACCAATCTCCGCCCGCACGCGCCGCCGCTGATGTGTGCTTATAATAATCTAAGTTTTAAATTTATAATTCAAGGAGATACTAAGTCTAGATTATCACACAACTGGCAGTGTACCCTGTCTAGTAATAGTATAGTCTAGGTAAGTCCAGGTTCGTTCGCATGGACTTTCTAAAGGAAATTAAAATAATTAAAATGAAACTACAATTTGGGGGTTCCTAGTTATCTAGAATGCAAGTAAAAATAAAGACAATAATATATGTTGAAACGGACATTCGTTTGGTTTTGATTGACATGCTCGAAAGTGTTATGATTGAAGTTGTTGAACGACTTTTTTCACATTTAGATTCTCGTTAGATTCACTAAATTATTTAGCTTGACTGCCTTTCGACTGGTCAAACCCTTCAATGAGTTCCTGTTAAGGTCACTCACTGAGCTTTAAAAACTGAGCTTGTAACTATGACTGGAATCTTCTATGTAAGTCTAAATCCTTGTTAAATTCAAAAGACACTGATTACTCTAGTCACCTGGATCTGGTTTCCGTTCATCAGAATAACTAAAATAACTTAATACAACACATACTCGTTTGAATCAATTATTAGTTTCCCATCAAATGTCCAGTTATAGATCAAATGATTACATTAATTAAAGACCGATTAACGTTTCACAAACAAATTAACTGACTCTAAGGTCGCCGGCCAGATCGACCAAAACAAATCAGTATAATAAGTTTGTATATGAAAACCAATAATAAATCAGATTCAAATAAATATGGATATGCGATTTAGCATAGAAACAGTTCAACAATCAACCATAATCAACAATCAAGTCATGTTTACATCACGTCCAAACGAATGTCTAGTAACTTAGCTACTCATTGAATGAGTAGCCATTAACAATCTGATAAAATAAAATAACATGAGATCTAGAGAAATTGAAAAGAGATGTAGAATTAAAACCGGGTGATTAAGAATCACGAGGTTGGATTCCCTGATGTTTGATGTTGTTAGATCTGCTTTGGAATGCTCCAGGAACCCTAATCTTCGACCTCTTAGCTGCTACTTTCGACCTATGTGCCTCTGATATGTTTTTAGGGTTTATAAGCGGGTATTTATAGGCTTATACGAAAAACCCTAAATCTGCCGACCTAGCCCAGCGGCGCTGGAAGGGTCCCCAGCGGCGCTCAGATGCCACCTGATGGTTCCCGCGACGCTGGTCACTTGACCAGCGGCACTGGCAGCTCCGTGGTGTCCATGCTTATCTTGATTTAGCTCCAAATCTTCACATCTAATTCTTCCAAACTCCATCCTTGATCTTCCTTACTTAATTTCACTTCAACTAAATGTAATCTCCGACATCGAACCTGTTAACAAGCCTAGTGCCATTAAGTACCATAAAGTTCACACTAACGGTTCATTTCTACCTAAAATACGTGTCAAACGAATGGGGAAAAAGTCACAAATAAATCACTCATCATATTCCCCGACACTTAAACCTTTGCTTGTCCTCAAGCAAATCTACTTAATAGAAATTAAAGATCGAGTGAAGAACTAACTAGTTGGACAAATCAGAATTCGTTGGTTAACAACGCTATTAGGAACACATGATAATTGGTTTTAGCTAACATCTCTTTTTCTCCCCCACACTTATTTCGTGCATACTTTTATCGATTACGTAATGTGTCATGCAATCATTTTCAATTCCATTTACCATGATTGATAGCTAGTAAAAGATCAATTGCAACAATTTCATAAGTAATCCTCGTCTATTATTTATTATTAATGTGTTTTGCTCGTTCCAACGAAAATACTCCCATTCCATGATTTTCACTAGTTTGATTAATTAATGAGCATACGGTAATTACAATCCAAGATAAACATCTTTAAGAGTTAAGACAGAGTTGAACACGTCTGTAGGCATTGCAACAAAGAGACATAACTTAACTCAAGTCAGGGTGCATACCATTTATTATTTAGGTACTAAACTGTGTAGGTGGTCAAGACAGCGGTGACAGGTCGGTGGTTCCCCACGCGCAGAGCGACATAACTTGACCAATTATATTTATATTTATTTCATTCTTTCATTTCCAAACACAGCTAGATAACTTGTATTAAGCA
Organism: Erigeron breviscapus; assembly: GCA_034093135.1. Classification (NCBI taxonomy): domain Eukaryota; kingdom Viridiplantae; phylum Streptophyta; class Magnoliopsida; order Asterales; family Asteraceae; genus Erigeron; species Erigeron breviscapus. The sequence continues at coordinate 93,683,961 of CM067172.1, forward strand.
CATTACACCCCTTTAAGATATACCGGCTACAGAATGATATATTTTATTGTTAAGCACAATTAAGCCGATAAATCCCCAGATGGTCCACATACTCATCAAAAATTATCACCAGATACTTACCACTTTACGAAATTTAAGGTTACCCATAAATCCAAAGGTTCAAGCTCACACGGTAGTTATTATTTTTATTTTTACAAAAACCACAAATGAATCTTTACGGTTTTCTCTACTACACACTATCAATCGTTTTCAATTAAGTCCAATTTATCATGCATAAAACATTGCTTATCACTTAGGGTAGACTACTCATGCTAAGGATTTATGAGATGTTAAACACAACCGTATCAATAAATGGATTTTCATCATTTATGTCCAACTATTCACTAGTTCTAAAACTTAACAAATTAAACTTCCAAATCTTATGCTTTTGACTAAAAATCATGAAATTTTTCCTATTTTTCTCACTTCTCCCCCCACACTTAAATGTTACAATGTCCCCATTGTAATGACTAAAACTACGGCATAAAAGAAAAATGGGAAAACTAATAAAAATAAATAAAAAAAGTAACGAAACTTCCCGGGATTATGCCGCATTTCTTCCATAGTACCTGTTGTAATCACTCCTCACTGATTATGCTCACTGTCACTATCACTCAACCAACAATCTCTACAAAGACATTAATATCATCATATCATAGAATAATAACCTAAATCATAAGTAGTGTTATCATCAATAGTACCTGCACCTAGTCAACTAATCATGAAAAGAATTATCGGGGGTTGGGGGAAGAATATTGTCTCATCCGCTTGCAGGCAGGCATCATACAAATCACCATCATAAAAGAAATAAAGAGAAAGAAAGAGAAATTGTTTAGAATTGTTTTAAAACCTCACATCCACTCGAACAAATGTAATGAAATGTCATGGCAGGTCAAAATCATCAGCAGCAAGCAATCAGCAGCACCATCATCATCAGCTACGCAGCATCTACATGTCCTCCTCTCCATCTCCATCTCCATCAATACGATCATGGCCGCCTGTGGAGGTACCAGCACTAGAATAAAAGAAATGCCTATCGAAACCCCTAGTAAGGTTCCTGCTGAATGTAACAGTATCAAAGCCTGTGGTGGTGCTGGTACTTTGCGGCTGGAATGGTGGACCCGGATAGTAGTGATCGTAAAATGGGTCTATCACCTGGTGTACTGATGGAGGTCTGTAATCTGGAACCATGTTGGGGAAGAGCTGCTGTGCATATCCCTCATGCACAAGCTGGTAACGATGGGTATGGTACATCATGTATCCCATCGCAGTCCCCAAGTACTGTTGCTCCTGGCTCTGCTGTAACCGTAGCCTCTCAACCTCTGCTGCTAATGTATCCAAATCAACTCTCAATCTGCTGCTCTCTCCTGCCTCGGTTGCTCTGGGGTGCACATCTGCTAGCTCCTCGGTCTTTATATCTATATCATCAGCTGCTGGGGTGCTCTGTCTGCTCAATAAACGTCCCTTCTTGTCCAATATATTCATTTTGATCAAATCCTTTACTTCCAAGACGTCCATCTTCTTCATCACAGAGCACTCCTTTTTTGTGATCTCTAATCCCAAAGTGATATAGATGTTTGAGATAAAATGGCCCCCAACTATCTTCTCGTCCTTGTGAGTCTGGAGGTAACGGGCCAAAATGAGTGGAGCCAAGCAATAATCAAATGGTGCACCCTCGATCCAAAATCTCAAAAACTGTGCATCCTGTAAATAAACTTTGTCCCAGTTCATGGAACGGTGTCTGAAATTGTACCCTATCAATCTATGAAGCAATATGTGGACTGGATCAATGATATCGGCCACCTTACTTGAATTCCCTGGTAACCTACTCTGACCACTGATGCGATACCAAAAACTGTGCATCAACTCGGGATCATGATCGGCAGATGTCTTGGCACCGATAATGAAAGTGTCTAAATCGGTGTCATTAAGACAATCAAAATCCCATAAACCGATAAGATAGCCAAAATCCGCTATGGTGCAATGCCTTCAGATTCCACCAGCCCTAAAATGAATCACCTGGGCGGTGGAAATATCATCCTCTCTAAAACTCTCGACATAAAGGGAGCCTAAGAACTCCAAGCACCACTCTCTATACACTGGCTCCACAACCTTGAATAACAACTGCCACATACACCAACCAAAATCCTCCCCACCCTCGGGAGGTACAACTGAAGTCCTGAAATAATCATTCACTTGTTCCTTGATCTTCAAACTCTTGAGTACTTTCCAATTCACAGTTTTCGATGCTGCTAAATCTTTACCTTGAAGCTTCAACAACTTGTTATTTAATCTTATTCTCTCGTTTTTCTGTGCTCCCGGCCATGCCAACCACTCATGTCTTTCGGCCCTAAGTTTCCCATAGTCCTTATCTTTCTTAGCCTCGGTGAATCGGATGTTGAAATCGTGTGCAACATTGGTTGTGAAATCCCATCTTAGTGGTCTCCATTGTCCTTCTGATCCTTCACTGTTGCTCTTGCTATCTGTGAGAGCTCTTTTATTCTGCAAAATAGGTCAAAAACAAAGAAAACAAAAAACGTTAAAACTGGACAGGGGCCTCCAGCGGCGCTGGTGATGTGCCCAACGACGCTGGAGCTTCAGGGCAAGGGTCCAGCGGCGCTGGCCTGGGCCAGGAGCGGCGCTGGCTTGATGCCCAGCGGCGCTGGAGCTGTCTGTTGCTATCCGACATTTCGATTTTTAGTTTTTCAATCAAATGGTGTTTCTCCTAATCGAATTTTATCACATTCTTAACTTAAAACATTCATTATTCCCAGAAAATTAACTTCCTTTTCTCAAAACACACATTAACTAGCTAATTGAGTGTTACTATTCATAATATACACGAATTAACCTAAATTTTGCTAATCTAATGTTTTAAATGTATTCTAAGGATAGGGTATTGTTATACTAAGTTCAAATTAACTATCCTAACCATTTTTATTCCATAATTTCACCTAAATCATCTAATCCTAATTTTGACCTAAAACTAATAAATTAGGGTTAAAAAAAATGCAAGTAAAGGAGATTAGGGGGAAGGTACATTACCTCATGAGACATGATATTATGATGAAAAGATTAAGGAAATTGAGAAAAATGGAGGTGGAGGTGGTGGCCGATCGGTTTTGGAGGGGAGGGGGTAAATTTTTTTATTTTTTTTTTGTTGTTGTTGTGAAGAATAAAGAAAAGAAAGGGGGGTTTTAACCCCTTTGTTGACTAGTCATGTTACAGATAAACTGGCGAAGAAATTGTAACGTACAGTTAACGCAACTGAAGACTTCCTCCAGTTGAGATCTGACCTGATATGAAGACATTCCAATTGAAGTCGAAGACAACAAATAGAAGATAGAGAATGACAATGGAAGCGAAGCCCAGTTGACATTCTACTCAGATAGAAACTGGAGAACATCAGTTTAAAGCATTTACAAAGCTTTACACTGATTACGAGGAAGACCTTTATGTTTTATGTGCTATTAACCGGACAATAACAATTGTCTATGTTTAAAGTGCAAAAGTACATAAAGCAGGTTGAATAAAGTGACTTTATGTCATACTTTATACAACATTTAATTGGAAGTCGTATTGCTTCCTTAAATGCTCTCAACCATATTTGTACGATGAAGTTGGAATCCCAATGACAACTTTATCTATAAATAAAGGTCTTTGCACAACCAAGAAACAACTTTGCATATTCAGACATTTGCATTTCTTGGTGAACTTGTGCAATATTCTCTCAATCGCAAAAAGAAACATTTCACAAATTTAAGTGTTTCGATTGTTGAAGAGAATTTCCAAGTATTAGATCATTGTACTTCATAGGTTGTTAGGATATTTACATATTTGTATTATCTTGGTTCCGCAACAACCTTGTAATTTATTTAATCATAATAAATAAATTACACTTGAAAAATTACATGTCGATCTCACCAGATTTACTTTACAAGTATTTATTTATTGCATTGTCTTTACTTATTACACTTTGTCACCTTAATAAGTAATCTAACCATTAACCTGGTATATACATACTGCAACTGGTCATCTCCAGATCAGTGTGTATATTGCAAAGTAACCTCACCATCGACATAGAGGAGTCTTCAGGTAGTACCATCTATTGAGTTGGGACTTACAAGTGGTATCAGAGCAGAAGGCTAATATATTTGCCTAGATCTGCTTAGATGACTACTACTGAAGGTGAGGATGGTTCTGGTCAAGGTGAAAACCCTAATGTTAATAATCCACCTGTTCAAAATGTAAATACTAATCCTCCTCCTCCTTCTACTCCCCCTAACCATGTCCATGTACATTATTCCAATACTCCTGTTCCCAAATTCGATGGAAATAGCGAAACTTTTGGTACATGGAAGGCCAGAATGCTCTTGCATTTTGGTGGGATAGAGAGATACATGTTGAGAATCCTTAAGAATGGCCCACATGTACCCATGTCTCAAGGAGTGAGTCCTTTTCATGATCCTACTGGATCTAGAAGAGACTCTAGAGAAAAGCATGAAGACCATTGGTCTGATGAGGATCGCAGACGGGTGGACTTGGACACCAGACTGAAAAACATGATCCTTGGGGCTGTTCCTGAAGACCTTATTCCAACACTTGTGTTGTTCCCAGTGCCAAGGCAATGTGGGATGAATTGGTCCTTCAGTTTGAAGGAGGTGATGACACCATTGTCACCAGAAAAGTTGCTTTAAACAAGAAGTATGAATCCTTCTTTGCTTTACCCAATGAGAGTCTGACTGGTACTTATACCAGATTCACCAGTGTGATTAATCAACTGAGAGGGCTGGGTGTAGAGAAGGATAAGGATATTCTTCTTGAGAAGTTTTGTGATATTCTTCCTTCCAAATGGGAAAACATGATTTTTGTCTTAAGACAAGGTAAGACCCTGCACAACCACACTCTTGCATCTCTTTATGGAGCCTTCAGATTCACTAAAGATAATAATGCACAGAGACTGGTGGCTGAGCAGGATGCTTTAAATCATGCCCAGAGTTCAAAGGTTTCTAGTATAACTGAGAAACCTTGTGCTGCTTTAATGTCTGCATAGAGTGTCCAGCCACACTCAATGAAGGAAATGTTAAATGGCTTATTGAACTTAGGCCTGACCACTGAAATCAGTGATGATTGTGATGAAACTGACAATGATGATCTGGTAGCCATGATTGCTAAAACCTTTAACAGGTTTAAGCATAAATCTAATAGATTTAATGGTTCCAACAATGCTTCCAGCTCCAACTCTCTGGACAAGACCAATCTTACATGCTATAAGTGTGGCAAGAAAGGTCATTTCATGAAGGAATGCAGATCTAGTCAGTTGAACAATCAAACTGGTCCCCTGTCCCTAACAACAATCGGGCTGATGATGGCTATAAAGCTAAGTACAAGAAGCTTAAAGCCCAGATTGCTTTACTGTCCATGGAAAAAGAAAAAGATCAGTGCATGATGGCACAAACTGAGGGAAAATGGGAATACTCTGATGACTCATCTGATGATGATGAAGAGATTAGGGACATGTGTTTCATGGCTTTGGAAGACCAGCAACATGTGGTGAAAGATGATGTCATTTCTGGTAGATGGGTGGACATCATTTTGAAAAAGGTTTGTGAGTATGATATTCAACTTGACCCAGAACTGAAACTGGACCTTGTTGAATCACTTAACAGTGATTTGATTTTTGTTGAAACTGTTAGAACTGACAGTGAAAGATATTTGGAAACAGTTCTGACATAATTAAATAATTTAAAACCACAAATTTCAAATTTGCAAAGTGTCCAGTTGGCTCTCAAGGAGTCAGTTTTGAAATATGAGGCATTGGATTTTGAAAATCAAAAACTAAAATCTGATCTTGAAAAAGAACAGAAGATTGTCAAATCCTGGATAAGGCATCTGGATTAAATTATGATGCTTTTACAAACACCATTGATGCACAAAAGAATGCTTATAAATCTGGAGATGTGCACATGGCCAATATCATTCCAGATATCCACACTATGCCTCCAGCTCTTAGGCCAGTTACCCCATATGACCAGCCTACAGATATCAAAACTGAACCTATTAAGACCACCCCCTCTGAGGTTAAACCTGTAGCTAAACAGGCTAAAGCTCAAGTTAAAAAGGCTGCTGGTGATAAGCCTTTACCTCAAAAGTTCCAAGGAGACCAAGAATCCTAAGACTAAAACTCCAGCTGAACCTAGGTCCAAGGTTCAACAGCCTACTGAAAAAGATATTTTGTCAAGACTGGAAAGTCAACTCCAACTTTTGTCCAGGCAGGTTTAGAGTTGCACTGCCAGAATTAAAAATATGGAAGGAGCCTCGTCTCCTCCAGTTGAAAAACAAAATATCAAAACCCTTTGAAACAAAAACAAAAAATTGCTCAATCTGGAGCTAAAAATGAAAAGAAAAAGGGGAACAAATATCAAGTACCAATCGTTTTTACTCCTGCACCTGGAGCTGATAAAGAAGCTCCAGATACATCATCCAGTTCAACACCACAACAATCAACTGAGACTTCTGAAGTGAAGTCCAGTGAACCCATCAAGAAAAGATGGGTTCACAAAAATAACTAATGATTTTTGTGGGTGTGTAGGGCGATCGTAAAAACAACGCCTGGTATCTGGACAACAACGCTGGCCGGACTATGACCGGATGTAAGCCCCTGCTGGAAGAGTTCACTGTCCAAGATGGACCGGCAGTGACGTTTGGTAATGATGAGAATGGAAAGACTGAAGGATATGGTGTGCTCAATAACGGACAGGTCGAATTCAAAAGAGTTGCATTTGTGAATGGTTTAAAATACAACCTGATCAGTGTAAGCCAACTTTGTGATGATGGCTACAGAGTTTTGTTCGATATTGCTCAAGGCACCATATTTAACAAGGATTGGAAAGTGGTGATGGTTGCACCAAGGAAGGGAAATGTGTACATCATGGATATGGAACCAGCTCCAAAAGAGCAGTGCTTCTATACCAAGGCTGATGAGGACACCAACTGGCTGTGGCATAAAAGATTATCCCATCTTAATTTCAAAAATATTAACAAGTTGTCTCGAAAACAATTGGTGGATGAGATACCTCAAATTTCTTTTAATAAAGAAAAGCCATGTCCAGGGTGTGAGATGGGCAAGCAGAAAAGGCCAGTTTCAAGACAAGGCAAAACTTTAGCATCACTGAACCTCTTCACATGCTTCATATGGATCTCTTTGGTCCAGTGAATGTTCAAACTAGAGATGGAAAGAAGTACACTCTAGTTGTGGTTGATGAATTCTCCAGATATTGCTGGGTGGTATTCCTTAGATCTAAAAGTGATGCACCTGCTGAAATCATCTCTCTCATCAAAAGAATTGAGCTCAAGTACACTCGAAAAGTCTGTCAGTTACGAAGTGATAATGGTACTGAATTTCAAAATAAAGTACTTGAAACATTTTGTAATGACACTGGCATCTCTCAAAACTTCTCATCAGCACATTCTCCAGAGCAAAATGGAGTTGTGGAAAGAAAGAATCGCACACTGATAGAAGCGGCCAGAAGCATGCTATCTGAATCAGGTCTTCCCACCAGTTTTTGGGCTGAAGCAGTTGCAACAGCCTGCCACACCCAAAACCAGTCAGTCTACATCAAGAGACACAAGAAGACTGCCTATGAAGTACTCAGGAATCGAAAACCAAATATTGGATATTTCCATGTATTTGGTTGTCTAGTTTATATTTTAAATGATTCCAGTCAGCTTGGAAAGTTTGATGCAAAAGCTGATGAAGGTGTATTTCTAGGTTATTCAGATATTCGAAAGGCTTTTAGAGTTTATAATTATAGACTCCAAAAGGTTCATGAGACAATTCATGTCACATTCGACGAATCAAATGATGCAATCAATAAGAGACCTAACCTTGATATTTCTCCAGTCGTTCCAATAAATTTTGGTGAAACTGACCAAGTTCATCAGTCAGTTGGTTCACCAGATAATGTTTCCAGTTACACTCAACTGGAACCAGCTCAAAAGAAGAAAACCACCAGTGATACATCATTTTATCCCTCTATCAGTTTCAACTTACCACAGAAACTGGTGATTGGATCAGATGTATGTGTCACTCCAATATCAACACTAGTTCAAACTCCAACTTCTCCAGTTCTTCAAGAAATGCCTTCAACTGAAGAATTTCATGATGCAAATCGTGACCTCATTGACTCAGATGAGGATATAGAAGTAGTTTGGGCTGATCCTCCTCGAGTTGTAACACCTGAAGAGGATCACCAGGTGACTTGCACTGATATTGTTGTTCACCAGCCCAGTCAATACACTAAATGGACTCGAGCACATCCAATTGAACAGATTGTTGGAGATCCAAGTAGTGGGGTTCAGACTAGAAGAGCCACAAGTGAGTAATGCTTGAACGTCACCTTCTTATCACTGATTGAACCGAAGAAGATTGACGAGGCTATGGCAGATCCAAGCTGGGTAGAAGCTATGCAAGAAGAGCTTATCTAGTTCGAAAGGAACAATGTATGGGAACTTGTTCCTTGTCCACCTGGGTTGAAGAAAGAACCCATTGGTGCAAGATGGGTCTACCGAAACAAGATGGATGAAGATGGCAATGTTGTAAGAAACAAAGCCAGACTAGTTGCCAAGGGTTATTGTCAAGCAGAGGGCGTTGACTTTGATGAGACTTTTGCTCCAGTTGCAAGACTTGAAGCCATCAGAATATTCTTGTCTTATGCAGCCCATCTGCAGTTCAAAGTCTTCCAGATGGATGTCAAAAGTGCGTTCCTTAATGGAACACTGGAAGAAGAAGTGTATGTTAAACAGACTCCAGGCTTCATTGATGAGAAGCATCCTCACTGGGTATATAAACTGAACAAAGCTTTGTATGATCTAAGACAAGCCCCAAGAGCCTGGTATGACACTTTAACTAAACATCTTCTCAAAAATGGCTTTCAAAGAGGTGCAATAGATAATACCTTATTTATCTTGAAAGAAAAAGGTAATATCTTACTGGAACAGATTTATGCTGATGATATTATATTTGGTTCAACTGATGATGCAATGTGTAAAAAGTTTTCTAAAATCATGTCATCTGAGTATGAAATGAGTTTAATGGGTGAATTAACATTTTTCTTGGGTCTTCAGATTAAACAAACTGAAAATGGTATTTTTATAAACCAAGAAAAATATGTCAGAGATTTGTTAAGAAAATACAAATATGATTCAATCCCATCTAAAAACACACCTATTGCAGCATCTTTAAATTTGGACTCTGACCCAACTGGCAAACCAGTGAACACCACTGAATATCGTGGTATGGTTGGTTCACTGATGTATTTAACTGCTAGTCGACCAGATATAATGTTTGCAACATGTCTATGTGCCAGATTTTAGGCTAACCCAAAAGAATCACATTTGCATGCTGTTAAGCGCATCTTCAGATACCTGAAAGGGTGTCCTAGCCTTGGTCTTTGGTATCCCAAAGGCTCAGGGTTAGATCTAATGGGTTATTCAGATTCAGATCATGCAGGTTGTAAGATAGATAGAAAGTCAACAACTAGAGGTTGTCATTTCCATGGAGGAAAACTGGTGAGTTGGACTAGCAAGAAGCAGACGTCAGTCTCTATGTCCACTGTAATATTCCATCCTTTATGAGTCGTGTCATGCGAACTCGTGAGATGTGGCCACGACATTATGCCACAACATGGAGAAATTCTCTAATTGTTTAGGTGATTGTGTCTTTGTTTTATTTATGTCATCAATATTAGGAGACAACAAAGACTGTGAGAGATTAAGACCCAGAGTCACCTCAGCATGTATTAATTGGAACATCTAGTAAAGGAATCAAATATTACATAAAGTAAGTTACCTTTCATAGCTAGCCACTCCTTGAATTTAGGGCAATCTTTCTGATTGTGCCCTTTGGCACGGGCGAATTTGCAGTTAGGATTGCTCGTCAAGGACTTAGAGCTAGAGGCAACAACACCATGATTAGCCTTTTGAACTTTATTCGCATTCTTATTACTGTTATTACCCTTCCTCAAATTGCAATTAGTAATGGTAGTAAGGTGAACAACTTCAGGTTGGCCCAACTGAGACGACCCTTTTCTTGCACACACATTGCGATTAGTTCACTCATCGACTGTTTATCCTTCATAGCGTTATAAAGGTGCCGAAATGAGCAAGCAATGCGGTCATTATAAAGTACTCAAGAAAATTGTTAGAGACTTTCATTTTAGGACTCTTAAGCTTATAAGCCATGTCAGACATCTTCATTGTGCGTTCACGAACACTGCTATTTCCTTTGTATTTAAGCTACTTGCATGCGCCTTATACGTTCCCTTGAAGTGATAGCTCCTCGGGTACCGAGATTTAAGGAGTTCTCAACCATTATTAGTGACAAACCATTCGCTCAATCCCACTAAAAAAAAAATTCGCTTTCTAAGGTGCGAAATAGTTAGCAGTAATAGCAGTGGGTTCATTATGGCGAATGACATAGTCAAGGTCTAGCATCTCCATAGTTAGAGGTAATCAATCCTTTCATGAAGCAAAGTTTGCACCGGTAAGTGGCTCAATGCCTAAGTTAGGTACTACAGTAGAGATAAGGAGGATATAAATTTATGATACATGATACAAGCAATAGAAGATTATTATATTAATGCCTAAAATAAGTAGGCCTAATAGTAATATTCTTATAGTGACATGATTAGCAAGACTAAATAATGTCTCTTAATAGTAATGGAACTAAAGTAATGCCTAAAATAAGTAGGCCTAATAGTAATGTTCCTTAGAATGATGAGACTATGACCATTATTATAGTAATGAAGCTAGTGATAGGTAAGCCTATTGTAAACACCAAAACAATAAACTAAATTAAGGCTCAACTTAGATGTTACATCACCTTTGGGCAGAAATAACTAATATCTAAGTAAATACGAGCATTAGGGTCATTGAACACGACACTTATCTTTTGACCTTTGGGCACAAAATTAAGAATCGTGTATATTATGCATGCAAATAGTCCTTTTGACACACAAAGCATATTAAATCACCTTTGGGCAGAATTAATATACTTAGTGTTCATTATGCAAAAGAAAAAAAGAGCGCAACATGAGAATCACATTTGACCTTTGGGCACAAATAATGAGACCATGTATATTAGTGCGAAGCCCCTAAGTTACGGGGGTCCGGGGTAGCGTCTCTGAAAGCGGGATCCAAGGGGCGGTAGCCCCTGGTGACTAAAGCAAACTTCATTATTGAATTATTTACTTATTTGAGGGACAAAATTTTCCTTAAAATTTTAAGGTGAAATCGTACTCGACAATTAAGAACTCAACAAGTAAGTAAGATTCAACAATTGAAAGAAATTGACAAGGTAAGTTGAATTCAACAGAAGAGCTTGATAAGTGAGTCCAACTCGATAAATAAATCAAAGTTTTTTTTTGTTTTTTTTTTTTTTTTTTTGTTTTTTTGTAAATCAAAGTTCGATAAATTAGTCGAACTTCAATAAAATAAATCGATCTCGACGTGTTATGACATATAAGGTCTAGTTAGACATCCTTCAGGTCGAAATAGACTAGCTTTAGGTCGAACTCAATCTTGAAATAACGTCGAACTCAATAAAGACTATATCAAATTCAACTTAAAATAAGGTGAATTCAATAAAGACTAAATCAAAATCAACTTAAAATAAGGTTGAATTCAATAAAGACTAAATCAAATTCAACTTAAAATAAGGTTGAATTCAATAAAGACTAAATCAAATCCAACTTAAAATAAGGTTGAATTCAATAAAGACTAAATCAAAATCTTAAGATAAGGTCGAGTTCAATAAAGACTAAATCAAAATCGACAATTAAGGTCGAATTCAATAAAGACTAAATCAAATCCAACTTAAAATTAGGTTGAATTCAATAAAGACTAAATCAAAATCTTAAGATAAGGTCGAATTCAATAATGAAATGAGGTCGAATTCAATAATGAGGTACTGTCGGATTCAATAAAGACTAAATAAAAATCGACAATTAAGGTCGAATTCAATAAAGACTAAATCAAAATCGACAATTAAGGTCGAATTCAATAAAGACTAAATCAAAATCGACAATTAAGGTCGAATTCAATAAAGACTAAATCAAAATCGACAATTAAGGTCGAATTCAATCTAATCTTAATCTTAATATATACTAAAAGGCAACTGACCTAACCTCAATTGACCAATCACAGCTCTCAATTTCACAAAATTAATTAAATCAACACATGTCTAAATTAATTTACACTTTTTGGTTTCCATCACTAATTTACACTTTAACCCAATAAAATTATTATTTTACATTTTTTGGTTTTCCATCACCAATTTACACTTTTTGGTTTTCCATCACCAATTTACACTTTAACCCAATTTAAAAAAATTAATTTACACTTTTTGGTTTTCCATCACCAATTTACACTTTAACCAATTTAAAAATAATTTATTTACACTTTTTAGTTTTCCATCACCAATTTACACTTTAACCAAATTTAAAAATAATTAATATTTTATTGCATAATGTCTATCTAATAAAAAATATAGTTAAAAGTTAGAGAGGTTACAACATTTGGATTAATCATAAAAAAAATATATTAGGTTGTAACATTACATTTGAATAAAATCATAAAATATGCTTAAATTTAGAATTTTCTAAATAGTCATGCGTATATATACACGAAATATATACTGATATATCGTACATCGTACAACATTTGGATTAATCACAACACACGAAATCATTGAAAACCCATGAACCAACTGTTACTTTTATTGTTCTTACGAACCATGAGTAACGAAAATAAAATTACTTTTTGTAAGACATCAATGAGAACTCGGTTAATTGTGTAATCAAGGTTAAGATATTCCTTCTCTAGAAGAGTTTGTATAAAAGAAACCTTGCTACACCAACCAACCTTTATATGATTTAGCATTCAGTATTTACATTTGAATATCTCATTTCGTTTTTAAGTACATTTTTAGATTTTAACATATTAGCATTTTTTTGTTCCATATATTAATTCTTATATTAATGATGTTGTAAAACTCGTGTATTTGACACAGGTCTAAAATCTAGTAAAGACTAAATCAAAATCGACAAATAAAAATAAACTAAAACCGATTCTGATTTGCGTGAAGATGAGCCGCAGCAAACAAAATAATAATTAAGATCAAATAAGCAACAATTGTCTTTTGCGTGAAGATGAGGGATAAGCCGCAGCAAACAATTGTTTCATTAATGATTCGTAGATCATTTTGTTTTTTTTTTTGAAAAGTCAAACCAAAAGAAAAAGATTTGACCTTTTCTTGTTTATCTCGGCAGCTTCAAAAGGGGCTTCCTATTGACACCCTTTTTCATCTATTGACACCCCTCAAAATGGGCGAAAATATTGAGCAGAAGGGGCGAAATTCGCCCCATCTGGCCTGACACTTTAAATCACACCGTTGTCAGCTTTACCTCAACTCAACCTGACACACCATAGCAGAAGGGGCGAAATTTGTTAGCAGAAGGGGCGAATTTCGCCCCATCTAAGCCCAGACTTTTACCCACACCCCATCACCTTTACGTCACTTTTACCCATACTGTTTTTTTTAACAGTCTTTTACCCATACTGTACATCACATTTATGTCACTTTTATCCGAAACTGTCAGGGCAGAAGGGGCGAAAATTCTCCCCTTCTGCCATTCGCCCCTTCTGCTCTTACTTATCTCCTGCCCTATTTATGCATGAACGAGCGATGTTCATTTATAGTAAAATTTCAAAACGTAGATATTCAAATATCAGGTATGTACATGCTAAATTTTCATTGCTATTCTATTGATTTATATATATACGTATATAATGTTGTATATTTTAGATGGATAATTCTGACGATAACAACTCGGATGAGGGCGGTAATTTTGACTACGACTGTCACACCCCGTTGTAGCGGAAATACAGGGTTAAAATAATTGCGTACTAATCAGAAGGTAAATAGAGATTACATCCATTAATCCAAATACGAGTTTATTACAAGTATAATCGTTCAGATGTGGACCCCAAATTACGGATACATGTCATCCTCATTTGGAACTGGGCCCACTAAATACGAGTTCAATATCTGGACAGTCTATTACAATTAAAGCTAAAAACATGAGAGTCCTCAATGTCAAGTGCTAATTGTACGTCCAAGTCAAAAGAATGGCCCTATAATGCCAAATACGATTCCAAGACTTACTGTTGGTTACCTGAAAAGCATGAAATTTGAGAGGATCAACTATCGAAATAGTTGGTGAGTTTACAGTGTGTTTGACCAAAAGTCCAGTCGTCATTGGGAGCACACAATGACATGTAGTTATTTAAGACAAGACAGCCGGGATCAAGGTCCGACAATAATAAGACAATATGCTTCGTACAGGATTTCCCGTCTACAATGGGGTACGGACCAGAACAAGATACCTCGCACAGGTCTCCCGTCTACAATGGGGTGCGGACCAGAACTATGACAGTCAGGCACAAAAACTGACAAGACAACCATTAGGATCTCATAATGGTAATAACTACATAAGGGGGGGGGATCATTTTAGTTCGTCAAACACAAAGAACAATTTTAGTCAGCCGACAACATCGCAAGTCAAGACATATAGATCAAATTTTCATAAGACATGTATACACATTTTCAGGCAGCCGTCAACATGGCAAGACATAAGACAAATGATTTAATTTACCAAATCTCATGTCATAAAAAAAGACAAATCATTTATAAAGTAGTCGTGTATACAACAGTACATGCTTTTCAGGCCCAAAGTAAAAGGAAAAGGGCGTCATAAACTCACCTTAGCGATCAACGAGCTAAAAGTATGAGTAGTCGCGATAATATGAGCAGTCTAGTCTCCACGTCTATCCAAAACCTAGGATATGAGTACCAATGGTGAGGATCAAATCTCACGACGACAAGTAATCCTACGTACAACTACTTAGCTATTGATCCTAGAATGCCACGACCAAGAATGTGATTTAATGTCCATTTTATTTGACTCAAATTTCTAACGTCATTGTCACTGAGATTATAAGGTATTCTCGAGGACTAAACCATATAAACAAAGTTCAAGTTCATAAGTCATCGTCTTTTGAAAATGTCAAACAGTCAGAAATATCGCGGCGCGATTGTCAAATTACACTGCTTCGCGTCGTGACTCCTGAAGGATCGCGACGCGATGACCCATTTGTACTACGTCGCGACGCGATACTGAAGGATTGCGGCGCGATTCTGTACCTGAACGAGTGAAAATGCAGTTTTTGACCATTTTCTGCAAACCAAACTATTTTCTAATCAACTCTTTTCATTTCAACAAGTGCAACCATGTTTAATAGACCTGGAAACAATCCATTTCGCTAACCATAAACAATTCCAACACTTTTTGATTTCAAAGACCCATTTCAAATCAAATTTCATCTAATAACCAAACCTAAAACTCATTCCATAGTCCAAGCCTATTCATTCAATCAATAATAACTGAAATTAACCCATAAGATGGAAATTAATCAAATCAAAAGTTTGAGAAAAGAGTTACTTACCAAAATTTAGGGTTCTTGAAATTAAATGAAGAAAATGGTGATGAGGATTTCAATGCTTTGATTATCCTTGCCAAAAGATTATTGTTGTAGTCATTTAAAAGAAATTTTCCCTTTGATTCCCCTTGATGAACCGTAAGAAATAAGGAGATTTAGAGCAATTTGACTTTGTGGTGAAAATGAATGGTGCTATGTGTGTGTGTGTGTTCGATATAGTACGGGGGGGGAAGGTTTTGGTGTTCATTTTCCCTCCACACAAATAAGAGGTCGGCCCATGTGGCCTTATTTTAGACATTTTGGTACCCTTTATTTGGTAAAATGCTTACGATTAAATACCGTATGACCAAAAGGTTATAATTTAAAGTAAATGTATTTTCCCTCGTGTTATTTAAAATAAGACAAGTCAATAAAGTTTCGTCAAAGTGAACTTTATAATATTTAGTCTAGACAGTCTATTTATTTTGTACAAGACATAACCTTTAAATATTTAATTAAAGTTATTTTTAAGACTCGGCATTCGTCTAGATAGCTAATAGTCTACGTCATCAAGATACGTCTAATTTGACTAAGTCAAAAGTCCAAAAGTCTAATAATTTCCACGTCAAAGACCGTCTAAATTAGACGAGATTATGATAATGACCAATCTTAAACAAGATTAAGACTAACCCGTTGCTAATTAATTACGAGTTGTCACAACGACGCTACTCCCTTTTATACTGATGAGGTATAATTCAACGTATCTTTTCGTTAAGTATTTAGTTATTTAATAAAAACATGGGATTTATATTTTTTATTATAATAGTCGTTCAACTCAGTCGAAGAACTGACGGAATGGGCGCAAGCAACAGCAA
>CM067172.1:93701411-93837891 GCA_034093135.1 Erigeron breviscapus
TTTAAAATAAACCTTCATTTTTGAGGGGGAACCTTTTTGCTCAGAAAAACGTATTTAACTGAAGCATTTCAGAAAATCAAAGTTATTTCAGTTGAATTTTATTAACTGAGATGGTTCAGATCTCTTTGGAGCTGACCATGCTCAGAATTTATTTTGTCATCATTGAAAGACAACAATCCTTTCAAGATATTTTTTATACTTGGTCAATTGTGTGTACACGTGGCCTACTGCATACTATTTTTTTTAACTTACGTTGGTCATGCTTATGTGTCACACAAGTTGCGCCGTAAAAGGAAATAAATGAGTACTTTTTCTGAAAAAGTGTTGCAGGGTGGGGTCACTCAAACGTCTCTGCATTTAATGCGGACTTGACCCAGAAATTGTTTTTAATTGGAAAATCACTTTGTATTCCATCTTAAATTCAAATTCCTTTTCATTCTTTCATTTACTTCGTTTTTCATTTACTTCCCAATCATCAATCTCTCTCATATTTACTCTCAAATTCCTTAACTCTTCATATTCTTTTCACTTTCACTTTTGATTCTTAAAAAATGTCTAAATCATCATCTTCTTCACAACCCAAATCGCTCATCAATTTTAAATATACTCCATCGGATGATGTGAAAACATCTGCCACATGGCCAAAGAATTTCACTCCTTCACAAATTCGATTTAACATGAGCAATTTCTTGGCTCAATTAAATGTGTCCAAAACGCTAATGGGAAGAATCAATAATTTTTGGGAGAAATCCCCTTTTCATTATGCTCTGACCGCTAATCCTCAGGCATTGTATCATCGATACTTGCTTGAATTCTGGTATACTGCTGTGGTGAGCAAAGATGAACAATCCATCTCCTTCACTCTCAATGAGGGCACCAAGCAGTGTGTCATCACTCTTGAAGGGTTCAGAAATTCCCTTCATCTGAACTACCTCAAACCTTCCCAGGTATTTGCTAAACGACTCAAAGGAGTCAATTTAAGGGAGGTTCTAGTCGCCACCGGTCATGGCGATACGGAGGATGCTGATGGTAATCTGAAGACCTCCGGAAACATATTTATGTCTGGATTTGGCAATTGCTGGAGGTTCTTCTGGACCCAGATTGTGGAAAGTCTTGGTGGCAACCATGGAGGGTTGGACCAACTTTCATTACCCCAAGTTGAGATGGGGTATTATATTTGGAATGGGATACAAGCAGACTTTGCTGAGATTCTCTTTTCTCAGCTAATTACAAAACTAAAAGGAAAGAGAAGTCTGCATGTTGCCTTTCCAAGATTTCTAAGCTTATGTTTCATGGATATTCTTGGTGAAGCTTATAATCAAGCTGGACCTGAAGCTTCAGTGCCTGAATACAGCAGAGATTTTTCAAAGGCATCCACTGCTGAAAATAAGCCTGAACTATCCACTGCTATGCTTCAGGTATTTAATAAAACTGTTTCAGCCACACTAGTTGGTTCAGAAGCCAAGTATAAATGAAAAAGAACTTGGGGCTTCTATAAGTGTTGGTAATTTGGATAATCTGAAGTCTGAGCTAACTCAGAATCTAGTTGCTCAGATTTCAGAATCGGTCTCTGAGAAGGTTGGTGAGAAGGTTAGAGTGATGATTGTTGAACTAACCAAAGACACATATACCAAAGTGGACAAGGCTGTGAATGAAGTAAAAGATTCAGTGTCCAAACTTGAAGGCTCAGTGCAGAATCAGTCCAAACAGTTAGATGAAATTCTAACTCTTCTGAAGAAGGAAAGTGTTGTTGCTCCTCCACCCCCTGCTTCATTTACTGAAGAAGATAGAAAGCATTTAAAAGAAATAATGGATAAAGAGTCGCTGAATCTGAACTCCAATTTCAGATTAAGATCTCAGTTTGCTCAGCTTTCTAGAGGAATTTCTGAATGTTAACAACAACAAAGTTGGGAACCACTGAAAGGCATGCAAATGGCCATCGAAGAATTCGCTAAGTTGCCTTCAGAGGTCCCCAAAGGGGGAAAAGGTGTGCCTATTGGTCTGCTTGCAAGTACACAAGAAATCATTGAAGCAACCAAGAAGTAAACTGAGGTGCCATCTGGTAGTGCCTCAGTTCAGGGGGAACAAGTTCAGAGATCTGAAACTGAACCTGCTAAGAAAGACAAGGGCAAGGCCCAAGCAGTGGAAGAACCAAAGAAAAGTTCTAAGGGTTCTGGGATTGTTGTTGGTGAGAATGTGGATGAACATGGTTATCCCTTGCACGATCTTGATGTTGATAGTAAGAAATTGGAAGCTTTGCAAAAGCAGGTCTCCAATCAATTCATCATGTGGAGGGAAAACTAAGAAAGAGAAAGGGAACAACATCTGAAGATGGGGACCCTTGATCATATAGATGCTGCAGCTCTTGGTTTGTCACTGGAAAGATACTTAAAAATCAAAAATGATCCAAGAGTGCAAAAGGCTGTTGTTGATATGCTCGAGTATGAATGTGGGATGAATTACTCACCTCTGGAACAAAAGCTAGAGAGTCTAACCTTCAAGTTGTCTATTGAAGACTTGAAAAGAAATAGAGAAAAGGAAATGGCAATTAAAAGGAAGGAAATTCTGGCCGAAGTTCTGAAGGTTGAAAAAGAGTTGTTCAGACCAACCACAAAGCCCAAAGTAACTGGAACAAGGTCTGCAAGAAAGAATTCTCGTGATGTTGTCTTTACTTCTCTCAAACCATCTGATGATGCTGCTGAACTTGAAAGAAAGCATGAGAAGGACCAGTATGATCATTACATGAATCATCGATCGCATCAGGCCAAAATCATTGATATAGAAGTTACAAAGGCTGATGGATTGAAGTTGTTTGATTTGATTGTGAAAAGAGAAGGTAGGGCAGCTGAAGAATATAATCAAGTTTCAGTTCAGATCAAGATAAATCTGAAGCATTCATTCTGAAGTCAAAGACTGAAGTATGAAGAAGAGAATCATCTCAGAAGCGAGCAAAGAGTGATTCTACCAGATCGAAGACTGAAGCATCTCAGTGTAAAGTATTTACAACACTTTACACTGATTACGAGGAAGACTTTTTACTTTACATACCTTTACCCAGTTAATGGATTTATCTATTAATAAAAGGTACAAGGTAAAAGTATAGGTTTGGAACGTAGTACTATAAGTCACAT
Organism: Erigeron breviscapus; assembly: GCA_034093135.1. Lineage (NCBI taxonomy): Eukaryota > Viridiplantae > Streptophyta > Magnoliopsida > Asterales > Asteraceae > Erigeron > Erigeron breviscapus. The sequence goes on from CM067172.1 coordinate 93,704,543, forward strand.
CAACTGACTTATATACTCTTCCTAGTACAAGCATGTAAGGAATTAAGTTTAATTCCTTAAATGCTCACAACTACTTTTATACGATCTTGTCCATGTCATCATGAACTTGGTCTATAAATATAAAGTCTTCTCACAACTTGCAAAATGCTTGAAACTTTAGCATTGCAACTTGTGAGATATACTCTAAGTAAACTTACGAGTATTTCCAAGTTATTTAGATCACTTGTTTTTTGGGATTGTTTAGATACTTACACTTGGGTGTTTATCTTTGTTCCGCAACAATCCTTGTATTTGTTTATATATCAATAAATCAAATACATTAGAAAGAAAACAACGTGTCTCAATGCTACATACTTGATTATACATATATATATCTTTATATAGTTTCTGCCATTTAGTTCTTGCATTTTACTTTAAGTCAATTGTTTCTTGTTATCCATATCTGGATCGTAAACTTAACTTGTCCATCAAGATTAGTTGTACTTGCCAGTCGGGTTTAGTTAATCATCTATATTTGGGACTCACATCTTCATTCTCCAGAGGGTTTGGGGGTGATTTTGTTGCTTTCCCCAACCTTGTGGTTATTCCTTTCACGGTCTCTTCCTTCGTAAACATACGATCATATATCAAATCAAGCACCATTCTCACTTTGCTCAACTCCTCCTTCACTTCTCCTATACTCTGCTCATTTCCTTCAACTTTCTCCTCTAGGCTCTTTATTTTTTCTTCAACCTTTTCTTCTAGGCTCTTGACTTTTCCTTCAATCAAAGTCATCTTCAACCAGTCCTTGTCTAGTTTCCGTTGAGCTATGTCTTCTAAGGCTGCGTAGTTGCTGTTAGCCGTCTTGTAATCAAACGAGCCTCCGCACATCAGATCCAAGTACATCCTCGTCTCGCTCATTCCCCCGGCATAGAAAAATTACACTAGTTCGGTCTTAGATTTCTCGCGACCATAGCACTCCTTAGACATCCTCTTCAATCTCTTCCAAGCTTCACCGATCGACTCGGACTCTCCTTGGGAATATGAATCCACAACTAGCTCTCTATCTCTCCGCAGCTCCCGTGGGTAAAACCTATTGCAAAATGCTTCTCTTAACTTCTCCCAGTTCTTGATTGAGTCCAGATCAAGCTCATCTAACCAGTCTAGAGCCATTCCATGCAGTGAGTACCTAAACATCCCTAACCTAACCGTCTCCTCCGTTCCTGGTCCGTAGTTGAAAACTTGACACTCATCCCTAAATCGCAAGAGGTGATGGTATGGATCCCTGTTAAATTCTCCATCAAACTCTAAATTCTGCACCATAGTGATATGAGTCGACTTAACCAAAAACGGTGTGTCTGAATTAGGCACCTTAATGGATGAATTACGGGTTTCGGCTACTTTTTTTGTTTTTTCTATCATTGGGCTATTTCTTAAAAACATGCAAAAACTAATCCTAGAAAACTTTTTTTTTTGTATAACTAGAAAGTTATCCTAGAAAACTGAAAGTAACTTTCTCGTGTGAAACACAAAAAAGGATCTTTCACTTAAACTATTCTAATCTATTCCTAGCTAAAGTCCCCGGCAGCGGCGCCAAAAACTTGATGTGTGCTTATAATAATCTAAATTTATAATTTATAATTCAAGGAGCTACTAAGTCTATATTATCACACAACTGGGCAGTGTACCATCTCTAGTAATAGTATAGTCAGGTAAGTACAGGTTCGTTCGCATGGACTTTCTTAAGGAAATTAAAATAATTAAAATGAAACTACAATTTGGGGGTTCCTAGTTATCTAGAATGCAGGTAAAATTAAAGACAATAATATATGTTGAAATGGACATTCGTTTGGTTTTGATTGACATGCTCGAAAGTGTTATGATTGAAGCTGTTGAACGACTCTTTTCACATTTAGATTCTCGTTAGATTCACTAAATTATTTAGCTTGACTGCCTTTCGACTGGTCAAACCCTTCAATGAGTTCCTGTTAAGGTCGCTCGCTGAGCTTTAAAAACTGAGCTTGTAACTATGACTGAAATCTTCTATGTAAGTCTAAATCCTTGTTAAATTCAAAAGACACTGATTACTCTAGTCACCTGGATCCAGTTTTTGTTCGCCAGATCAACTACAATAACTTAATACAACACATACTCGTTTGAATCAATTATTAGTTTCCCATCAAATGTCCAGTTATAGATCAAATGATTACATTAATTAAAGACCGATTAACGTTTCACAAACAAATTAAATGACTCTAAGTCCATCGGCCAGATCGACCCAAACAAATCAGAAAGATAAGTTTGTATATGAAAACCAACAATAAATCAGATTCAAATAAATATGGATATGCGATTTAGCATAGAAACAGTTCAACAATCAACCATAATCAACAATCAAGTCATGTTTACATCACGTCCAAACGAATGTCTAGTAACTTAGCTACTCATTGAATGAGTAGCCATTAACAATCTGATAAAATAAAATAACATGAGATCTAGAGAAATTGAAAAGAGATGTAGAATTAAAACCGGGTGATTAAGAATCACGAGGTTGGATTCCCTGATCTTTGATGTTGTTAGATCTGCTTTGGAATGCTCCGGGAACCCTAATCTTCGACCTCTTAGCTGGTACTTTCGACCTATGTGCCTCTGATATGTTTTTAGGGTTTATAAGCGGGTATTTATAGGCTTATACAAAAAACCCTAAATCTGCCGACCTAGCCCAGCGGCGCTAGAAGGGTCCCCAGCGGCGCTGGGATGCCACCTAATGGTTCCAGCGGCGCTGGCAATGGTCCAGCGGCGCTGGACTGCTTCATGTACGTTCCAGCGGCGCTGGTCACATGACCAGCGGCGCTGGCAGCTCCGTGGCGTCCATGCTTATCTTGATTTAGCTCCAAATCTTCACAACTAATTCTTCCAAATTCCATCCTTGATCTTCCTTACTTAATTTCACTTCAACTAAATGTAATCTCCGACATCGAACCTGTTAACAAGCCTAGTGCCATAAAGTTTACACTAACGGTTCATTTCTACCTAAAATACGTGTCAAACGAATGGGGAAAAAGTCGCAAATAAATCACTCATCAGCCGCCACCACCGCTGCTCGCCACCACCACCCGTCACCGCCACCACCACCGTCGCCGCCAACTTCACGGCCGCCGCAACGCACGGGTACCGTTCTCGTATATTATAAAGCAAATACGGTTTTTGTTGAATTTTAAGTTTCAACTTTCAACAATTCATCAAAACCACATTACATCATTAACCTAAATTACTCACCACCATCACCAACAATTGACCCCGCCACCACCACCGTCACCGCCGCCACCACTACCCGTCATCGCCACCACCACCACCGCCGCCATTACACCGCCTGCATCGCGCAGGTACCGTTCTAGTATGTATGTAATACGAGTATATGGTTCATCGGGCATCTTGAGAGTGTATTTTTGTAAGGGGAGATTTTCTTAGAGTAAAAATGCATCCCTTAATGTGTCCGAACTATTCATGTTGTACATTGTAGTATTCATAATTGGTGGTTGTTGTAAGAAGTTTACGAAAGCTAAATGCTTGATGTGGTAAGACGTTATCGTGAAGCAAGAATTTATTTAACAAGTGATGAAATTGGAGATGTGTCGCTATGATGACAGGAAGTTGAAGAATAAACATACTAAAGTTTATTTACATATACATATATGTTAGAAATATAAATGTTATAGTAGTTGATTTGTGTTTTGTTTATCCTTCGAACTTGAAATGTAAAGTTTGTAAGTGTGGAAGGGGTTAGTTTGTAAATTGTGTAATAGGTATATAAACCCCTTTCCACATGACAAGTGTAACCTTTTCACCCCATTATTTTTTTTAACAGAAAATTTCTTTCATCACTGCCAACTCCCCCAATCAGGGAGTCGCCAACTTACATATACAAAACCTTTATATTTACATATCTATACAATGAACCTGCTCCATTCTTCCAAACTAATGGAGCACTTACGCGATCTACATTTAAACCACAAGTAGCTAATTGCCTTAATGTCTTGGGATAGCTTTTCGATGCCCACATTAGCTCCCTCGAATCTTTTTTTGTTTCTAGCTCGCCAAATGCACCAACACATGACGAAAACGATCCCTTTAAACATTTTTTTAGCCTTCCTTTCCAGCCCCACATGATTCTTTATCTCGAACACATCCTTTACCGAGAAGAAAAAGATAGGGCTAACCTTGCACCATATACTAACACGATACCAGATTGCCATGGCCACTTCACATGAACAAAATAAATGCTCTGCCGTCTCTTCTCCATTATCGCACAGCCCACACATGATGTTATCTGGAGCACAATTTCTTGCTTGAAGGGCAGTAGATGTCAGAATACGATCCATCGACAACCTCCACATGAAGATATTACACTTCTTTGCAACCCATTTTGACCACTTGAACACGAACCTCTCGCTATAATCACAGCCGCTTCTAAGGAATTCCTTGACTCCTTTAACTGAAAAAGCTATCACTTTTCCCCCGACTCATAACCATCTGTCATTATTATCGCTTAGAGTTACTCCCCTTAGAAGGTTTACCAGCTTTTCCCATTCATCTAACTCAACGGCAGAGCGAGGATCCCTCATCCAGTTGCAAGAGCTACCAAAACCATTTGTATCCATGCAGAAACGTTCACAAACCCGACACCTTTTTTCTTTCTCCAACTTAAACAGGTTAGGGAAAACCTCTTTAAGTGCCCCCATCACAAGCCCAAGAATCAAGCCAAAATCTCGTGTTTTCACCGTTTCCAACCATGCCTTTAAACAACCTGTTAATACCCACTCCATTGACCTTGACTTTGCCAACCACTCCCACAATAGACTTCCAAATCCCTAGAATAGAACTGTTCAGGGGCAGAGGCTCCCAACATCTTTTTCTATCATGGAGAAAGTCGATAACCCTCCTCCATAGTGCCTTAGGTTCTGTACGGTACCTCCATACCCACTTGGACAACAATGCAATGTTCGAGTCCTTTAATCTACACAGACCCAGCCCATCATTCTGAACCGGAGAAGCTACCCTATCCCAGGATACCCAGTTTATTTTCTTTCTGTTTTCCGACCTACCCCATAGAAATCTTCTAATTTTAGCCTCAAGCACATCAATCACTTTTCCGAGAACCTTAAATAATGAGAAGTAATAAGTGGGTGTGCTTTCGAAAACGGCCTTGATAAGCGTCACCCTACCCCCCCCCCCCCATTGATAAGCAATCCGCCTTCCATCTTGCCAATCTTGAATCAAAAATATCAAAAAGGAAATGCCAGCTAGCAATTCTGTTCATGTTTCCTCCCACCCTGGTGCCCAGATAATCAAAAGTCAAAGAGCTCTCTTTACAATTCACTAACTCGGCCACTCTTCTCACTTCCCCTTCATCCACCCCGATACCAAACAAGTTTGATTTACCCAAGTTAATCTTAAGACCTGAACATAAGTAAAAACACCTTAAACATCTAGCGACCTTTTTCAATTTTTTAGTAGACCATTCCCCCACAAACGTGCAATCATCAGCATAAAGTAAATGAGAAATGAGTGGACCTTCGTTAGGCAGCCGAATACCGTTAACAACACCAATCTGACATGCCTTATTCACCATTCTTGATAGCCCTTCCATCACAATCAAGAATAAGAACGGAGAAATCGGGTCCCCTTGTCTCATCCCTTTCTGGCACTGAAACTCAAAAGTTGGAGAACCATTCACCAAAACCGTTGACCTTGTTGATGACAGAATCCCATCAATCCATTTGCACCACCTGTCGGGAAACCCCATTTGACCCATCGTCGACATTAAGAAGCCCCAATTAACATTATCATAGGCTTTATTAAAGTCGGCTTTCTGAATTAACGCCTTTCTTTTCTCCTTCTTAATCCAAGACACTAACTCATTCAAGATTAAAGGTCCATCCATAATCAGTCGATCACATAGGTACGCCGACTGATTATTAGAAATCACCGACCCCAACACTTTCCTCAGACGATTTGCAAGAACCTTGGAAAGCACGTTACTGATAATTCCAATTAGATTAATAGGCCTGTACTCGTTTAAGTTAACCGGGTCTTTCACTTTAGGGACCAAGGTAATAAAAGACGAGCTACACCCCCTGGAGATAACACCAGACTCAAAGAAACTGCTAAAAATACCCACAAAATTCCCTTCAAATCTGTCCCAAAACCTCTTGATGAACCTAATGTTAAAGTCGTCCGGACCCGGTGCCTTGTCGTCCCCACACTCAAAAACAGCTTCCTTTATTTCTCTCACTGAGAATTGAGTAACCAGACTAGCAGCTTCCTGTTCAGAAAGCTTAGAACCCGAACAAAAAACTTGGTTGGGCCTTGTTTTCCAGACTTCTTTAAATCTATCCCTAAAAAACGCAAACACTTTTTTCTTAATCACCCACGACTTCGTAACCCACTCACCATCCACCATCATTCCAGGGATCCCATTTCACCTTTTTCGTATTATTGATTACTCCATGGAAAAACCTTGTGTTCTCATCCCCAGCTACCGCCCATTTACAACGTGAGATCTGCTTCAAGTCTTTGGCTTTATTGTAGTCGATTTCAGCAAGTTTCTTTTTACATTCCAGCCTAACCCAATTTTCTTCCTCCGTTAATTCCTCCTCTTCCATTCGCATATCCAATTCTTCAAGTTCTATCCTACACACTTCAGCCTCCTCCCTTTCATTGAATATCACCTCGCCTCTCCACACTTTCAGATTTTCACGAAGCCATCTAAATTTCTGCAGTAACACCGCATCAGGAGGTCCCGTGGCCAAGAACTCATCGAATATCCACCACGACCTCCTCAAAACCATCTCTATCCATCCATGAATTGAAAAACCGGATAGGCCTCAGACCAAAATTTAAATCCACAAGTGACAACGAAATCGGATTATGGTCAGAAAGCAACCTTGGCAGAGAGCGGAGACATGCCCCTGGCCATTTGTCAACTACCTCTCTACCCACTAACACCGATCAATCTTACTCAGCTTCTTCCCTCGTTCATCTTCCATCATAAAAGTAAATTTACTACCTTTCATATCAAATTCATGCAAGTCACTGGCCTCAATGAACGAGTTAAAATCCCTCGCACACAACGGCTTATACCTGGAACTTTTTCTTTCATCCGCTGACCTTACCGAATTGAAGTCCCCCACCAGAAACCAAAAACCCGTCTTCCCAGCCTTTAAACTCCCAATTCTGTCCCACAACTCTCTCTTGGCTTTACTACTTTGAGGTGCATACACATTAACAACATAGACGAAATCCTCACATTCTTTTACCACCCCTTTAACCATTAAGAAATTTCCATCTTTAACTAAATCCACCATTTTAAACATCTGGATCCCACATACTAACCATACCCCCTGATCTCCCATTGGCATCCACAGCCTCAAACTTCATCCCTGTGTTCCCCCAGTAACCTCGAACGTCCTTTTCCCCCAAACCCCCATATTGAGTCTCTTGTAAAGCTAAAATTGAAACTTTTTCTTTGATTTTTATACCCTTTCCCCCAGTAACCTCGAACTCCTTTTCCCCCAAACCCCCTTATATTAATTGATAAAAAATGCATTGGTCAACCACATTGTTACCTTCTAGTTCGATTGCTCTTTGTATCTCTGCTTCTGCTTTTGCCTTCTTAAAGTCGATCCCGAATAAATCTCCAACATCAATAGTTGCTTGTACTTCCAACTCCATCTCATCATTGAGTTGTTGCTCTAAAAACCTGGGTGATGCTTGTAAGATTATTGGTGTAGCTTGCACTCCTGAATTCATTCCTTCATCTTGTACAGGTTCGAAATTTGTATGGGAGTCTTCTGTGATTGTAGCCAGATCTCCATCCTTAGACCTCCCCCTATTTTTGGATAGGGTTTGGCTCTGAATAATGGTCGTATTTTTAATTGGAGAACCATTTGTAAAAACATTAGGCCCATCGTGTACCCCACATCCTTCTAACTCACTACCTCCTTTAGCCTGACCCAATAAATCCTCAATACTTGTTGGGCCAGACGTTCTGGGCCTTTTTCTTGATCTGCAAAGATTAGTCCCCAAATTTAAATTATTTTCCCAAATCTAATGAAAATTGACCTTGGACCCACTTTCATTTGACTTCTGCCCTTTTGTCGAAAACTCAAACACGTCCTTGGACTCCACCCGTTCATTAATTTGCATGGCACGTTTTGTCTCCTCCCCATACACATCCTCTTCGTTTTCTGGTCCCAATTCAGTCCATTCACCTTCCTCAACTTCCGCCGTAAATCCACCACCACCCACCGGCAAGCCACCCTCCTCCACATTGGACTTCATAGTTTAGCCAACAATGACCACCCCACACGGCGGACACAAATCAATCGTCTTCTCCTCCACCCATACCCTGAACTTCTTTTTTCGGCAACACACCGATACGACCTCTCTGATTTCCTTTCCATCCCCACCAACAGCCCCACACACTCCACCGACCTGTTATCATCCTCGTCTTTGGCAGTCGAGGGGCTCGCAATTTTCCTACTTTTTTGCAGATCTGGTTCACTATTTTGCCATTTGCTAACTGGAGGGGTATCCCGTAAACACCCACCCATGCTATACATTCGAACATGAGAGATTGGCCAGTCCTCTCCTCCAACCTAGAGAACCATTGACGCCACATCTCTTTTCTATTCATAAACTCTTGGGCTTCCTTTATCTCTTTGAAAATGATCAACATGCTAAACCCTTCAAGATATTTCACATTTACCCCTGAGTATCCCTTGTCACCGAGCCATCCATGGAGAGATACCAGTGAATTAAAGAAACTGCAACATGCTACAAGTGCTCTCTTATGAACTTCAGCCATCCCATTGACTGAATCCTCAATCACAACCTCAATCTCTTTATTTCCCACCCTTGAAATACCTTTAACCGCATCACTATATGACAACCCCCCTCTCGTAACACCGCCACCCGTGGACACTGGATGGACGGGAGTTATCACATACCTCCTTCCTCTGTTGGGCACACTTTCACTTGCCTTGTTTTCCACAGCGAACTAAGCTTTATTAATCTTGAGAGTGAACCTTCCCATATTCACATGTTTCAATATGTTTTCCAAAGCTTTCCAGTCTTTCACCCCTTAGAAACTTGCAAACCCAAATCTTACGTCATCCTTATTACGTTTTCTTGCGATATACACTCCCACTAAATCCCCATAAGCCTTCGGAGTATTGGAAAGGTCCCAGGGCCTGCACCCATCAGGGATGTTGGCCACAAAGTACTTCACAATCTGAGAAGGATTACTGCCCTCAAAGCTTCTCTCTGATGAATCTTTTTGTCTTCTCTTGGATTTTACTTCCTCCCACTCGTTTTGTCTCCCATGCTCTCCCCAACTTTCTCTCTCACACATATTTGGTGTTTTTTTCTAAATAAACCTCTTTTCACCCCATTTGATTCTAATCATTTCTTTTGACAATGAAATTCTCTCTCTACACACACACTATAACTGCCCACACACACACATACACACACACACACACACACACACACACACACACACACACACACACACACACACACACACACACACACACACACACACACACACACACACACACACACACACACACACACACACACACACACACACACACACACACACACACACACACACACACACACACACACACACACACACACACACACACACACACACACACACACACACACACACACACACACACACACACACACACACACACACACACACACACACACACACACACACACACACACACACACACACACACACACACACACACACACACACACACACACACACACACACACACACACACACACACACACACACACACACACACACACACACACACACACACACACACACACACACACACACACACACACACACACACACACACACACACACACACACACACACACACACACACACACACACACACACACACACACACACACACACACACACACACACACACACACACACACACACACACACACACACACACACACACACACACACACACACACACACACACACACACACACACACACACACACACACACACACACACACACACACACACACACACACACACACACACACACACACACACACACACACACACACACACACACACACACACACACACACACACACACACACACACACACACACACACACACACACACACACACACACACACACACACACACACACACACACACACACACACACACACACACACACACACACACACACACACACACACACACACACACACACACACACACACACACACACACACACACACACACACACACACACACACACACACACACACACACACACACACACACACACACACACACACACACACACACACACACACACACACACACACACACACACACACACACACACACACACACACACACACACACACACACACACACACACACACACACACACACACACACACACACACACACACACACACACACACACACACACACACACACACACACACACACACACACACACACACACACACACACACACACACACACACACACACACACACACACACACACACACACACACACACACACACACACACACACACACACACACACACACACACACACACACACACACACACACACACACACACACACACACACACACACACACACACACACACACACACACACACACACACACACACACACACACACACACACACACACACACACACACACACACACACACACACACACACACACACACACACACACACACACACACACACACACACACACACACACACACACACACACACACACACACACACACACACACACACACACACACACACACACACACACACACACACACACACACACACACACACACACACACACACACACACACACACACACACACACACACACACACACACACACACACACACACACACACACACACACACACACACACACACACACACACACACACACACACACACACACACACACACACACACACACACACACACACACACACACACACACACACACACACACACACACACACACACACACACACACACACACACACACACACACACACACACACACACACACACACACACACACACACACACACACACACACACACACACACACACACACACACACACACACACACACACACACACACACACACACACACACACACACACACACACACACGCACACACACACACACACACACACAGACACACACACACACACACACACACACGGTATTGTGGGACCATTTGCAGGGAAAGTTTCTAGAAGCCTACTTTGTCCGATTCTTATTGGTTAATAAATTAGTGGCTGTCTTTAGCACCTGACAGCTTTTTGATTATTTTATTGTATTTCGTTATTTCCTAGGTAATAGCTTGTGGCTATAAATAGGGGCTTATTTTCTCATTGTAAGTAAGTTGATGTTGAATGAAATTAATAGAGCAGCCTCTATTTCTTACAAAAATCTTCTTTTACCTTTAGAGATCTTTGATCTTGGTGGTTAGGAGTGACCCCTTTATCAATATTTGTGGTGGTTCATCCTTTATCAAATATTGTGGTGAGGTCTTTTAAATCTTCGGTTTCCTTTATCTGTAATCGTGGTGACTTGTTCTTTATCGATTATAGTGGTGGGGCGGAGTGTTTCCTTTATCCTTAATTCCGGTGGCTTGGCCTTTACGAATCTTGGTGGTGGATTCTTTAATCTATCATTTTACTTTATTGTCATGTTTTGTTGTTTGTTTCATATAAAATCAAGAAAATACCAAAAATAGTCTTCGGCTCTCGTTTGTCGCGTGATTTACGCATCAAATTTGGTATCAGATCCAGGTTTAAAAAGGTTTCTTAATCTTTTTTTGTCCGTTGGGGTATTGTTTGTTTAGATCTCATTTCGATTTAGTCAGATCTGTTTGTTGATTGTTTAGATCTAGTTATTGCTGATATAGATCTATTAAGTTAGTTGAATATTAATGGCTTTTAGAAGAAATATGACATTAGAAGAAGCTCATAATGCTAGGAGAGATAGACAGATTGAAGATCTACAAGAAGCACTTGGTAGAGTTGTTTATATGTTAGAAGATGGTGGTTTAAGGTTTAATAGAGACCATGTTATTGCCAGTGAAAGAGATTCTGAATCTCAAGGTCCTAGTGAAAGATCTGATAGTACACCTAGAAACTCTAGTGATTCTGATGTTCCACAGCCCAGAGAAAGACGAAGAAGACATAAGGGTGATGATACTAGGGACATTAAGATAAATCCACCAGATTTTAATGGGTATTCTAACCCAGAAGAATATTTTGAATGGGTTCAGGTTATGGACAGAATAATGGAAATAAAAGGTTATGATGATAAAAAGAGTTTTAAGGTTGCCATTATTAAGCTTAAAAAGTATGCTTCATCTTGGTATGACAATATGAAATCTGAAAGGGAATATAAGGGTAAGAGTAAAATCAAGACCTGGTCCAAACTGAAGGAAGTTATGCAGAAGAGATTTATTCCTCAGTCGTACAAGCAAGATCAGTATCTACTGATGAATAATCTGAAGCAAGGTGCTAAAGAAGTGGTGGAGTATATTAGAGAGTTTGAGCAACTGAAGACCAGAACTGGTGTTAAAGAAGCTGAAGAGCATACTATCGCCAGATTCCTTGGTGGGTTAAATGCTAACATTGCTGAGAAGATGGAATTGCCGCCCATCTGGACTTACGAAGGTGCATGCAAACTGGCCCTCCAGATTGAAAAGCAACTGAAGAAGAAGGTCCAGTACAAACCTTTCACTAAAGTTACTTCCAGCTCCAGTCAACCAGTTACCAGTCAGTCAGTTACCAGGCCTAGTGAATTTGTGCAGAAATCCTTCAGAGGAAAGGAGAAAGAAACTGGAGGATCAAAAGAACCAGTTGGAAGAAAATGTTTTAAGTGTCATGGCTTTGGTCACTTCCAGGCGCAGTGTCCCAACCAGCGAGCACTCACTGCTAAGGAGATTGAAAGTTTACCAGATGTTGATACTGAAGAAGGCGAACCAGTGTACGATGAAGAAGAAGATGAAGAGTCCTATGTTGGTGCAGATGTGGGAGAAATGTTGGTTGTCAGAAGAGTGATGCATGCTGATGAAGTTACCACTGATACTGCCCAGAGGGAGAACATTTTTCACTCCAGATGCACAGTCAAAGGAAAAGTTTGTGATCTGATCATTGACGGTGGGAGTTGTGCTAATGTTGCTTCAACTTACATGGTAGAAAAACTGGCACTACCTACAGTTAAGCACCCTCGTCCATACAAGTTACAATGGCTCAGTGAAGGATCTGAGGTAAAAGTTAACCGACAAGTTACTATTCCTTTTTCCATTGGATCTATTTATCAGGATAAAATTGTGTGTGATGTTGTTCCTATGGATGCTTGTCCAGAAATCCTTCAGAGGAAAGGAGAAAGAAACTGGAGGATCAAAAGAACCAGTTGGAAGAAAATGTTTTAAGTTTGTGATCTGATCATTGACGGTGGGAGTTGTGCTAATGCTGCTTCAACTTACATGGTAGAAAAACTGGCACTACCTACAGTTAAGCACCCTCGTCCATACAAGTTACAATGGCTCAGTGAAGGATCTGAGGTAAAAGTTAACCGACAAGTTACTATTCCTTTTTCCATTGGATCTATTTATCAGGATAAAATTGTGTGTGATGTTGTTCCTATGGATGCTTGTCATATATTACTGGGTAGGCCATGGTTATTTGATAATAATGTTTTTCATAATGGTCGAATGAATTCATATTCAATATTTGTAAGTGGGAAGAAGGTCACTCTGACTTCTTTAAAACCCAATGAAATATTGAAAATTAATAGGAAAGAACAGCCCAGTAAGTCTTTGTTTATGTCTCAAACTGAAGTAGAAGAAGAGTTAACTGGAGGCTCTCCAGTTATGATGTTATTGGTGCTTGAGCGTACTTAAGAGAAGGAGTTCACTGGTGTCCCCAGTCTCCTGAAGACTTTACTAAAGGAATTCACTGATGTTTTCCCAGAAGACCTACCTGAAGGTTTGCCGCCAGTAAGAGGAATTGAACACTAGATTGACCTGGTTCCAGGTTCAGTTCTTCCAAACAAAGCTGCTTATAGATGTTCACCTATTGAGGCTAAGGAGTTGCAAAGGCAGGTAGATGAGTTGGTTGCAAGTATGAGTCCTTGTTCAGTTCCAACTCTCCTGGTCCCAAAGAAAGATGGTTCGATGAGGATGTGTGTTGATAGCAGAGCCATCAATAATATAACTGTTAAGTATAGATATCCCATTCCCAGATTGGATGATATGCTTGATGAGTTACATGGCTTCAGAGTATTTTCCAAGATTGATCTCAGAAGTGGCTATCACCAGATCAGAATGAAGGATGGAGATGAGTGGAAGACTGCATTCAAAATTAAAGGAGGCCTTTATGAATGGTTAGTAATGCCTTTTGGTTTATCTAATGCTCCTAGTACTTTCATGAGACTGATGAATGAAGTTCTCAGGCCACTTATTGGTCAGTTTGTTGTTGTTTACTTTGACGATATTCTGGTGTATTCAAAATCTGAAGCTGAACATGTTAGCCATCTGAAGAAGGTATTTGAACTGTTGAGAAGGCACCAGTTGTATGGCAAACTGGAGAAATGTGATTTTATGGTAGAAAGTGTGATATTTTTGGGATATGTTGTGTCTAAGAATGGAATTTCTATGGATCCCTCTAAGGTTGATGCCATCAGATCATGGCCAGTTCCAACTTCAATCACTGAAGTGAGAAGTTTTCATGGACTGGCATCATTTTATAGGAGATTTATCAAAAATTTCTCTACAGTTGTGGCTCCAATTACTGACTGTCTGAAGAAAGGTGTGTTCAACTGGCCGAATTCAGTCCAACTGGCATTTGAAGCACTGAAGGAGAAGCTCAGTTCAGCTCCAGTCTTATCCTTACCAGATTTTGATATGTTATTTGAGCTAGAATGTGATGCAAGTGGGGTAGGTATTGGTGCAGTTTTAGTGCAAGTAGGGAGACCAGTTGCATACTTCAGTAAGAAGCTGAATGGATCTAAACTGAAGTACAGCACTTATGATAAAGAATTTTATGCCATTATTCGTGCTATCACTCACTGGTCACATTATCTGAAGCCAAAGCAGTTTGTCTTATTCTCTGATCACGAAGCACTGAAGTTTATAAATGGTCAGCACAAGCTTAATGCCAGACATGCCAAATGGGTAGAATTCTTATAGTCTTATTCATTTGTTTCAAAACATAAAGCTGGAGTTTGTAATGTTGTTGCTGATGCATTGTCACGAAGATACTCATCGTTGTCTATTCTAGAGGTAAGAGTGCTTGGGTTTTCATTTATAAAAGAGTTATATGCTGCAGACCTAGATTTTTCTGAAAAATTCACTAAAGCTAATCAGAAGGGACCATTTACTATACAAGATGGTTTCTTATTTAAGAATGGAAAGTTATGCATTCCCAGAGGTTCGATTAGAGATTTACTGATAAGAGAAGCACATGGAGGAGGTCTAGCTGGTCATTTTGGAATCAACAAGACTGGAGAGATCTTGACTGAACATTTCTACTGGCCAAGTCTACTGAAGGACGTCCAGAATATTATCAGTCGCTGTCCAACTTGTCACCAGGCAAAGACAACTTTTCACAAAGGATTATACACTCCTCTTCCAGTTCCAAACCATCCTTGGGAGGATCTCAGTATGGATTTTATTGTTGCACTGCCCAGAACCCAGAGGGGAAAAGATTCAATTATGGTGGTCGTTGACCGATTTTCAAAAATGGCACATTTTGTTGCTTGTAATACAACAAATGATGCTTCAGCAGTGGCGAATCTGTTCTTTAAAGAAATTGTTAGATTGCATGGAATTCCCAAATCGATTGTTTCAGATAGGGATGTAAAGTTTTTAAGTTATTTCTGGAAGACATTGTGGAGACTGATGGGTACCAGATTGATGTTCAGTACGTCTCACCATCCCCAGACTGATGGACAGACTGAAGTCACCAACAGAACGATTGGTATGCTGTTAAGAACACTGGTGAGGAAGACACTGAAAGATTGGGATCTGAAGCTTGCTCATGCTGAGTTTGCTTTCAACAGAGCTCCTAACTATTCTACCAGTAAATCCCCATTTGAAGTCTGTTATGGTATCAATCCACTGACTCCCATTGATTTAATTCCTTTTTCGATTGAGCCAAAAGCCAGTATTGAAGCTGAAGCCAGAGCGAAGGAAATCAAGAAAATTCATGCAGAAGTGAAGGCCAGAATAGAGAAAGCAAATGCCAGTTACAAGGCCAGAGCAAACAAGAATAGAAAGCAACCCAGTTTTGCACCAGGTGATCATGTGTGGGTGCATCTGAGAGAAGAAGGGTTTCCAGCAAAAAGGAAGAGTAAGCTGATGCCCAGAGCTGAAGGTCCGTTCAAAATTCTGGAGAGATATGGCGATAATGCTTACAAAGTTGAATTACCTGGAGATATGGCAGTTTCAAGTACTTTTAATGTGGGAGATCTGATGCCTTATCTGGAGGATGAGTACCTCGAGGACTTGAGGACAAGTCCCTTTTCAGAGGAGGAGAATGATGCGGAAATGTCCAGGTTCACTGAACTGGAGGAAGCCAGCGAACTGAAGAAGCTAGCTGAACTGAAGGAAGCTGAACTGATAATGCCATCTGAACAAGCCATGTTGATTCTGCCAGCAGTGGCCCATTTCAGACAAGTCTTTTCTGAACCGGTCCAGTCACCAGTAGTAACACTTCTCCAGTGGCAAGATTCTCCAGTGACCAACTCTGGTAGTCCACCAGTGAAGTACTCCAGTAAAGCGCTCCAGATAACCAGCTCCAGATGACTGCTCCAGATGAATACTCCAGTGACCAACACTGATGGCCCTCCAGTGGAAGTCCAGATTTTGTCTCCAGTTTCCAGATAATAAAGTCCCCACTGAAGTCCCATGTCTGTGGACCCAATAAAGAAGAATGACAGCTGTGAAAGGAAGGCACATGTGACAATGACGTTTCTAACGGTATTGTGGGACCACTTGCAGGGAATGTTTCTAGAAGCCTACTCTGTCCATTTCTTATTGGTTAATAAATTAGTGGCTGTCCTTAGCACCTGACAGCTTTTTGATTATTTTATTGTATTTCGTTATTTCCTAGGTAATAGCTTGTGGCTATAAATAGGGGCTTATTTTCTCATTGTAAGTAAGTTGATGTTGAATGAAATTAATAGAGCAGCCTCTATTTCTTACAAAAATCTTCTTTTACCTTTAGAGATCTTTGATCTTGGTGGTTAGGAGTGACCCCTTTATCAATATTTGTGGTGGTTCGTCCTTTATCAAATATTGTGGTGAGGTCTTTTAAATCTTCGGTTTCCTTTATCTGTAATCGTGGTGACTTGTTCTTTATCGATTATAGTGGTGGGGCGGAGTGTTTCCTTTATCCTTGATTCCGGTGGCTTGGCCTTTACGAATCTTGGTGGTGGATTCTTTTATCTATCATTTTACTTTATTGTCATGTTTTGTTGTTTGTTTCATATAAAATCAAGAAAATACCAAAAATAGTCTTCCGCTGTCGTTTGTCGCGTGATTTACGCATCAAAATTTGCAATAATTTGCAGGTCAAACCTCCTTGCTCCTTCACAAAAGAAGAAACTGAATACTTAACAAAGCGCATTCAAGATGGTGGAACTGAAGTTGTTCAGGTAAGCCAGATTTGGTTTGTTTTAGAGGTGGCAAAATGGGCAGTTTGGGTAACCAGTGACAGCAGATATACTTTCTGTAATGTTCAAAACAGGCCAAGTTGGGATGGCCTGAAACACCTTTTGGCGTAAACTTTTACATAAAACCTTATAACTAATTACTGTGTCTAATATCATTATATTACTTTTAACCTAAAAATATCATCATAGTAAACGTTATTTAGTACAAAATACATCTAACTTAGAAGCGGATAATTTAGGAGGTTTTATGCATTATATATGCACACATCGGGCCTTTTACAGTCTGCCCGTTTCATTTATGCTTATTTAAGTTAGCTGTCCATTCATAGGTAAATGGGTCGAACCTTCTGTCTTTACTTTTCTTTCACTGATATACTGATACGTGGATTGATTATGATAACAATTTTAGGCAAAAGCTGGGGCTGGTTCCGCAACTCTATCCATGGTAAGCCATATAATTCTTATTCCATTTTCATGAGGTTCATATTAAGTGTTGGCCCTATTCAAGTAAATCGAGGATCCGTCAACTGCATACAGGCATATGCAGCAGTTAAATTTGCAGATTGCTGTCTGCGTGGCTTAAGAGGAGATGCCGGCATTGTTGAGTGTGCTTATGTAGATTCTCAGGTATAAATCCATTGTACAGATATTGAAGGCTGCAGTTTCGTCCGATTTATTTATGAATGGGTCGATTCGGGCTGTATTATTTTCTAAAACAGGTCAAATGGATCAAAATCTTCGGTTTCCTTTATCTGTAATCGTGGTGACTTGTTCTTTATCCATTTAAAATGTAATTTCTAAGGTATACATCATAAAGAAAATCGTTTCTAATATAGAAAAGATTAATTAATTAAAATTGCAATATCTTTGTTTCTCTAATAATTTTAAAACTTCAATAATGTATTAAAAAAAAGGGTGATAAAGCTTTTGCAAGTCAACCCGACATGGCAACTGATGAGTAAAATAAATATGTATAAAATAAACGATATCAGCAACATGTCGTGTTTAGCCACTGTAAAGAATGACTCATTACCCCTTTCTCGTTCGTCTCCTGGTTTAAGCTATATCTATCTATCTATCTATCTATAAACATATAAAGTTGATGGCCTAAAGGTTTTTTGGCACATCATTCATGAAGAAATTTATTGATAAATTTATGATTCTCATTGATGTCATGATTACAATTGCTTCATTTTTTGGTTCGGTATATTATATGGAGTCTTCCGAAAATTTGCATTAACTCTTGGGGATAGTTTTGCCTCATTAAAATTTGATTAAAGTTTATTAAATATACAATCAGCTTTAATGTACAAAAAATGGTTCGGCTTCTTAGATCTCCACTAAATCAGTTTCAATATGATTATTAATCTTATTTTTATCATCCTTTCTCCATTTTTTGGTATATTATTGATTATTGATGCTCATCTGTGTCTTTGACTAACTTCGTTATTAACCTTCATCGCCAAAACAGCCACATAACCTTATATGCGTAGCCGTGCACCGCACGGGCAACTTGATCGACTCACAAATTAAGCATCACAAAAACTTTAGATCCTCAACTTTATACGGGATCAAACAAATAAACTTACCCAAACGAACATTCGAAATCTACTATACCTAGCCGTGCAACGCACGGGCAAAGTTAAATGAAAGAAGGTTTGTAAGCACTAAATTTATTAAGGTACTTAATGTGGTTAATATATTTTTATTACTTGTGTTTAGTTATATAGATACATACATAGAATACATATTTGCTATTAACCAACTATTTGTATGAATTAAGTCTATAATTAATTGCAAGCTTTTAGTCTCCAGCGCCAAGTGACTTATAATTGGCGTCCAGTTAATGCAGCCTAATGGAATTAGAATTGGAGAAGCACTTGCGCTACTTGATTTCGTGAATGATGAAATATGCTCCGCAATTGAAGAAAGTGAAAGGGACAATCTCGATAGTCTTCTGATTATTGTAGAAGAAGCGTTGCCGAACCAACTACAGTCTACAGAAGACAATGCTAGTGAATTGGATCAGTTGACCAACAACTGAGATATATGGTGCTCTTTTTATTCGTTTATGAACATTAAGGACAAGCTTGACGATACGGTTCGTTTAGGTGTTTAGGTGCTGCATAATTTATAGAAATGTATGTGATAGTTTTCCATTGTCTAGTATTTGTAGAACTAAATATCGATGCTTCATAATATCTCATTTGAATTAGTATTTGAAGGCATCTAAACCAATGAAAAAAACCATATCATGTCCCGAGCAAAAATAGTCCAGGACTCGGAGGAAGGAAAGTCTCTATGGTTTAACATAATATCCCATTCCAGAACATTTTATTGATCAGATGGCCTAATGGGGCTTGATGGAACGGGCTTGTAAGGACTTTTGGTGCAGGACGACCATCACCTCGTGATATTTTTTGGGCTTGGCCATCTTCAATCTTCTGATGCAATACAGAAGATGGTTCAATTAATGTTGTAGCACAAGAAGATGGAAAAGTAGCAGAACCCGTGCCAATACTATTTAGGATGGTATGTTTCCACTTTCCGTTCAAAATTTTGTTAATAGTATTTGATATGGTTTTATGCTTTTATAATTTCTAAATACTTTTTTATGGTAACTTGTATTATGTATTTTGTAGGAACTTTATAAATATTGATTAATATATTCAATAAATAAAAAGAATATGTGTCGATCAATAATGTGTTACATGTCGTTCTAATTATGCTAGAATGTTGTTTTAGTTATTAGAAGTATACCCTGCACGATGCGGCGGTGATGATGGTAGCGATGACGGTGTGACAACGGTGGTAGTGGTGGCGGCGATGTGGCGACGGCGGTGGCTTGGTGATGTGGTGGTAAATGTAAAATTAATTGATGTAAGAGAGGTTAGTATGATTATTTAAGGGGGTGTTTGGTTCGCAGAATTCGTTGGAATTCGATGGAATTGGAATCTGAATTCCATTCCATATCCTGTTTGGTTGACAGAATGGAATTCAGATTCCATTCCATGACTTGTTTGGTTCATAAGGAATTGGAATTGGAATTGGAATCCTTTGAATTCAATCATTTGAAGGAATTCAAGATTCCATGGCAAATTGGATGAAAAGTTTTGAATTCCAATTGAATTCAAAATTTAACATCAAAAATATAAATTATTATCAATAAAATAATAAGTATAATTTATAATAATAATAATTATAATTAATAATTATTACTATTATTATTATAATTAATATAATAATAATAATAATTATTATTATATTATTATTATTATATTAAATTATAATAATAGTTATTATTAATATTTAAAAAAAAGGTAATTGGATGGAAACTCTAATCCATGTACCATTTACTTATTAATATTATAATAATTAATATATATAATAATATAATAATAATAATTATAATTAATATAATAATAATAATTATTATTATTATAATAATATAATATATATAATAATAATAATTATAATTAATAATTATTATTATTATTGTTGTTGTTGTTCTTGTTGTTGTTATTTTTTTTTAATTACATAAAGTATTATTTAGAAATAAATATAAAATAGTTTATTATAAATTAAATATTGATTAATTATTTAGTAATAAGTCATAACTTTATATAAATTTATTTTGATTTTATAAAAGTTTTCATTTGTTTTATATAAAAACTTTAATTAATAGAAGAGTTATTTGTTTTATAAAATAATGTTATTTTATAAAAATTTTTTATTTTATAAAAAAATTATTATTTTATAAAAACTAATAATATTTTATCACCTTTATATTTTATTTTATAGAAAGTACTACTATTTAAATTTTAAAAAATATATTTATTATTTGTATTATTATTATATATATTATTTGTTATTATTATTATTATTATTATTATTATTATTAATTATTATTATTATTATTATTAATAAAAATCACTTTCATTAGAAATTCGGAGGATTTACAAGAAATTGGTAGGAAGCCGAGATACTATCTGAGCCCCCACCCCTCTAGCAATAGCAAAACTATTATTTATATTATGAATTCCATTCCATTACATTTCATTTAATTCCGGTCAACCAAACAGATACAAATTATAATTCATTCAAATTTCAATTCCATCAAATTTCAATCCATTCAGTTTCCAATTCCTTCAAATTCCAATTCCTTTTACAGATTTCAATTCCTTCAAAAACATTATGCGAACCAAACGTCCCCTAAGGGTTGGAGAATGTATGTTGTAAATTAATTTATTAAGGGTATTATGGGTATATTAGGTGAATATGTTTAAATTAGTGAATAAAGAAGATGAGTAATATGGTCATTTCAAAGTGTGAATTGCTTAAAGTGGGAAATGCTAGTTTGTTTTATATAGTAGTATAGAGAGATTAATCAAGGACATATCACATGGCAAATAGAAGGTTAGGATGCTCAAAGAGATCGAGGACAAAGGTTTCACTCGACGGGATTTCATTGTTTGAGTCATTGATCATGGTGAATGTTATTAAGATCGATTCCACTATTTGAATCATTAATCTTGCGTCATTGCCCGACCAACGATCCCAGGGTTGCCGGGTCCACCACTATGGCTTCAAGGTCGTTGATCGTACCAGGGGCCGGGACGGTAGGACCAGAATAACTGAAACGCCATTGTGGGTGGAAGTCTAGTAGGATTTTGTGATTTTTTTTTTTCTTTTACTTTTTAAATATAAATATAGTTTGACATGATCCACGTGTCATTGACTGGAATAATTACAATTCATACATTTCACATTTCAAACCTTCCAGAGCATCTATAATGAATTTTGTTCAATGGTAAAAGTCGTACGGATGATAAGATATTCTCTAATCACCTGTACCTTCACCCCACCTGTCCATATCATCCACACCGTCCAACTACCTTTTAACAAAAAACGACATCTTTTATATCAATCAAAATCCACTTATCTACTTACACGTGTCAACCACTAATATGAGTTTGTCACCCTATATCAAAATTCACATTTACATTATTAACGTTTATAAATAGATCAAATAACATGTTATATATATCCTCCAACCTCTAAAAGTTTCTATTTATAAGTTCAAAGGATACACATAGATAGATATATCATATATACATACACACCTAAT
Source organism: Erigeron breviscapus (assembly GCA_034093135.1). Lineage (NCBI taxonomy): Eukaryota > Viridiplantae > Streptophyta > Magnoliopsida > Asterales > Asteraceae > Erigeron > Erigeron breviscapus. Next base: position 93,727,480 of record CM067172.1, read on the forward strand.
CACCTATAAATTGTCGAGAGAGAGAGAGAGAGAGAGAGGGAGGGATCAGAGTGAGGATTGATCGAAGGCGAATGATCGAAAGGCCGGGGAGAGTGATATATCTCTCTTTTCCGGCAACGAATGAAGAGGAGAGTCACCGTAAAGAGGTTCATATCATCGCCGGATAATACAAACACGATGTCAAAAGGAAGATTTGGAAAGAGATTGATCAAGTATGAAGAATTACCCGAGTATTTGAAAGATAACGAGTACATATTGGATTATTATCGGTGTGAATGGCCATTGAAGGATGTGATCTGTAGTGTATTCTCTTGGCACAATGAGACCCTTAATATTTGGACGTAAGTATATATTTTGATATATTTACATATTGATTCCTTTTGTTATGTATTGCAAATTAAAAATGTACATATTCATATTAATATTAATGTTGATAATAATTTCTTTGTGATGAATTTCATGAAGGCATTTGGTAGGTTTCTTCATATTTGTGTCCTTGACAATTTGGAGCTCCTTGAGTAAGGAAAACGTCGAATTGTTGATCCTTAGCTTATTCTCGAGGTTGGTTCGTCAAGTTAATAACGATCCACTACTTTCATACATGTCTTGATTTATTATGCAACAAACGTTAATTTGGTTCGGTTTTATAGAGATAACTTGTAATTAGTGTTTCGATTAACTTATCAAAATTAGTCGATATATTAACCAAAACACAATTTATGTTTTTAAATACTGTGTTCGATATATTATTTGCTATAAAAGATCAGCATTGAGTAGATGAAAACATTATACTAACTTCATGCAAGTCGATGGTTCAATAGATGAGAGAAAGTTATGTCACATAATCGAAAAACATCCGAAAATGGGTGTCTTACCTATTACATACTATTGACTCGTTTATTTATCACTTTCATATATACTTAAATAATTTAATACTCGTACTATAATATTAGGTGTTTGCTTCATTGATAACTTTTATGTGAAATTCAAAAATATATTTGCAGAAGTTACGGTTTTCAAGAGCCGATCATGACGAAAGCTAATGGCTCCCTGGTTTCTATGTTAATGCCGGTAAGTATTACTTAATTATTTTCTACACAAAGCTTTTTTAACGTTACACAAGCATCAAATAACTATATATACTATTTATACTAATACTAATTGTAGAAATGTATAATATACATATATATGGCAAAAAAGAGAGTAAAAAATAAAAAAACATTGTGTAATCACCTTCCTTCCCTCTTTATTATCTATCTCAGGATTGTATAATTTAAGAAATAAAATCATGATAAATTATCATTTAAAGAAATATTATATAGCTAGTTCTTTATTTGTATTCTCGAATCAATTTAAATATCACTCCACTTCAGTAGCTACATACGATACCCTATTTCTTACGTACTATTAAACAAATAATAATGAGTTGAAGCTAGATTGTTAAATTAACAAGTTCTTTTCACTTGTATCTTAAGAAAGATTTAAATATTTGTTTGGGTAAGATTCAAGTTTTAATTCATCTTATTTATCGTAAAACCTAAATAAAACATAGATTGCCGATGAATATGAGATACGAAAGGTTGGATTGTACGTTCACTAAAGTACTTGCTTTCGTTTCGTATTTAGAATTTTAACAGCGCTTACGAACTAGCAAAACGTTATAGAAATACATAAAATAAAATACGTGTACGTTAGAAGAATTTAGGGTAGACGACATAGGGTATTCGGCTTTGCTCGACCTAATTAGTTAATTAATAAACCTACTAAAAAAGACCGAACAATAAAAGCATGAAACATATCAAATATTGCCATAAAAAGTTGAACATGGTATATAGCATCTCAAAAGAAAAATAAACCTGAACATCGAGAAAAAATATAACAAATCCACAAAATCTTATGACATATCAAAACCATTAAGCAATATGTAAAATATTGAAGAGTGTATTATTGCTACATCATATTTACAAGTTTGAGGAAAAAATCTATTTCGATACAATTTGCTTCATAATTATTTGTTTTTACCAAAATTAATGTGTCGTCATTCAAATCGTTGTTAGGTAATTAGTTAGGTGATGACACTAGCTAGCTCATACTCTTTCAATGTGATATGATATAACTTTGATAAATAAATATTAAATTGGTTCATAGCTTTTCTTAATGTATGTTGCTATAATATTGAACGATGTAGTTTGGTAAAAGTTAGACCAACAAGCTAGCCAACAATTTCTCTAAATAACTTTTAAATATAATATTCGTGTTTTAGGTTAATTAACTACAACTCCATCATTTGAAAGTTTCAAACTTATTATTATTAATATCTCTAAAATAGATGCAAGCGTAACAAGGAAGGACATGAGGGTCAAGTGTGCTATTTCCTCATATATCTCATATACAAAATTGTATATATAAACATATTGAGTATTACAATAATTATTATTAGACACTGTATATTTGAGGCAAAAAGATTCTTCATTCCTGTATAAACATGGGTTTTTTTTTTTTTTTTCATTTACGATATACAATTAAGCGAATGAAAAATCCAATGAAAGAATATCTATGAACGAGAACATCTTGGCATTATATAAATGAAAGTTTAAAATCAAATGAGATGATGAAAGATATGGGATGAGGTATAGTTATTTTTGGTTTAGACAAATATGATATGATGTGTAAAAGAAAAAGGGCTGGAAAGGAAACATGATCCATATTCTGATATGAGAATTTTGGGTTTGATGGTCCATAACACGTGATTCTGTTTTTGAAAGCAACATACACCTGACACATCTTTCAAATTTTGAATATTTTTTTTTTTTTTACGAATAATCAGCATAACTTCTAAGATTACATACATTATTTTATGTATAAATAATGTGCAAGTTGAAAATATTGCGAAGGCTCAGCTTTTACCCAAGGCTCAGCAAGCTAAAGCTTTTTAGGTGTCACAAATGGTTAAGTGTTATTTGTAAAATCATAAAAGTATTAATATTTAAGTATTAACCTACTTCACAACAAGAAAAGAGGGACTAGATATGCGAAGCATGGTAATGGTATTAATCTGAAATAACAAAATGAAATAGGAAATCTTAATGCTTCGAAATTAAAGTTTTGAAATTCCTTGCTTTATGCCATACCCGTAAATGGAAGTTTTTAGTAATTTGATTAAACATTGAGATATAATAAATAATTGGATTCAAGATGAGTTTTATCAAAGTAGGCCTTTAGGGGTAGAGATCCCCTCAAGTTATCCTAACTTGAGGGGTAAAGTTGGATTGATCTTAACCATTAAATTAAAATCAATGGTTAAGATTCAAAAATGATAATTAAATTTTGATCATTGATTGTAATCCAATGGTCACAATCCTTTTAACTTTACCCCTCAAGTTATTAGTAACTTGAGGGAATCCCCACCCGGCCTTTAGATGATGGTTTTTTTTAACAAATTAACTTTGACTACCCAACACTAACAACACTGATATATGAGATGTCTTTTGTCATTGGATTAGCCAACAACGATAAAGGTTAATAACTTGATCTCTTTAAAGTCGATGCTAGAGAGCGTACTAAAGACTAACCCCGAATATTTGACCATTAATCTTGTTGTATGCTAAAAAAAACATTGGAATTTTTTATTTTATTAGTTATATTTACTTATCTAAAGCCCCGTTTCTTTTTTTAGTTATTAAGTGTTGAATGTATTAAATTGTTGAATATATAAATAATGTCTGTATATATTAAGTAAAAGAGAGGTAATTGACGGTTATTTTTGTTTATTAAGTCAAAAAAGAAACATAAAATTTTACTTAATTATTAAAATTTTAACTATTAAGTTTATTTAAGTATAAAAAAACAGGATCTTAACTGTTATACTCTGGATTTGGTTGAGCAATTAATATTAGCTTTATCCCGCTAACAGTTACCACATAATATTGTTGTCTCACTATGAATATTAGCTTTCATTATGGTACTAAAGGCTACACTCAATATGCTAAATATAATATGGCCTTTTAGGCTATCCGGAGTGCGGCGGAATCGTTAGGCAATCCACCGGATTTCGCCTATGGGTCGCCGGGTACACTACCCCGTCCAAGCGATACCCATTTTTAGCGATCTCCACATGTCGTCAATTCTCCCCCTATTGCTTTCCTTTTCATTTTTGTCTTTTTCCCTTCTCTGACTTCTGCTTTCTTTTTTTTGTTGTCTTTTTGTATAATTTTAGTAATATATATAGATTTATGTGTACGTATATTTGTAGGTAAAGAAATATAGAATAATATATATTTAGGCAACCCATAGCAACTCCACTCCCACCATTTTTCTCCGGCAACCCATGGCAACTTCAAATGCCACATGGCGCGACGTGGTGAAAGTAGCCCAACCCCCGGCAATACCACTCCGGATAGCCTTAGTATCTTTATTCGACTTTATGAAGAAAAAAATGAGTCTAGGTAAGATCTATATTCCAAAAACTAGTCTTTATATCATTATTTATAGTTTAATTAGTATTGTCATCAAGAAAAATGAAAAAGTATACATAGAAGAGAAATCCTCATTGGTTCACTTTATCAATGATGAGTGTGTACCATCACCATGTAATGTCAAGTTCATTGATCTTGTGGTGTAAATAAATCCTTCTCTTTTATAAAAAAAAAAATTATTAGATAACTTAGAGTTGGTACCCAAAGGATACACGGGGTTAAGTGTTTTTCTGCCTATCCAAACATTTTATAGAAATAACTTTGCATAAATAAATGTTAATGAAATAAATAAAAATCAATAGACATCTAAAGAATGCGACATAATTAAGGTCATTCTCTAACTTACAACGACCAACCATCACTTTGTCTTGAAAGTATTGATTTGGGTTACATAATTCACATTCACATTAAATTAAGACGCAAGAAAATGAAATGTCAAATGAAGATATCTTATCCAACATATATATGTAGACAAAAGAGACTTTAAACTATCTGAACATATATAAACATCTAAACACCTTACGCATGAATTCTAATACGCAAATATTAAACATGAAATCTTTGGTCCAACTAACTCGGCAAAACTTTCCGTGCAGCTAACTCCGGGGGTTTTGCATAGTCTCGAAATTATGTTTGATTAATTTGTTGGGACGTAACACATAAGTATAAAATCTTTGTACTCTAATATCAATCTAGTTTTTACAAAATAATTATCTTTGACACACAACTCTTATAAATCATTTTTATGTATGCCCTAACGAAATATTATATGGGCATGGCCCAAATAATATATGGGGCACCAATTTATATACTCTGTATGTATATTAAGGTCCATATATGTTGAAGCCCAATAATAATAGTGGATGTCGAGTGTCGACTCACGTTTTTAAAGTTCATACAAAGAGCTGTATTTATGACGGTAAAACTCAAGTATATACGTTCTTTTGAACATACTTTTTTACTAAATCATGGGTAAATGGTGAACATGTGCGAAGAAGAACATGAATAGTTCAAATCTCCACATTTATGGACATAACACTAGATGTAAGTTTCTATTAAGCAGGTTTTTACCTGTTGAATATTGTCAATATGACATTTTTAATCTTTTGACATATAATAGGAGGGTTATACATATATATAGTAAGTCGAGATCATATAATTGTTACGTATAATAAGTCAATAAGGGAGTATTATATCAAAGTTAGAAGATGAGGGACTAGAAGTGACAAGTTAGAGACTTTGGTTGTTAGGAGCGGTTACTCAATCCGCTATATATATAGCTGCTATGTGTATATTTTACATAGTTATGAAATGATATTGTTTGTGATCAATCACATTCCCTCTCCTCTATGAATTCTTCTTATCAATAATTTACGAAAACAAATAAAAAGCTTTAAAAATACAAATCTTATGATTAAGGGATTATAGGTGTTATATGGTGATGTGCCTTTGCTTATGATGTTCTGTATTATAATCATATAAAACAAAATGCCATGATTTTTTGCAGGAAACCATTGTAGGAGAATTTCTTAAGCCATCAATCATACTAATCAACAACTCAGTTCCCAAATGGCCATGGTTTGTGTTCTTAACAGGAGCCATGGGCTGTTTAATCTGCAGCTCAATTTCGCACCTATTTGCTTGTCACTCCAAAACCTTCAACCTTTTCTTCTGGCGCCTCGACTATGCAGGAATCTCCCTCATGATCGTCACCTCATTCTTTGCTCCTATTTTTTACGCTTTCAACTGCCACCCATTCTCCCGTATCTTCTACCTATCCGCCATCACCACCATCGGCTTTCTAGCCATCTTCACTCTCCTCTCTCCAGCACTTTCTGATCCTTGCTACCGATCCTTTCGTGCCACTCTTTTCCTTGCCATGGGCTTCTCTGGTGTCATTCCAGCAACCCATGCTGTCTACCTTCATTGGGAAGACCCCAAAATACTTGTGGCTCTTGTTTATGAGGTCATCATGGCTGTTTTTTACTCTATTGGTGCTATGTTTTATGTTAAGAGAATACCAGAGAGATGGAAACCTGGAGCTTTTGATATTGCTGGACATAGTCATCAGATCTTTCATGTTTTTGTCGTGGGTGGTGCTCTTGCACACACTGCTGCAACGCTCGTGATTATGAACTTGAGGCAAACTTCACCCTCACTATGTATCGGAGGAGCAACTTGGATGTGAAACACAAAAGTACTTTTGAATCTGCAAGAGTGACTGTCATTAGTCAGTGTGAATGGTTCATAATTGTTTCATTTCCTGTGTTTGGAATTGCATTTGTAACTTGTATGCTATATGATAGATATCATATGACAGCTTAGGAAAAACAAATTCGATCATTTGTAATTAGTGGTAACTACCACTTTGGAATATCAACATTTCGCAATCAACATATGTTGTACCATTGTATGTGGTGGTTGTTTCCTACTAAATCAGCAAATTATATTGTTAAACTGTTGCAGGAAAAACAGCAAAGAGAACATTGACGGTAAACAGCAAAAACTAATCCATTCTGGTTCCACAAACCAATTATTAATTGAAGTATCAATAAAGGCAATAAAGAGAAAACTCTATGTAGTAGACACATTGTTAGAAGAACCATGAAGCAATTATTAATTTTATCGCAGGTCTTTAAATGCGGAAAATAATGGCGAAAAAAAAAGAGAAAGTTACAGTACTCACCAGATTCATATCGTCAAATTACAAAAAATCTAGCAAAAATTGAACTGCAGAAAATAAAACTAACGGAACGATAGTCTTTTGAATTGATATCTTCATACCGTTTTCTAGCATTTTTCCCTCAAAATTTGTCAGCATACAGCAAGTGAAGGGGTAAATTCTATTTTTGAGGCTCTGATGATGCATCACATAATAGATGCACAGCTTCCAAGCAATCTATGAACCATTTTAAAAAAAACTTATTGACATACTAGTGTTTAACTTCTTTAACAATTTACGCTGCACCATCAACAACCTCTGCCTTGGTATCCTTTTCTTCAGCTGCAGAATGAGTTTCTTCCAAACCTATAATCTTCTCAATGATCTTTTTGTCATTTCCAGTTTTAGCATCCTTTTTGTCATTTGCAGACTGAATTTCTTCAGCAGGTTGCTCAACATTCTCCGAAACTGTTTCATTGCTTGGAGTTTGAGTAGCAACGTCTTGAGTAAGAGGTGATGGAGAATCAACTGAGCTAACTGGTGAGTCAACGGGAGATGCATGGTACCCGTTTTGACCAGCTGGAAACCCCTTTAAGGGAACCGGGTAACCGTTGGGACCAATAGGGTACCCATTTGACGTCACCATATAACCATTAGGAGCAACTGCATACCCATTAGGCAGCCACGGTTGGCCTGGAACGAACTCAGCTGCATGTGGGTTCATGACTACTGGATAACTTAAAAGACCCCTATCTGCAACAAGCTCACCACCACTATGGAATGTAGGCTTGTTATGATGGACTCGGTTCACGGATCGATTATACCCGGCTGCAAGACGTGGACCATATGGGACCCTGGCTGTTGCAGAGTGATGTGGATTTCTACGAACCGGGTTGACAGTTACCATCGTAGGTATGTTCACTGGGGGCGGTACTTCATGATCTATCATTGACATTGAAACTGAACCAAAAACCAGTATGTTGGACGGATTGAACGGTGGAGCTTCAGCAGATAGTTTCTTTTTCAGCTCTTTCGCAGTTTCAGGGCTTTGAACTTCACCATCCCCGTCATGAAGTGTTTTTTTATCTTCATCTGTCGCCATTTCTTGAACAAACACAACATTTTCAGCTGAATCTTCCGTGATTTCTGAAATTTCATCATTTTCACTTATGGACGATTCAAGATTCGCAACACTTTCTTTTTCTATTACTGTTTTGACTTCTGGTTTCTCCTTCAGTTCACCGATGGCTGTTTTGGGTTCATCTGACAACCGAACTTCATCTTTTTCTTCATGTTTTCCTGTTGAAATCTGATTTATGGTCACTGGAGATCTTTCTCTAGGCAATTGTTCAGCCACAGCCTTGACGATGCTACCAGGTGCAGCTAATGCAACTTCCTTATATGAAAAAAGTTTTCCGGCTTCCTTAACGCTTATTGAACTTATAACTGGAGAACGCTTCATGGTCTGATCATTTAAGGCCGTTCTTGTAGCTACTTTCTTAGTAACAGCAGGAGAAAGACTTACAGAAGCAGCAGACTCACTTAAATTTGTTTTGGGAGAAGTGAAAGTAGTGTGTTTTGCTCGGTACGTTGATAACTGAGAAACGTTCATAAATTTTGTGTGTACTTTTGCCAGATTTGGTCTCCTTGAAGTTGAAGATTTACGACCTGCTTTAGAGAAAGCTTCCTGCCATCCTTCAGAGTTGTAAGACTCTGGTAGGTCCGCATTTTGTTCCCTTTGGATCGGTTCAGGTTGAATCAAGTTGGCTTTTTTATGCACCAGGTCTGAATTTTGGGATTCAGACTTGTTTTCTTTATCACTAGAATTCTTTCTAGTATGCTGGGTTGGTGATAAAACCTCATCCTTTTGAGGTTCATTGATCAATGGTTCATCACTCTGTCCTGCTTTTCCTTTAATCTGGATAATTGGGGACATCGAATTGCAATTTTAAAACACATAATGAATATTTGTCATGACTCATGAGATGGTAAAAGACGAAAAAGCTTACAAGTTTTGCACGTGCTTGTTTTCTTTGCGAATCTCTTGCTTTCATATCAGCATCTGGGGCTATATAATCCAATAAGTCTGACACACTGATCCAAGGTTGTAAAAAGAATATCATCATGGTATAAATAAAGCCTCCTGATTGAGGCCACATTTTACTTTAAATGTCCATTGAGATACTACTCTTTAACCCATAAAATTGCATTATTTGATAAAAAACAAATGATTTTGTAAAAAATTTTGATTCATCGAATACCCTCAAATTACAATATAAGAGAATCTGATTAGTTGAATTCATTGGAACCATAAGTCTCATGATGACAGTAGACAAATAGGTAACAGACAACCCAAAGTGGAAAGTTTTGCAGTGTTTATGGGACGCGGGGGTCATTTATAACTTAAAAAATGAGATTAGTTTCACTTTCGATGTAAACACTTGATTACAACATTTAATGATGGGGCAAGTATTATAACTGATGCATATTGACCAAAAAGACTAGAGATTTGAAATTGGAAAGTACTGGGTTTGAATCTCTACCTCAAATGGCCTTTACTAGATATAGAAGCATCGGGCTTTGGGGTACCATTGCGTGCGGCTTCTTTCTGTTCCAGAGCTTTGGACTCGAAGTATTCAAGCCATGCAGCTGCGTCCTACAACAGAATACACATTGAATTAAATGATATACTATATGCAATTACACAATTTTTTGATGTGGTGATGACTCGAGAAAAGAAATTTCAATTTTTTGCGGTACCTGGGTACGTAGATCTTCAGATCCTAGTTTAGCCTGAAGAATCTGCAAAGTTGTTTGCTCATGCTGAACGCTCAAGGAGTATGCTTCCATCAAGGAAAGAGCAATTGCTATGGCATGATAGCTAGCAGCAGTCTGGCAGATGGAGATGAAACAAGTGTGAGTAATGAGTGTATGTGTCAATATCAATAGACCATCATAGAGGTAGCAAAATAGGCAGGTTGGACGGGTTGGTTAACAGATTAAAACTGGTTCAGACTCAAAACAGGATTATTTTTTTTGTTGCGGAACAGATAGCTATCACATTAAATATTATTACCAAAACTGTGTTATTTTATGATAATCTGATTAGAAGTACACTTTGGGAGCCCGTTTAACTAAATTATCTGATTTGACCCATTAAGGATAAAACATAACCAAACCTCCCCATATACAAGTAAAATTGTTGCTATTGCCACATCTAATTATCATCAAAAAATGTAAGCCATTCAAGATAAGTAATGTCGTATTTGGTATTATAGTAAGATTTTTGGATTACATAACAACTGAAATCTACAACAAATAATTAGTAGATCTAGTCTCATATCTGCATATATTACATTTCGTGCAAAATGTTATGGTTTTACATTGCATGCAAATCAGAAAATGAAAAAACGATAAGCTCTAGTCTTGAACACATGCAAGAGCGAGTGTGTGTGTGTGTGTGTCAGAGAGAGAGAAGAGAAGGGGGGGGGGGGGGGGGGGGGGGGGGGATAGCTACTTGGATGTCGTCTGCTCCAAGGAGTCTTTTATTACACTTGAAAGCCTCATGAAGGTATCTAAGAGCAACATGAACATTCCCTAAACCTTCTTCCATCATTGCTACATTGATGTAGGTGGCGGCAGTATTTGGATGAGAAGGCCCACATGTTAAATGCAACAGATACAGTGCACGATTCACATACCTAAATCGAAAATCAAACATAAGCTATCCACCAACCAATGAAACTTTATTGCAGCAATTGTTTATATCACTTCGATGCTCTATTTACTCATTCAAAAAGATCAAAGATTTCCAAACCATTCATAACAAACAATTAAATAAATAAAAACATACTTGAGAGCCAGCTCTGTGTGTTGGAGACGATAGTAGAAAACAGCTAGATCTCCGTAACTCTTCATTGTATCTGGATGATCGAGTCCAAGTTCCCTCTCATTAATATCCAAAGCTTTTTGTTGATAGATAGTAGCCTAATAGAGGAATTGAAAATTAGAGTTTTGATCAGATTTGAATATGTGTTACTTAACCATAAGCAACATAGTTACTGCAAATCTTAATAACCATCTTTCAACTAGATGGTTTGAGTTTAGTTATTGTCTGAACCAACTGTTGTATTTCTACATAGATATATTCCAAGAGCTCGAATGTAATTCGAAAAGTATAATAAAATTGGGTAAATCGCCAATAATTCCATGACCCATTTGCTAGTAGACTTATTTTTGTAATAATACTTAAAATGCAATACTTCGAAAATCTGCACATGTACCTGATTAAAATCACCAGTATGATAGAGAACCACAGCCAGCAGACTATATGCACCTGCAGTCATTCGGTGGTAAGGACCACAGACGAATACAAGTTTCGCGAGTGCCTGCAGAAATCAGACATAGATGTTGGTCCATATAGCAAACTAAAATACAGTAATACCATCTTTCATTCAACACGAAAGATTTAGTTACTTTTGTTCCGTAATTGACAGCGTCTTCAAGCTTGCCTTTATCCAATGATGTTTTAGAAGACTCCAAAAGCGTACGCCCATCAGCAGAAGAGCAAGCAACATGCTGTATGAAATTAAAATATTTAAATGCTAGATCTGATAGTGTCATAAGCAATAAGATTGAATTGTATACTAACCTTATACACAGGAACCATGCTTATAATATCTGCCTTCTTAAAAGGGTATGCAGAGTCCATATCATAGTCTCTAGGAACAAGCTCGAGCCCAACCTGGTGAGGTAGTTAAAACTCGAGGATAGCTATTCACCGAGGGTAGTAAAATAATGTCATTTGCAAAGATGTGTGATACCTTGTGGCAAAGCCCTCGAAGAATGGAAACCTTACGAAGAGTGCTACGATATTCATTATTCAGTTGACAAGCAAACCTCTTTGACAAAAAGGATTCAACCCAGTTCCATTTTAAGTCGTCGTCATTTGTATGGGGTGTTCCTAATAATACATTTAAACATGATGATATTGACTCGGATAAATCAGCTATATCATCGACTGCAGCTATAACAGCTTGCAAGATATGTTTGTAAGCTCTAACAACCATCTCATGTGTGCATAGTGACTGCACATGAGGGAGCTTGTCTGAAAGTTCGACCTGAAAGATATTTAATAATCAATTTCAATTGCTTGCACATGATAAAAAAAAGTACATAATAATAAACTTACCACTCTCCCCAAGGAGCACATACGCAAGCCCCTTGTGTGCATGAAATCTGTCAATGTTCTCCCGTCAACAGGTGAAAGTTCAAGGGATCCAAAATCAGCCACCTGACAAAGATAAAATTGAAGCTATCAGCTACGCACTTCTTGCCTAGTGACAAATAGATATAAGATGTCCTTTTGAGTAATGTTCAAGAACAAACCAACTTTGGGAGGGCTATTTCATCATAAAACTTATGTGCCATCTCAATCAACTCATCAGGTGACTGCCAATATAAACCAAATCACTATAAATACGATCAAGAAACCACTAAATAGTATATAGCAGTGTCCAAAATACAATATTATTTAACCTTAAGGTGGAGACCGGTGCCTGAATCTTTAAGGCGCAAATATGCTGCTTCAGGAAGCAGATTTTTCCACAAAACTTCCTGGTTGTCATCCAACATTGCAATCTCTTTTTTATCTGAACTGTTGAGTGAATCAGAGCCATTGCTTGCAGCAACCTCCTCCTCAGATTTGGTTCTCTTATCATCAAATTGTTTCTTGATTCCCTTTAGTAATCCCTTCCCTAAGCCCTTCACATCCAGTTCTACTTTAGCTTCTTCATCTTTCTTAGAATTGGATTTCGAGGATTCCTGATTTTGTAAATGTTGTACCCAACATGCTCCAAGTTCCCATCTAATAGAATTTGTAAATTTAGAGGATTCTGCCTTCATTTTCTGCAAACTTTTCTCCAGCACTCTCCTTACTAAAGTATTAGCAGAGTGATGATCTTCAGCAACAGCACTCTGCACTCGTTGAGCTGCACTGGATGATTGTGCCGTGGGCGTTTTGTGCAATAACATTCTTAAACTGCAATACGAGAAGGTAAACAACATAATTATCAACACGATACCAATAGGCAAATCAACATGTTATTTACGCAGAAAAAAGAAATGATTTCAGAAAGAAAAAATGAAAGTGTTCCTTCCGATGCAAAATAATGGAAGATTACCCAAATAAAGCAAAAAACACTTCCTTTATCGAGATAATAATGTCAATCGATCATCGAAATGATACGCTTACTGTTTATTAAGGAACATTTTTATATTTAACTAACAGTTGGCTCTTATTTTGAGCTATGGCTGGTCAAACATGACATTTATTTGAGCCAAAATGAATTAAACTAATATTGTTAAGCAGCTTTATTAACTGACCTATTTACATTCAAAGCATTCGCACCCCCGTCCGGTTGGTCCTCAATGTCAATATCATTGGCAATAGGTTTTCCATTGCACTTTACCTCAGCTTCAACTTTCACAACAGCAGTATAACCGCAGTGCCTAACAACCACTACACCTAAAGTAGGAGTATCCTGCAGGGTGATAATAGAACACAGTATTCAATGGATCAAATCATGAGAACTTTACAGGTATAAACAAAGAACATATATAAAGTAGTATGATACTGACATGAACTGTTGCACTCTCGTCTGCAGTTATGCCTTTAAGCAGGTTTCTCTTAACAAGCTCCTCATTTGACAATCCTAAAACACAACTTCCGTCATTTTTAGCATCCAGCTTTGTGCTTGCATCAGCCACATCTCTAGTAACCCTAATAACCAGATCTCCAATTTTCTCTTCATGCAAAAATGAATCGATCGAACCATTTGAGGAGCATTTGCTACTTTCAGCAAGACGCTTAATGGCTGCAACAGCTTTTAACACCGATATATCGACAAATAGACTGTGAAGTAGAAAAGCTTTCCTGTCTCTAATTTGCCTCTCTTCTTCTGTTTTGCAAGGCATTGCTGCCAAAATCGAAAATTCCTTTGCCCACTGCCTATAATCATGTTTGCCATCTCTTCCTTGCCCACCACCATTTCCTCCCCAACTTTCGTCTTCTACGGGTAGTGGTGGGAAAATAGATGGTTGGTCTGCAACAAGTGGAGGTACAACCCAAGTGTTGACTTGAAACCCGTAAGGAAGATTTCCAAACTGAAAGAGATATAAAGCTTTTACTTGGATATTTTCTCCGAACATTTAAGTGGTCATAATTTCGTAAATGCATCGTACCTTATTATGGTCAATGAAAGCCTTCATAAGAGCTTTATATGCCTGCAATATACCAAAATTAGAGTGAAATCAACCAGTTTTTTGTTTTTTCAAACGACAAATATAAAATGACATAAAGTGTTACTATTATAAAAATTCTCCTTGCATCCCTCAATAAACACAACAATCGTTTAAACTCATTATCTGTTTGCAAGATAAACACAACACTCGTTTAAACTCATTAACTGTTTGCAATCACTACAATAGAGCAATAGCATTGGCAAGAAACATTTCAGATATAAAAATCCACTTACACTATCAAATATACGGCTTATCTGCTGCAACAGACCAACTAAAGAATGACACAAAACATTACGTCTTCCCGCAGGATAAAAGCCCTTCCTCGAAGCAACAATCGTTATTGGCTTCCCACCAGAAACCCGTACCTGCATATATGTCCATAACACTCATCACAACTAGGGAGGCAATTCCAGGTTACCAGGTAGAATACCAAAAACCACACGAACTTGAAACGGAAAATTACTGGGTTTGGGTTGGGCTAAAAAGGTTAGAGTCATACATGAGTCGGCATGGCTAACACAATTAACAAGTAGGTGTGGTTCAGCTTGACTTCCCGACCCGTTTCCAACCCGTTCAAAAAATACAAGTTAAAATATTCAAAAGTATAAATGCAACTTATTTCACCCCGAAATGCTAATAATTTCTTATGTTTATCTTTTGTGTATCATCAAAATATCATTGTGCATTTACAACATTCAAACTATACTATTTACGGTGTGTTAGTTCATGTTGTTGTAAACAGGTCAATACGACTAACTCTTTTATTTCGCATACTTTCCGATATACTTAAATGTAAATAAAATGCTCACATCAATTTGAAAAAAATCATCATCTTTTTTATCATCAACGAACGGTCTACTCGATCTCCTAATATCTGTAAAATACAAACAAACAATTTATAAACATTTAATCATCACTATAAAGCTTTGAATTCGGCTACAAAATTAATTATAATTAAATACATACATTGAAGCGGAGGAGTGAGATGAGAGAACGAGAAGAAATCATAAAACTGTCCGAGCTTCGGCGGTGGATACATCTCCGCCGCCACGTCACCTTTTTCCAACAGATCTGCGACATCATTCTTCGGAGAATTCTCTCCGTCGGTAGTACGAGAAGGAGGTGCGCCGAACGCGGTGGTGCAAGCGACGATATCGAGAAGCCGCCGGACATGTGCGACGGCTGAAGCTGACGTGTAATTTTCTGTTGAAAGATATGTTAAATTTAATTTGCAAGTTAGTCCTTGAAGTTTGAGCTTAAAGTTTATTATTTTGCTACCTTGAATGATCGTTAAGCTGGAGGGCTTTAAAGAAAGAATCTCGACGGTATCTTTTAGCCTTGGGCCACGTACCTGTCAGTTAGTTAGTTTGGCCGTTAGTGATAACAGTCATTGGGATGTTACGAAAGAGTCATCCGTCATTTAATTTTTTATTTTTTTATACATTTTATTTTCTTTTTAATTTAAACATGACTCGATTAAATTTTTACAGACTTAAATTTTAATTAATATGTTTTTTTTTAAGGTGTAGATCATTTATTCACAACATAAGATTTAGCTCACGTTGTTTTAATCGACACAATTTAATTATAGATATTTTATTCAACTATTTTTAAGTTTAATTATAAAAATCACAATTTAATTTTATTAACAATAAATGAATAAGTTTAATTTGAAAAGTAGATCCATGTTGTGTTATCAATTAATTATAAAAGATAAATGAATACTCTATTTGTTTATGAAATTCGGGCATCATTTTTGTTAGTTTCTGCACCTAGATTGTGGTTGAACCAACACTTACTAAAGGTAGGATTAATTTCTGGATTGAGATCTTCTAAAGCAGGATTCCCAAAATTCATGAATTTTTAAACAAAATGTTTTGCTTGATCATATATGTGTTTATGTTTTCTATGTACGTATTCTCGTATTTTGTTTTTAGAATGATTCCCATTCACTCTTTTAAGTTGTAAGTTTATAGATATTTCAAATCGCAAAGGAAGAAACAATAATACTGTTATTAAATTAGTTAATGATTGAAATGTAGCTCTATCATTCAAGGGGAATCCCTAATGCTATGGATTGATAGCATTGTACGTCACGTGATATCTCGTCAATGTAGTACTATAAAACATCATCTTCTATATATAAACTTATATCTTCTTCAATTATATATATAAACCTTGTAAAGTTTATAAATATGTTCTACTAACGATTAGTTTTTCAACCTAAGATATAGACACCGTTTTATTCTCTCTTCATACGTCATACATGTATAAACTTGGTGGTATGAATTTAATATAATTATATATAAATTTTGATGTGAGTGATATGCATGATTCAATAAGTTCCACCTAAGATTCATGTACTTTCCTTATGAATCTCCATTGAAGGTAGTTTGATAAAGAACAACAACAGAAAATGACAATTCAATTCATATAAGGCCGGCGAAAGTACATAGCATTATTGACCATATATACACACATAATGGTGGTCCAAACCTTACTAAATTTAGTCCTTATTAAATTGTCTCTTTTTTCTCCATTATTGGAGTTATGATACATGAATGAAATGCGATGTTGAATCCTTGTATTTTCTTAGTAATCCTATATGTTGTTGTTCTGTTAGCTTTATTAAAGTGAAAAACATATATGTTAATAGGGTAAAACCTAACATTCGAGGATAATATCACTAAGAGTTTATTTACGTTATTCTATTCATATGCTCGAATTATATATACTTTTGATTCACGCATATCAAGATAGTGATGAAATGACTTTTTCAGATATTGCTTCTTATATGTATTTCTATTCCTAAACAACCCTGTATAGCTTGAATTGAATCACCCTTTCACCTCACGTACCCTACAAACATTATGAGTGACTTTACCAATAGTGTATCAACTGATCTATTAATTAGCTAGGAATAAACTATATAGTAAAAATGAAGAAGCAATATGTATATGCATGGTTTATATAACTAATATTTTATATTTTATAATAATATTGATGAGAAACAAAAAAGAAAAAGAAGATTAATGTAACATACCTCATGTGATAAAGAGTAGTTTGTCATGTGACATGTCTCAACGTGAACTGCTAACAACTTTCGAACATCTATTATTTTATCCGTAGATATTCCCTAAAGTCAACAAATTCATAATAAAAAAGTCAAAAGAATTGAACATAAAGAAACAAAATAGTAAAAACCAACTATATTTGTTAAGACACAAGATATATTGGTCATGGTTAAGATTGTCTATCGGTTGATGCACAAAGACAATCCTGAAAATGGAGATCAATATTGTCAAATATTAAATAACATGTCTTCAGTCATATATATACAAAAAAATTAAGATAAGTATCTTCAAAACAAAATCATGAGTTAGTATTATGTATTCTGCTATTAAATATAAGTTTAATCATTTTAATGTTGAAATTAGTAAACTTAGTTTCGGCCTACAAGCTTTAGTTAAATTTGCATTGAGATCGAAATGAAGAGATTAATTTGAGACCATAAGCAAATCGTTAAATGGGGGTACTTTTTTTATTTTTATTTTTTGAAACACGTGCTTTGATGAGCTTTGCCTACCCAACATTGTCTAGTACTATATTGTTCGTGGGCATCTGGGTGCCTTTTGCCATTGGGTAACCTCGCAGACATTAATTTTTGTCGGACGTTAAATTAAAAACATGAAAATAATAAGCTTAGTTCAACCTTGTACAATCTAGTGGTTGTCAAACAAAGGTAACAAATACCACACGTCGGAATTGGTTTCATTGCTTTAACATTTTACAATTTAACTAGTTTTTCAAACTGTTACGAATAAGCAATTAATAATATACTTACCTTAAGCGTCAATCGAACCTCATCAGGCGTTTCTATTGCTATCTCTACAACCGTTGGTAATGCTGTTATAATAGTAGCTAGATAGTGTTAGTTGCTTATGAGTAAAGAATATACGACTAAGATCTACTACAGTAATCACAATCGCTAAATTACTCAAAGACAGCCAAGAAACAACAATAAAATTAAAGTTTGAATCATATTACTCAACTGTACTCAACACTATCTAAATTTGTTGTGAAGTTTTTTACAACACGACACACAACTATGATATTTTTGACAATAAAATCTGTATACGTAGTACACACTTAATTTCCTTTGTATGTTTGTTTCAATTCTACATGAATCCCTTGTTAGGCCTAGCTATTTGTCATTTGCTAGCAAACATACTAAGTTTCAGATAATTGTAATTAATTGTAACTATCAATAGAGTATTAAGCTGATCTGATCGAGTATAACATGTTAAAATGATTTCGTTTTTAAAAGAAAACAAAAAACCGTGGCATAATGAATTTATTTTGTTATACTTCTCAAATACAGTAATATCATATACAAATTAATGTCGAAGTCTTCTGTATTTGTATTGTTGTATACAGAGGTGGCTCAACAGTACTATGGGAATAAGCGATCGCTTTAGGCCCCCAAAATTCTAAGGCCTCAATATTTTATATATTAGAATTAATGTTTTGATTTTGGACTAAGTACCACATATAATTTGCATTATAGTGACACCCTTATTGATTTTTGCATCAACATCTGCATTTTTTTTATTACTAGTAGTTCAATAACAAAAGTTGAGCTACTTTTTTTTGTTTTTTATTTTACTTTAATTTATATGGTAATGAAGTAGGCCCCCAAAATTGATTTCGTTTGAGGCCAAAAAAACCTTAAGCCGCCACTGGTTGTATATTAAATTAAATAAATTAATTACTTTTTACACATCCAAAGTATTAATGTCGATTTTCTATTGAACGATTTGAAGTTTCATATTATATAAGTAGTCGCGAGTTTTGCTGCTTTTTTTTTTTTCAAGTCTTGCAGTTTTTCTCTTTTAATTTGGGTGAAGCCTCAGGTTATAAATCCTAACATATATTGATGATTTTAGATTTTTTTTGGCATAGTTTAAAAGTAGATGAGTATATCCTGCGTTAAAAAAGTTGTATGCATAAAATTTTGTCACGAACCAAATTAAGACGGGATAAATCCTTAAAAGAGGCATCGAATTTAATTACGAACCATGTTATATAAGACAAAAAAATCTAACATGCATAGAATTTAATCACGAACCAAATTAAGACATGAAAAATTTTAGAAAACAAACTACATTTAATTTCTTACTAGTGTTGACCAAATGTATAACTTTCGGGATACCATTCCATAATTAAATTTGGAAACTAACAAAACGCGCAAAAGAGCCATATTGAGTGTCAAACACACAAAAACTGTGAATGTTTTAAACTAACTTCTGTAACCATAATATATAATAATTATTTAGTTTTTAGACAAATACTCTAATTGATCTATAATCGTTCAATGATCGCCACGCGTCCACGACCTATCAATATACATAACACGTTTACATTACAAGACTTGTATTGAGGTTTAGGGTATAACAAACTTTGAACGACCATCGGGACTTGTATGCAAGACTAGAGAAGCTAAGAAAAGATTCATAAGAGAGCTCGACGTGACGTGAAGCTAGAAACGAAACATGAAATCAAACAATGTAGGGCAGCGTCTCATACGCTACCGTATGGCGTTTATCAACCTATTTTAAATTGAAAATTTGTCAAATATCGAGTTAGACGATATTAGAAATACAAATATATAATACATAAAACTTTGTATACATGAAAATATAATATATACTATATAAATAAATGATTTTTTTATAAGTTATAACATTAAAGAATAAGGAGTACCATTATTATAAAGATTTGGTTAATAAAGTTATTGGGTGATATTCAATTAGGCCATTATTAAACTAAAACAAATAAAATTAATTGACTTATTTGTATAAAAGTAAAGTATGAGGACTAAAAATGTTATTGACTAATTTTTTGGTCAATGATGATGTCATCAAAGAAATCTAATGGTGGAAAATAAAAGGTAAAACTCAATGAATGGTTCACACTTTTTCAATTTAGAATTAAGGGTTTTGTTTTAATATATATTAAAGATTAAAGATATATTTGTTATTTATTTATATAAGTAGCTAGCTTAATTAGCAATCACGTACACAATCTAGCTAGCTAGTTGCAAGCTAATCCAATAAGCTGTACGTAACAAATTAAGCACATACCTTTCTCTTCCTTCTTTTTCTTATCTCCTTTCACCTTATGAGGTTTTCCTCTACTAGCTTTCGGGGCCATATTAATCGAACGCTACCGGTCTGCAATAAATAACTCACAAGGAGAATTCGATTAATCACAATATTACACTAATTAATAGTTAAGATTCAATTATCGGAACCAAAGTACGTAGTGATCCAAATTCGGACAAGAAGCCGATTTTTATGTAAAGTTTATTACGAGTAATTTTTGAAAAGCTAGAGGATAAAAGTGAAACTAAGGGTAGATAGTTGTTCTTATTTGTTAGATATATGTCACATGACGCGGTGTACGTGGAAGCTTCTCAGAGTAAGTAAATTACGTATACCGATCGATATAAGTGGCTCTTGATTTAAAAATGTAGCTAGGAAATGATAGTAGAAAAGTGTTGTGAAGGGTTGTTTTTAAATGAAGAAGCGTGAAATAATAGCAGTAAAAGATCAGAAGGACCAGTGAGTATATATGAGAGGATATATATATATATATATATATATTGAGTAGTACGTTTTACGAGTATATATATAAAAGAAACTAGCTATAGGCAAAAGAGATATAATGATAGGAATATAGGATAAGGTAACACAAAACACACATCAAGCACAGACAAGAAGAAGATTCGTTTTCTGTGTGTGTGTTTGTATGTGAGTCGCTCACTAGAATTGAAAGATTTTGTATGTACGTACAACAATTCAGCTAGGAATATAAGATATGTATATATGGCGGGGTTGGGTTGGGTGGATGGCAATTTCAGACCTCTCGTCTAATCTCTCTATACATATAGACAACTTTGTTCACATGAAGCACAAAACTGCTTTCGAGAACAATTTAGGAACTGTCTATATATATATCCTAGGAGTGATGGGTATGCATATAGTAACAAACTAGAGAGAGTCCGCGCAATACGACGGGTGTACGTATATATTGTCTACCGGTTGCACCAGTTGAATTTTATGATGGTTCTCGCCTGTAGTTAAAAATTCGTATTCATTTTTTTTGGTGAGTTGTGTGTTTGTGATTTCATGATGGACATTAATGAGGCGAGTTAGTTATTAGTAGTTAATAGTTAACATTTGAAATACCACAATGACATCCAATTGGGCAGTATGCGGAGCTCGAACCACGCATGTCTGGGATGAAACCCATGACTCTCGAAAAACTCCCCTAATAATCCACTCTTACAAATGTAAGAAGTGAGATTCAAACCCTGATAGATTTCCCCAATGTCTATAAGTTGAAATAAAGTAACTGAGTTAATTAGAGTTTCCACTATGCCTTCTTCTCCGGCTTGTCCCCCGCTCGCCCACCATTAAGGACGAGTCCACACCATTAGGTGGAGCTCATCTTTAGCTCGCCCTCAATCTCTCGTCCCTCCACAAAAAAATGTGTATGTGTGTGCTTTTGATTCATTTTTTAATTTCCCAACGACTAGCGTTTAAAAAATAAAATTCAACAAAAAATTTACAATTTCAGTCCTCGAAACGGTTAGATTTAATAAAAAAAAATATAAAAAAGAGACTAAAACCTACCCTTTTACTCTCTTAAACGACCATTTATTTAACATTTTCAAAATCGTAAACCTTTTCACCATATTTATCTTTATATCTAAAAATCATTTCATCCATTTTTTATATATTGAATACACGGTTTACAATTCAAACACAATCTTTAATAAGTACAGGTCAAAAAAGCAGTATATATTCAAACATTATCATTTTTTCTCACAACCCAACTATCACCATTTTCAATCAATTGGAAGGTTTTGAGCCTTTAGTTAATGATGCAGTTGCTGGGGATTTTGGGGATGGTGATGTCAATGGTTTCCAATGAATTTTATGTCCTTAAATGTCAGGGGTATTAGGGAGTCAAGTAGAGTATCTTGGGTGAGGGGTTTGATCAAAGAGCATAAGGTTTCCTTCTTGGCTTTACAAGAAACTATGATTAGTGATGAGGATTCATTTGATTTCAAAGGTATATGGGGTAGGCCTGGTTTTGCTAAAGCTATGATTAATGCAAATGGTAGATCGGGTTCAATTTGGGATCCTGTTCTTTTTCAGCATATAGCGACCATTATTAAGGAACATTTTACGGTTATCTCTTTATCTTGGAAAGGACAGTTGGAGATTATTCATGTTTTTAATGTGTATGCCCCTCAAGCTATTGCGGCTAAAGCTAGTCTTTGGGACGAAATTAGCCGGCTGAAAAACTCCCTCTCTGGTATGTTTTTTATCATGGGAGATTTCAATGTTGTTTTGTGTCCGGAGGACAGGTTCAACTCCTCTTTTAATATTTTGTGTTCCCGTAACTTTTATAATTTTACTATTAGTTTGGATGTTTTGGAGTTTGTTTTACAAGGTAGAAAGTTCACGTGCGTTAAAGGTGATAAATTGAGTAGAATAGATAGAATCTTTGTTTGTAGCAATGTGTGGAATTTTTGGCCTCAGGCGTCGTACCGGGGCTTTGCCTCGAGGCTTTTCGGACCATAGTCCATTGCTTTTGAGTACTGATTCGATGAGCTTTGGTCCCATCCCTTTTCGTTTTTTTAACTCTTGGGTTAACGACGAGGGATTTGATGCTATGGTGATTGAGAACTTGCGGGAGTTTCAATTTTCAGGGCCTTCTGATCGTAAACTTGCTATGAAATTGAAGGCGGTCAAAAATGAAATTAAAAAATGGAATGTGATTCATAGGGGTGCTATAAATAGAAATATGCAGGATTTGAAGGACACCATGAATTATTTTGATGCTCTAGCTGAAGAAAGGATGCTTACTGACGATGAGATGGATGTTAAGCTTTGTGCAAGAGCGGAGGCTGATGTAATTCAATATTCCATTAATTGTGACCTCAAGCAAAAATCTAGAATTCGTTGGGCAATTCATGGGGATGAGAATTCGTGTTTCTTTCATGGGATGATTAATAAATCGATTGCTAAATCTCGTCTTACTGGTCTGGAGATTAATGGCGCTTGGACCTCTGATCCAGTCAAAATCAAACTAGAAGTTATGAGTTATTTCTCCTCCCGGTTTTCTGAACAGGTTGCTCTACGGCCCGCTTTCATGTGTCCTGGGCTCAATACCCTTTCTGAGTCCAGTGCTCTGTCCTTGGTATCTCCCTTCTCGGTAACTGAAATTAAAGCGGCTGTTTGGGAGTGTGGTAGTGATCGGGCCCCTAGCCCGGATGGGTTTAATTTTTTCTTTATCAAAAGGTACTGTGTTAACACTTGCTAAATCGTGAATAGTGATATGTGTGTGAGAGAGAAAGCTAGAGAGAGAAAGGGAGAAATGTAAATTGTATTTCAAAGGCTAATTACAAATGAGGGGTGAGGGGGTTTATATAGGCTTGACATTTGCATTAAACCCCCTCCCTAATTACAAGATAGTCCTTGGTTAATTATTCTAACAACCTTCCTTATAATCAAGATTAACCACAAGGACAAATCTATTTACATGATTACAAACTAGCACTAATCTATAATTTAAAGCTAACAATCTCCCCCTTTAGTGCAGTTTGTGAACGATCACTTTCTGGATCTCTTTCTCTTTCTCTGTCTCCGATTTCTTTTCTTCGTTGATGATTCAGGCTTGTCAGGTTGAGCAGATTGAGATTTGAATGCTCGCTTTCTATACTTGTGATGATTCTCCTTCCAGAACCTTTTAGGAACAAAGTGGTATTTTGGATCTTCAGGGCGATTAGGTGGTTCAATGATGTTGTCAGCAAAATCGACAGGAGGCATGTTGTGAGGACCTTGTTCATTGTTAGGAGAATATCTGACCCAAGTACCTTCTGGTACATGAATTACTCCTTTTCTTTCTTTCGGAAGTCTAGCCTCAATTATTTGTCTTGTTCTGTTTCTGTGATCCAATCTTGCCTTAATCTTTTTACTCACATTCAGCAGTCTCTTCTTATCCTTCACTGACTCTTCGAACTCAGCCAAACTTTCAAAAACAGTCAAACATTGCTTTAGAGTGCCATCAGAATACTTGGAGAGTTCGTCTAGTCTTACAAAGATCTTATGCCCTTGATCGCTTTCAAATACAAACCCTCGAGGATTATCAAAAACAGCTCCAGTGTTAAAGTTCTCGAGATTGATTCCTGGAATTCTTTGATTGGGCAAGGTGAGGTTCACTTTCTTTCTTTTCTTTTCCACTGCCAATTGGAAGTCCTTTTGGGTTTGACTCAACACAAGACTATCCAAATATCTCTTTATAGCATAGTAGGCTTCATGATTCTCTGGATCAGGCTGAATAAGTCTGCTAGCAAAGTGATGGAGGAGAAAAATGAGATCATCAGCAGACAATAGATTGAACCTGGCTTCACCAAACATATACCGACGATTGTCATCACGTCTTACTATTAACCAGATCAAGCCAGGGGGTCTTGCAAACCCGGGATTACGCCATTCTTTGAAATGAATGCTGACAACCTCAACAATCTTCAATTTGAACTGATTCTTCCATACTTTGTTAGCTTTATGGCTTTTGGCATCTACAAGATCCTTTAAATATTTAGCCCTTTGGTGGTCAGCATCATAAGCTCTCCTAGCTCTTAATTCATCTACATCGATAATTTTCAGCTCTTGTTTCTTTGAGAAGATCTCATAAGCCTTTTCTTCAAGGAATTTGGTGGATTTGAAGAGTCTGGTTGGTATTCTGAGGTAGTCAATCTTTCTTTCGACATTCTTTCTGAACCCACCTTCATTTATTCTAACAATAGGAGCTCTGGTGATGTTTTGGAGATGAGGGTTGTTAAGATGGTGGATTAGATTACGAAGGTTCATTTGGTTGAGGTCAGGGTTTGGTTGCGGAATGGATTGGTAGGTATCAAAACCTGGAGGAGCATCATCATCATCAGAGGAATCATCATTATTAACATCTCTTAGATCATTATCTCTAGGATCATACTCAGGGAACATTGTTTCACCAAAATCTTCACCAATAATCAAGGGATCCCTAAGTAATCCTTGAAAGTGCGCATCATCACGGAAAGCAGAGCCACAAACAACATCAGTATCAGCACTGGCTCGAATCAAGGATTCATCAATACGAACTTCTTCAGTGTTTTCATCATTCTCAAACACGACATTATCATCCACGTGCTCTACAATATCAACATCTTGGGGAGGATCTCTTGATTGAGCATCATCCACAACATTTGTGTCATCTATAATTTCCGTAGCAGCACTGGCTCTAACATTCTCACTATTTTCATCAATATTCTCCCCCTCGTGTTGATCGTGATCATCAGGATCATCACGTCTTTGTACAACAACAGCCTGCCTGCAAGTGGCCTCAAGTTCAACTATTCTCTTCTGAGCCGCTTCAAGTGTTGCATCGGCTAGAAACTTTTCTTGTTCTCTTTGTTGTTTTATGTTATTTACCAGATGATGATGATCAAAGCGGGCTTGAATTGATGCTTGAATTGCTTTATCAAAAGAATCTGTTTGACCATTGAGAGAGATAAGCGTGGCAAGTAGTTCATCATAAAGGGAATCAAGACGAGATCGGTTTTCAGTGGATATGGATCCAGGAAGTTTGATTGGATGAGAAGCGGAGGAGGACGAAGAAGATGAAGAAGAAGATGAATGGGGAGGTGAAGGAGATTTATGAGGGAGTATTGGTGGAGGTTGAGTTTGTGTTTTTCTGGTGTGGAGTAGTCCTGCAGCATCAAGAGCCATGATATCTGCACGCTCTTCTAGATCATATGGAATGTGCAAGCGTTCAGCTGCTGCAGGTGGGCTTTCAGACTTATCACTGTCCGACGGTTCCGTAGCGGCAATGGCTTTGCCTTTATCTTTCTGGAGCACTTCGGTTGGCGGCGGATTAATTGAAGGAGGAGGAATGACCGACGTAGATGTCGTTGTCGCACCTGTAGGCTCCATAAGGTTTACAGTGCGGCCTGAAGGCTGTGAACCAACAGGGCTTCCCAGTGATTTATGTAGCATATGCTCTACATTGGTTGTTGCAGAACGAATTGGCTTTGCGCGAACGCACAGCACAATGTTCCGGTAGGTGGGATTTCCGGGATCCCCTGGATTGCCCGTTAAACTGGAAGATTGGCTAGGAGGAAGCCAGGTGAGCCTAACTTCCTCAAAGCTTTTCTCCGCAGCTCCTGTATCCAGTGCTTGCTTGATGATGGCACCGACAGGTATTCCATACGGTCCTGGAAAAGGTTCACGAACCAATTCTCTGTATGTTCTGGCATCGTCCAAAGGACGTGCGTGCTCAAGATCCAGTGACCTAATAGGCGATCTAGACTCAATCGTGGCATCAAAAAAGTTGGGAGAGAGGCAAGAGTCTCCGCTGCTTCAATATCGACATCCTCCGAATGAGGAATCGATAGTGGACGTGGTTGGTGCCTGTGCAATGATGCATCTGAATCCTGTGGAGAGGATCCAGAGCGGCGAGGAGGTGAAAAATGCGAGGGTGGGG
Source organism: Erigeron breviscapus (assembly GCA_034093135.1). Classification (NCBI taxonomy): domain Eukaryota; kingdom Viridiplantae; phylum Streptophyta; class Magnoliopsida; order Asterales; family Asteraceae; genus Erigeron; species Erigeron breviscapus. The sequence continues at coordinate 93,754,516 of CM067172.1, forward strand.
AGTCCTCGTCTTCTATCCTAAGGTCGTCATCCCAGCGAGTAAGTGGTTCATCTATCGGAGGGCCAACTTTTTCTTTATGCCCTGTTCCTAGCCCGGACCTCTCATTCTCTCCATTGTGTTTTTCAACCTCTCCCTCCAAACCACCTTGTCTCTCCGGAGATTCTAATGGAGCAAGTAATGAAAATTTCACAAAGGACATACAATGAGTAAAGATATATACAAACTCCCCCTAGGAACATGCAAACTCAGATAAATTCTACAAACTCCCCCTAAGATCATGCATTCTACCCTTGTTCTCCCCCTCAAACATTGCATGTAAGAGCACAGAAGCACACATCAATTGTTTGATCAAGAAAATAAACACAGAATACATGGTAAGGAAGAAGTTATGTTTGTAGATCAAGCATACCCAACTTGGTTTTCAAGAAATTGAACCTTTGTTCATCCAACGGTTTAGTGAAGAGGTCTGCAAGTTGGTAGTCAGTTGGAACAAAGTAAAGTTCAATATTACCTTTCTCAACATGATCTTTGATGAAGTGATACCTTACATCAATATGCTTTGTTTTAGAATGCTGAACAGGGTTGCAAGAGATTGCAATGGCACTTTTGGAGTCACAATAGATGGGTATTCTGTTATACTGGAACCCATAGTCAGAGAGTTGAGTCTTCATCCACAAAACTTGAGAGCAACAACTAGCAGCTGCGACATACTCAGCTTCAGCAGTGGATGTGGAAACACAACTTTGTTTCTTTGAAGACCAACCAACCAACTTGTCTCCAAGGAACTGCACACTCCCTGACGTACTTTTGCGATCCAACTTACACCCCGCATGGTCTGCATCTGAGTAGGCGGTTAGTTCGAAACCGGTATCTTTCGGATACCATAAACCAAGGTTCATAGTACCCTTAAGGTACCTAAAGATACGCTTAACCGATTGAGCATGACTCTCCATAGGGTTTGCCTGAAATCTAGCACACATGTATGTAGCAAACATAATGTCCGGTCTACTTGCAGTTAAGTACATGAGGGATCCTATCATACTGCGATAAAGTTTTTGATTGTAAGGTTTTCCATTAAGGTCAGCATTAATTTTAGTTCGAGATTCCATGGGAGTGCCAATTGGTTGACAATTAAACATATCGAACTTTTTCAACATGTCAGAGATGTATTTATTTTGACAGATAAAAATACCATTTGACATTTGTTTGACTTGAAGGCCAAGAAAAAAATTTAATTCTCCCATCATACTCATTTCAAAATGTTTGACCATTAATGCAGAAAAGTTTTTGCAGTACTTAGGATTTGTGGACCCGAAAATTATGTCATCTACATAAATTTGGATTAAAAGAATGTCACTACCTTGACGCTTGATGAACAAAGTAGTGTCGATTGTACCTTTACTGAATCCAGATTGTAGCAGATAGGCAGACAAAGCATCATACCACGCTCGAGGAGCCTGTTTGAGGCCATACAAAGCCTTGTCTAACCTGTAGACATGATTTGGTCGCTTAGAATCCACAAAGCCCTCGGGTTGACCAACATAGACTTCTTCTTTCAGTACTCCATTCAGAAAGGCAGACTTGACATCCATTTGATAAACCGTGAAGTTTTTGAATGCTGCATAAGCCAGGAAGATTCGAATGGCTTCAATGCGGGCAACAGGAGCAAACGTCTCATCATAGTCAACACCATCTTGTTGAGAAAAACCTTTGGCAACCAATCGAGCCTTGTTTCTAACAACAACTCCATTCTCATCTTTCTTGTTTTTGAAAATCCACTTTGTCTTGATTGGTTCTTTATGAGTGTAAGGATTAGGAACAAGTTTCCATACTTCAAGGCGCTCAAACTGAGATAGCTCTTCTTGCATGGCTTTTACCCAATCCGGGTCATGAAGAGCCTCATTGACATTACTGGGTTCAACCATGCTTAAGAAGTTGACAAATAAACATTCATTTGCAGAGGCAGCACGTGTGGTTGGGCCAGCGTTTGGATCTCCAATGATTTGAGTGGGAGGATGAGGAAGCATGGAGCGAGACCATTTCCTTGAGTGAGGAAGTGGATCAGCAGGTGCATTATTTTCATCAGGATTGATAAAGCCTGGAGAATGTTGTTCAGCTACTTGTTCAAAGCTTGGTTCATCTGGGAGGACAAATTCTGCATCATCAGAGTCAGCATCAGTGGATTGATTGGATCCTGGATAGGACTGCTGAGTAGGCAATAGTGTAGTGTCCGGTGGTGCAGGAGACAGGTTGGAAGAGTCCGGAGAAGATACATTAGATGGGGTGGATGGGGATGAACTTTGTTGATCAGATGATGGGCTTTCAGGTTGAGAAGGATTGGACAACGATTGTTCAGGTGAATCCAATGTTTGGGCCAGAGAAGGAGGACGATCATGATAAAATTCGTCAAATAAGATGTCTAACTCCTTAGCAGTTGGTTTGGAGAAAGACAGAGTATCAGCAGTTCTGTTCTGTGTAGCGGAAGACTGTGGATATTGAAGATCGGGTCTTGAACCGTGTTGTTCAAGAACCATTCCAGAGAGTTCATCAAACTTAACATTCATACTCTCTACAATTTGTTTGGTTCGACGGTTATAGACACGATAGGCAATGGATTCTCTTGAATAACCAACAAAATAACCTTCGTCCCCTTTTGGCTCAAACTTTCCAAGGTTGTCTCTATCATTCAAGACATAACAGACGCACCCAAAAATATGAAAATAGTTCACATTTGGTCTTCTCTTGTTGATGACTTCATAAGGAGTAATGTCAAACCTCTTGTTGATAATCGATCTGTTCTGAGTAAAGCAGGCAGTTGCAATGGCTTCAGCCCATAGATTTGGTGGTAATCTAGAATGAGCAAGCATAGTGCGAGCAGCTTCAACAAGAGTTCGGTTTCTTCTCTCAACTACTCCATTTTGTTGAGGTGTTCGTGCAGCTGAAAATTGATGAGTGATACCGATGGAAGAGAAGAACGATCCAAGAGTAGCGTTCTTGAATTCGGTACCATTATCAGAACGAACAATCCTAACAGAGATTTGAAGATTTACTTGTGTCCTCTTGATGAAATCAGTGATTACGTGAGGTGCCTCACTCTTTTCACGAAGAAAATAGACCCAAGTGTAGCGAGAGTAATCATCAACAATGACAAGAATGTATCGTTTTGCATGAATGCTTTGGACACGCATAGGGCCACACAAATCCATGTGAAGGAGATGAAGAGGAGCATCAGTGCTGAGATGCTTCTTTGGTCTATGTGACGCTCGCTTGAGTTTTCCAATTGAACATGCAGAACAAACATGGTGTATGTCATACTTGAAATCAGGAAGGCCATCGACGAGTTGTTTATCAACAAGGGTATTAATTGTATGGAAATTAAGATGAGAGAGACGACGATGCCATAGCCAAGATTGCTGAGCGGAAGCTTTAGATAGAAGACAAATATTGGAAGATGGAGTTGGAATATTGTTGAGATCAATGGTGAACAAGTTGTTATCTCGTGAACCAGTGAGAATATCAACACCATCTTCGGTTTGAACTTTACATTCATATCTTCTAAAGAGAACTTGCAGATCATTGTCACAGAATTGTCCAACGCTAAAAAGATTATGGCCCAAACCTTCAACATATGACACACGTTTGATAGTGATGCCATTTTGAACAATATCTCCATAGCCAAGAATGGGAGCAAGATGATCATTTCCAAATCTCACTGTTCCCATGAAACGTTCAACAAAGTTCTTAAGCAGGGATTTATCACCAGTCATGTGTCTAGAGCATCCGGAGTCGACATACCAGACACAGATGAGAAATTCCTGTAAAATCAGGAAGGCCATCGACGAGTTGTTTATCAACAAGGGTATTAATTGTATGGAAATTAAGATGAGAGAGACGACGATGCCATAGCCAAGATTGCTGAGCGGAAGCTTTAGATAGAAGACAAATATTGGAAGATGGAGTTGGAATATTGTTGAGATCAATGGTGAACAAGTTGTTATCTCGTGAACCAGTGAGAATATCAACACCATCTTCGGTTTGAACTTTACATTCATATCTTCTAAAGAGAACTTGCAGATCATTGTCACAGAATTGTCCAACGCTAAAAAGATTATGGCCCAAACCTTCAACATATGACACACGTTTGATAGTGATGCCATTTTGAACAATATCTCCATAGCCAAGAATGGGAGCAAGATGATCATTTCCAAATCTCACTGTTCCCATGAAACGTTCAACAAAGTTCTTAAGCAGGGATTTATCACCAGTCATGTGTCTAGAGCATCCGGAGTCGACATACCAGACACAGATGAGAAATTCCTGTAAAATTAGGAAGTAAGGGTTTAGGTACCCACTCAGACTGGGTCCATAAAAGGTTAGGGAGTCATCACGCAATCACATTTATTGAAATAACAAGTAAGAGAAAGACAAACGAAAGCATATAATAAACATCAACATTTAAACATACAACTGAACAAAAACACAATCCATCATGGGATTTTATTGAAAGCAAGTAAACACACAAACTTAGTTCAAAATTAACACAACGAATTACAGAACAAAATAGTCATTACAGGGTTTTAAAACAAGATGGACTAGTCCTAGAAGCATGTGATTGATCTATAGCACTAGGTCTACGAACTATCCACTCTTGTTTTACAGGTGTAGCATTTCCAGCAAGCTTGACTGTCCTAGTAGCATGAAAGTATCTATCCTTAGGAAGCCATTTACTTTGACAATTTAAGCACACGTGACCTGAAACAGAAACAGTTTTAAAGTTAGTGGAAATCTGTGTGTTATTGACATGTTTCTTCTGGGTGGTCCTTTTGGCAGGTGGAGTTTGCTTTTTGTACGTGGGAGAAAACCAACCATACTGATCTTGATATCTAACTATTCCTACAGCATTATCTCTAAATACCTTTAGGACGTTCTTAGTTGAAACTGTAGATTGCTTAGGAGAGCTAGAATACCTGTGATATCGAGGTTGAACAGGAGCCTGAGTACTACCAGTATGGTGTTTCATCTTATTGAGTTTGGGTTTTGGGGTAGGGTCCTTCGGTGTTGTAGAAGCTTTGGGTACACGATAGGGCTTTGGTCTTTGAAACTTGGTGTAAGTCTTAGAGTGTGATCTTGGAATCCTTTTGAATGAAAATTCAACTTTTTCTTCCTTTTGAACAAATTGTTTTTCAAAATCAGGATCATACGAATGATCTTCTTCTAAAAAATTATTTAGATTAGGAAGATTTGAAAAATTCATTTTGGAATATTTGCCTTTAGGTTTGGATTCCAAAGTCACACTTGGGACTTTTGGGTCTTTGGGACAAGGAATTTCCTTGGATGGGATTGATGCATTAGTTTCATTTGACAACTTAGAATGACTTAAGTCACTTAATTTGACCGGAGAGTGACTTCCCTTGAGTAAATTTGAAGCTTTTTCGATCTTATTATCTGCGAAAGCTTGAATAACAATATTTTTGTACGCCACTTCCATCTTAATTTTATTAAGTTCAGCGAGTACATTCAATCGTTGTTCTCTTTCGTTTTCAAACTTTTTAGACAAAGTATCCAAATCATTCAAGTAAGTTTGGGTTTCTTCAGAGAAGTTGAAAGGTTTAGTATCAAAAATGTTTGGAAAGAACTGATCTTTTTCAATTTCGTGTTCACAATCTGTTTTAGCAGAATCATGAACATCATCAAAAATTTCCTTATTTAGACACCGTTCCTTTTCTAATTCAAGTTTTAATGCAAGAATCTCATCCAAGTAAATTTGGGGGTCCATTGGGTTCACATCATTGGGAATGTCAAGGTCTGTTTGGATTGAAGCGTTATTTGACTTAACAGAATGCCATTCAGTTTGAACAGCAGCATCAACAAGATCACATGCAGAAATATAGGAAAGAGAAGAAGAGGACATGATATCTTCACATGCAGAGCAATTGGGTTCAGCACAATCATAAACAACACCAGATGGTGTGGTAGGGACAACTGGCACAACTTTGCTACAGTGATTTTGAGACATTAGATTATCTATCAAAATTTGTTGTTCAGCCAGTGTTCTTTTTAGATCTTCAATTTGTTTTTCCAAAACACTTTGTGGTATGTATGGTCTAGCAGAAGCAGGTGTTGGACCAGAACTGTCTTCTACTTGTTTAAACTCATTAGAAAGAACCTCAAGTTGTTGGTCACTCGAGGTTTCATCAAGTTCAACAATAGTAACCGAGTGAGTTTTTCTTTTTGGAACAAGTGGGAGATTAAAAAGATCATTTGACTCATTAATTTGATCATAATTGCATTGAATAGCACATTTTGCTAGATAATAATCTGTCTCAATATCACCATAACTTGGTCTTACAAATTGGGTAGTCATGCCATACCTCATTAAATCGGCGTCATACAGAGATGGAATTTCCCGTTGTGCTTTGAGCAAATTCTTTGGATTATCAAACCCTAACCCTTGAGTCAACCCATATTCAAAATCTTTAGGCTTGTTTAAAAAGATTTGTTTATTGGATCGATCGATCCTATAAACCTTTTCTTGATAAAATTTGATGTCTTCTTTGAGTTGGTCAATTTTCTTATCAAGTTGTTGATTATTTGAATCTTTTATGTAGCAAGCATAGTTTAAATCAGAAATTTTGTTTTTCCAAAACACTTTGTGGTATGTATGGTCTAGCAGAAGCAGGTGTTGGACCAGAACTGTCTTCTACTTGTTTAAACTCATTAGAAAGAACCTCAAGTTGTTGGTCACTCGAGGTTTCATCAAGTTCAACAATAGTAACCGAGTGAGTTTTTCTTTTTGGAACAAGTGGGAGATTAAAAAGATCATTTGACTCATTAATTTGATCATAATTGCATTGAATAGCACATTTTGCTAGATAATAATCTGTCTCAATATCACCATAACTTGGTCTTACAAATTGGGTAGTCATGCCATACCTCATTAAATCGGCGTCATACAGAGATGGAATTTCCCGTTGTGCTTTGAGCAAATTCTTTGGATTATCAAACCCTAACCCTTGAGTCAACCCATATTCAAAATCTTTAGGCTTGTTTAAAAAGATTTGTTTATTGGATCGATCGATCCTATAAACCTTTTCTTGATAAAATTTGATGTCTTCTTTGATTATCAAACCCTAACCCTTGAGTCAACCCATATTCAAAATCTTTAGGCTTGTTTAAAAAGATTTGTTTATTGGATCGATCGATCCTATAAACCTTTTCTTGATAAAATTTGATGTTCAGCCAGTGTTCTTTTTAGATCTTCAATTTGTTTTTCCAAAACACTTTGTGGTATGTATGGTCTAGCAGAAGCAGGTGTTGGACCAGAACTGTCTTCTACTTGTTTAAACTCATTAGAAAGAACCTCAAGTTGTTGGTCACTCGAGGTTTCATCAAGTTCAACAATAGTAACCGAGTGAGTTTTTCTTTTTCTTTCAAAGATTCAGTTAAATTAGTAACTTCAATTTTCAAAGATTTATTTGTTTCGACAGCTTTGTTCATGTAGGCATCAAGTTCACGTTTGGGAATAGTACAAACCTCATCATCATCAGATTCAGAACTACTACCACCATCTTCAAGTTCCTTTGATCGCTTGATCTTTGTCATGAAACATACATTTGCAGCAAGCTCTTCAGTCTCTTCATCAGACAGGTGCAACCATTCGTCGTTTTCTGCAAGAAGAGCAATACCACTTTCTTGTTGTTTCACCAACAAGAGCTTGTTCTGGTAGTAAGTGGAGTTCTTTTGACGAGGTTTGGTGCAGTGAATAGCAAAGTGACCAGTCAGACCACAATTGTAGCACTTCTTCTCGTCGGTCTTCTTCTCAAGGACCCTCTTCTCAAACTTCTTAGGAGCTTCATACTTCCTTTCCCCACCAGCATGGTTGTAGTGGTTGTCAAGTTTTGGAGCTTGTGAGTTCTTGACATAGGAAGAGACAGATGAAGTGCGAAGTTGATTGTTTGTGGGTTTCTTTGTGAAAAATTTCTTCTTGAAGGCTCTTGTGAAGTAGGCCAAGTCCTTATACATTTCCTTTTCTTTGTCGTCCATATCTGGGTCACTGGTGTCACTTGATTCCTCATCATCAGCAGCCTCAACAACATTTTTCCTTGAAAATCTGGATGGCTTTCTGTCAGCAACAAGAGCAAGTGGATCCGATGAGGAGCTTCCTTCAGTCTTCATTTGTTTTTCCAAAACACTTTGTGGTATGTATGGTCTAGCAGAAGCAGGTGTTGGACCAGAACTGTCTTCTACTTGTTTAAACTCATTAGAAAGAACCTCAAGTTGTTGGTCACTCGAGGTTTCATCAAGTTCAACAATAGTAACCGAGTGAGTTTTTCTTTTTGGAACAAGTGGGAGATTAAAAAGATCATTTGACTCATTAATTTGATCATAATTGCATTGAATAGCACATTTTGCTAGATAATAATCTGTCTCAATATCACCATAACTTGGTCTTACAAATTGGGTAGTCATGCCATACCTCATTAAATCGGCGTCATACAGAGATGGAATTTCCCGTTGTGCTTTGAGCAAATTCTTTGGATTATCAAACCCTAACCCTTGAGTCAACCCATATTCAAAATCTTTAGGCTTGTTTAAAAAGATTTGTTTATTGGATCGATCGATCCTATAAACCTTTTCTTGATAAAATTTGATGTCTTCTTTGAGTTGGTCAATTTTCTTATCAAGTTGTTGATTATTTGAATCTTTTATGTAGCAAGCATAGTTTAAATCAGAAATTTTGTTTTCTAATTCTTTCAAAGCCGGGTTTGACTCTTTTAGCTTAAGTTTGAAGGACTCAATGTCTTCAGCCAAAGCATTTGCTCGAAGCGTTTCATTGGACTTAGCAATTTGCATCTCTTTGATGGTCCTTTTTAATTCAAAAACTTTGGTTTCAAGTTCTTGATTTGCAAGTTGCAGCACAGAAGAAGGTGTAAAGGAAATAGAGGACTGATTAGCTGTCAATTCATTAAAATCTTTTTGAAGTTTTTCTTGTATGAGTTGAAAATCATTCAAAAGTTTTTCTTTTTCTTTCAAAGATTCAGTTAAATTAGTAACTTCAATTTTCAAAGATTTATTTGTTTCGACAGCTTTGTTCATGTAGGCATCAAGTTCACGTTTGGGAATAGTACAAACCTCATCATCATCAGATTCAGAACTACTACCACCATCTTCAAGTTCCTTTGATCGCTTGATCTTTGTCATGAAACATACATTTGCAGCAAGCTCTTCAGTCTCTTCATCAGACAGGTGCAACCATTCGTCGTTTTCTGCAAGAAGAGCAATACCACTTTCTTGTTGTTTCACCAACAAGAGCTTGTTCTGGTAGTAAGTGGAGTTCTTTTGACGAGGTTTGGTGCAGTGAATAGCAAAGTGACCAGTCAGACCACAATTGTAGCACTTCTTCTCGTCGGTCTTCTTCTCAAGGACCCTCTTCTCAAACTTCTTAGGAGCTTCATACTTCCTTTCCCCACCAGCATGGTTGTAGTGGTTGTCAAGTTTTGGAGCTTGTGAGTTCTTGACATAGGAAGAGACAGATGAAGTGCGAAGTTGATTGTTTGTGGGTTTCTTTGTGAAAAATTTCTTCTTGAAGGCTCTTGTGAAGTAGGCCAAGTCCTTATACATTTCCTTTTCTTTGTCGTCCATATCTGGGTCACTGGTGTCACTTGATTCCTCATCATCAGCAGCCTCAACAACATTTTTCCTTGAAAATCTGGAAAAACCGGTTTTCAGTAAATGTATACTAAATCCGGTATTCAGAAAATGTATGGAAAAACCGGTTTTCAGTAAATGTATACTAAATCCGGTATTCAGAAAATGTATGGAAAAACCGGTTTTCAGTAAATGTATACTAAATCCGGTATTCAGAAAATGTATGGAAAAACCGGTTTTCAGTAAATGTATACTAAATCCGGTATTCAGAAAATGTATGGAAAAACCGGTTTTCAGTAAATGTATACTAAATCCGGTATTCAGAAAATGTATGGAAAAACCGGTTTTCAGTAAATGTATACTAAATCCGGTATTCAGAAAATGTATGGAAAAACCGGTTTTCAGTAAATGTATACTAAATCCGGTATTCAGAAAATGTATGGAAAAACCGGTTTTCAGTAAATGTATACTAAATCCGGTATTCAGAAAATGTATGGAAAAACCGGTTTTCAGTAAATGTATACTAAATCCGGTATTCAGAAAATGTATGGAAAAACCGGTTTTCAGTAAATGTATACTAAATCCGGTATTCAGAAAATGTATGGAAAAACCGGTTTTCAGTAAATGTATACTAAATCCGGTATTCAGAAAATGTATGGAAAAACCGGTTTTCAGTAAATGTATACTAAATCCGGTATTCAGAAAATGTATGGAAAAACCGGTTTTCAGTAAATGTATACTAAATCCGGTATTCAGAAAATGTATGGAAAAACCGGTTTTCAGTAAATGTATACTAAATCCGGTATTCATAAAATGTGAAGAAAAACCGGTTTTCAGTAAATGTATACTAAATCCGGTATTCAGAAAATGTATGGAAAAACCGGTTTTCAGAAACTATGTTCTAAATCCGGTATTCGAAAATGTATGGAAAAACCGGTTTTCAGTAAATGTATACTAAATCCGGTATTCAGAAAATGTATGGAAAAACCGGTTTTCAGAAACTATGTTCTAAATCCGGTATTCTGCTAAAATGTGATGATAAACCGGTTTTCAGTAAATGTATACTAAATCCGGTATTCAGAAAGTGTATGGAAAAACCGGTTTTCAGTAAATGTATACTAAATCCGGTATTCAGAAAATGTATGGAAAAACCGGTTTTCAGTAAATGTATACTAAATCCGGTATTCAGAAAATGTATGGAAAAACCGGTTTTCAGAAACTATGTTCTAAATCCGGTATTCTGCTAAAATGTGATGAAAAACCGGTTTTCAGTAAATGTATACTAAATCCGGTATTCAGAAAATGTATGGAAAAACCGGTTTTCAGTAAATGTATACTAAATCCGGTATTCATAAAATGTGAAGAAAAACCGGTTTTCAGTAAATGTATACTAAATCCGGTATTCAGAAAATGTATGGAAAAACCGGTTTTCAGAAACTATGTTCTAAATCCGGTATTCAGAAAATGTATGGAAAAACCGGTTTTCAGAAACTATGTTCTAAATCCGGTATTCAGAAAATGTGATGATAAACCGGTTTTCAGTAAATGTATACTAAATCCGGTATTCAGAAAATGTATAGAAAAACCGGTTTTCAGTAAATGTATACTAAATCCGGTATTCAGAAAATGTATGGAAAAACCGGTTTTCAGAAACTATGTTCTAAATCCGGTATTCAGAAAATGTATGGAAAAACCGGTTTTCAGAAACTATGTTCTAAATCCGGTATTCTGAAAATGTATGGAAAAACCGGTTTTCAGTAAATGTATACTAAATCCGGTATTCAGAAAATGTATGGAAAAACCGGTTTTCAGTAAATGTATACTAAATCCGGTATTCAGAAAATGTATGGAAAAACCGGTTTTCAGTAAATGTATACTAAATCCGGTATTCAGAAAATGTATGGAAAAACCGGTTTTCAGAAACTATGTTCTAAATCCGGTATTCGTCTTGAAAATGTGAAGAAAAACCGGTTTTCAGTAAATGTATACTAAATCCGGTATTCAGAAAATGTATGGAAAAACCGGTTTTCAGAAACTATGTTCTAAATCCGGTATTCGAAAATTTGATGATAAACCGGTTTTCAGTAAATGTATACTAAATCCGGTATTCAGAAAGTGTATGGAAAAACCGGTTTTCAGTAAATGTATACTAAATCCGGTATTCATAAAATGTGAAGAAAAACCGGTTTTCAGTAAATGTATACTAAATCCGGTATTCAGAAAATGTATGGAAAAACCGGTTTTCAGAAACTATGTTCTAAATCCGGTATTCTGAAAATGTATGAAAAACCGGTTTTCAGTAAATGTATACTAAATCCGGTATTCAGAAAATGTATGGAAAAACCGGTTTTCAGAAACTATGTTCTAAATCCGGTATTCATAAAATGTGAAGAAAAACCGGTTTTCAGTAAATGTATACTAAATCCGGTATTCAGAAAATGTATGGAAAAACCGGTTTTCAGAAACTATGTTCTAAATCCGGTATTCAGAAAATGTATGGAAAAACCGGTTTTCAGAAACTATGTTCTAAATCCGGTATTCGAAAATGTATGGAAAAACCGGTTTTCAGTAAATGTATACTAAATCCGGTATTCAGAAAATGTATGGAAAAACCGGTTTTCAGTAAATGTATACTAAATCCGGTATTCAGAAAATGTATGGAAAAACCGGTTTTCAGTAAATGTATACTAAATCCGGTATTCAGAAAATGTATGGAAAAACCGGTTTTCAGTAAATGTATACTAAATCCGGTATTCAGAAAATGTATGGAAAAACCGGTTTTCAGTAAATGTATACTAAATCCGGTATTCAGAAAATGTATGGAAAAACCGGTTTTCAGTAAATGTATACTAAATCCGGTATTCAGAAAATGTATGGAAAAACCGGTTTTCAGTAAATGTATACTAAATCCGGTATTCAGAAAATGTATGGAAAAACCGGTTTTCAGTAAATGTATACTAAATCCGGTATTCAGAAAATGTATGGAAAAACCGGTTTTCAGTAAATGTATACTAAATCCGGTATTCAGAAAATGTATGGAAAAACCGGTTTTCAGAAACTATGTTCTAAATCCGGTATTCGAAAATGTATGGAAAAACCGGTTTTCAGTAAATGTATACTAAATCCGGTATTCAGAAAATGTATGGAAAAACCGGTTTTCAGTAAATGTATACTAAATCCGGTATTCAGAAAATGTATGGAAAAACCGGTTTTCAGTAAATGTATACTAAATCCGGTATTCAGAAAATGTATGGAAAAACCGGTTTTCAGTAAATGTTTACTAAATCCGGTATTCAGAAAATGTATGGAAAAACCGGTTTTCAGAAACTATGTTCTAAATCCGGTATTCTGAAAATGTATGAAAAACCGGTTTTCAGTAAATGTATACTAAATCCGGTATTCATAAAATGTGAAGAAAAACCGGTTTTCAGTAAATGTATACTAAATCCGGTATTCAGAAAATGTATGGAAAAACCGGTTTTCAGAAACTATGTTCTAAATCCGGTATTCAGAAAATGTATGGAAAAACCGGTTTTCAGAAACTATGTTCTAAATCCGGTATTCTGCTAAAATGTGATGAAAAACCGGTTTTCAGTAAATGTATACTAAATCCGGTATTCAGAAAATGTATGGAAAAACCGGTTTTCAGTAAATGTATACTAAATCCGGTATTCAGAAAATGTATGGAAAAACCGGTTTTCAGTAAATGTATACTAAATCCGGTATTCAGAAAATGTATGGAAAAACCGGTTTTCAGTAAATGTATACTAAATCCGGTATTCAGAAAATGTATGGAAAAACCGGTTTTCAGTAAATGTATACTAAATCCGGTATTCAGAAAATGTATGGAAAAACCGGTTTTCAGTAAATGTATACTAAATCCGGTATTCAGAAAATGTATGGAAAAACCGGTTTTCAGTAAATGTATACTAAATCCGGTATTCAGAAAATGTATGGAAAAACCGGTTTTCAGTAAATGTATACTAAATCCGGTATTCAGAAAATGTATGGAAAAACCGGTTTTCAGTAAATGTATACTAAATCCGGTATTCAGAAAATGTATGAAAAACCGGTTTTGGTTAAAATCTATACAAATACCGGTAATGGTAAAATATATAGAAAATCCGGTATTCGAGGGAAACAAGAGCTTGTTCTGGTAGTAAGTGGAGTTCTTTTGACGAGGTTTGGTGCAGTGAATAGCAAAGTGACCAGTCAGACCACAATTGTAGCACTTCTTCTCGTCGGTCTTCTTCTCAAGGACCCTCTTCTCAAACTTCTTAGGAGCTTCATACTTCCTTTCCCCACCAGCATGGTTGTAGTGGTTGTCAAGTTTTGGAGCTTGTGAGTTCTTGACATAGGAAGAGACAGATGAAGTGCGAAGTTGATTGTTTGTGGGTTTCTTTGTGAAAAATTTCTTCTTGAAGGCTCTTGTGAAGTAGGCCAAGTCCTTATACATTTCCTTTTCTTTGTCGTCCATATCTGGGTCACTGGTGTCACTTGATTCCTCATCATCAGCAGCCTCAACAACATTTTTCCTTGAAAATCTGGATGGCTTTCTGTCAGCAACAAGAGCAAGTGGATCCGATGAGGAGCTTCCTTCAGTCTTCATTTGTTGCTTTTGGACAGCGCGTAGGTTGATCTTCAACTTCTCATACAAGGTATGAATAGAGAGTTTTCCAAATTCGTCTTGCTGATTGAGTTGAGCACCAAAAACGTGCCATTCTTCATGGAGATTTCTCAGAAATTTGATGTTGAGTTCCAAGTCAGTCTTCTTGATTGCATTCTTCCTGAGTTCATTGATCACGTTACAGAAACGTGTGTACGCTTCTTCCAACGTTTCGCTCTTCTCTTGCCTGAATGACTCATACAGATCAAGAACATTGGATAGCCTGATTGTGGAGGACACCTCAGAACCTTGCAGCTGTTTTTCAATTTCGTCCCATATCTCTTTCCCTGTCTCGTAAGAGTCAACGTTCGAATAAATATCGTTGGGAAGAGCCATGTAGAGATGAGATCTTGCAAGATTATCAGCCTGCGAGCGGTTCTTTTGGGCTGCGCTCCAACTTTCTTTTGGAATCAATTCTTTGGTTACTGGATTGACATGAACAGCAGGGCCTTCTTCATAAGAAGTTTTAATGTCATCTCCCAGAGGTTGTCTTTCGATCCAGTCCAAAAATCGTTTTTTCCATTGTGGATATGATCCACGATAGAGAACAGGAGGTCTTGAATCAGAACCGAGAATCAATGAATCAGAAATCGACATTCTGCTAAAATGTGAAGAAAAACCGGTTTTCAGTAAATTGTTAACAAAAACCGGGATTCATAAAATTCTTTAAAAAAACCGGTTTTCAGTAAATGTATACTAAATCCGGTATTCAGAAAATGTATGGAAAAACCGGTTTTCAGAAACTATGTTCTAAATCCGGTATTCGCTAAAATGTGAAGAAAAACCGGTTTTCAGTAAATGTATACTAAATCCGGTATTCAGAAAATGTATGGAAAAACCGGTTTTCAGAAACTATGTTCTAAATCCGGTATTCAGAAAATGTATGGAAAAACCGGTTTTCAGAAACTATGTTCTAAATCCGGTATTCAGAAAATGTATAGAAAAACCGGTTTTCAGTAAATGTTTACTAAATCCGGTATTCAGAAAATGTATGGAAAAACCGGTTTTCAGAAACTATGTTCTAAATCCGGTATTCGTCTTGAAAATGTGAAGAAAAACCGGTTTTCAGTAAATGTATACTAAATCCGGTATTCAGAAAATGTATGGAAAAACCGGTTTTCAGAAACTATGTTCTAAATCCGGTATTCAGAAAATGTATGGAAAAACCGGTTTTCAGAAACTATGTTCTAAATCCGACATTCTGCTAAAATGTGATGAAAAACCGGTTTTCAGTAAATGTATACTAAATCCGGTATTCAGAAAATGTATGGAAAAACCGGTTTTCAGAAATATATAGAAAATCCGGTATTCGAGGGAAACAATGGGTAGAGTTTCGACTTGAAAAATGAAGAAATTAAGAACAAATACCGGTTTTGGAGTAAACCAGGTATTTAAACAATAATAAAACCGGTTTTGGTTAAAATCTATACAAATACCGGTAATGGTAAAATATATAGAAAATCCGGTATTCGAGGGAAACAATGGGTAGAGTTTCGACTTGAAAAATGAAGAAATTAAGAACAAATACCGGTTTTGGGATAAACCAGGTATTTTCACACACAATGATACTTAAAGACACAATTCTTCACAAAATCCGGTTTTCAGAAAATTCTTAACAAAAACCGGGATTCATAAAATTCTTTAATAAATCCGGTTTTCGATGAAATGTTCTAAATCCGGTATTCAGAAAATGTATGGAAAAACCGGTTTTCAGAAACTATGTTCTAAATCCGACATTCTGCTAAAATGTGAAGAAAAACCGGTTTTCAGTAAATGTATACTAAATCCGGTATTCAGAAAATGTATGGAAAAACCGGTTTTCAGAAACTATGTTCTAAATCCGGTATTCAGAAAATGTATGGAAAAACCGGTTTTCAGAAACTATGTTCTAAATCCGGTATTCAGAAAATGTATGGAAAAACCGGTTTTCAGAAACTATGTTCTAAATCCGGTATTCTAAAATGTGAAGAAAAACCGGTTTTCAGTAAATGTATACTAAATCCGGTATTCAGAAAATGTATGGAAAAACCGGTTTTCAGAAACTATGTTCTAAATCCGGTATTCAGAAAATGTATGGAAAAACCGGTTTTCAGAAACTATGTTCTAAATCCGGTATTCAGAAAATGTATAGAAAAACCGGTTTTCAGTAAATGTTTACTAAATCCGGTATTCAGAAAATGTATGGAAAAACCGGTTTTCAGAAACTATGTTCTAAATCCGGTATTCTGCTAAAATGTGAAGAAAAACCGGTTTTCAGTAAATGTATACTAAATCCGGTATTCAGAAAATGTATGGAAAAACCGGTTTTCAGAAACTATGTTCTAAATCCGGTATTCGAAATTTGGACAGAACCGGTTTTCGGTAAAATATATAGTAAATCCGGTATTCGAGGGAAACAATGGGTAGAGTTTCGACTTGAAAAATGAAGAAATTAAGAACAAATACCGGTTTTGGGATAAACCAGGTATTTTCACACACAATGATACTTAAAGACACAATTCTTCACAAAATCCGGTTTTCGATGAAATGGTTGGATATTATGACGAGTTGGAAAAAGATGAAATTGAGTACAAATATCGGTTTTGGTGTAAACCAGATATGTTAGAATATAACAATGAAAATTCAAACTTTTGTGAAAATGAAAACCGGAAATGAAAACCGGATTTCAGATCAGAAAGTTAAAATTTCAATTTTAAGCCTTTTGGTTTTGAATTGGGATTTGAAACTTCTTGAGGATGATTATAGGAAGGTAATGAGTGGAATAAAACTAAAAAGGAGGAAACTTTAACATGTTAAGAGGGTAAAGATTGGATTTTTCGGTAAAGTGGGGAAAACACAATTTAGCTAAAAATTGAACAAAATCAAGCAATGGATCTAACACAAGTTGTGATTTTGCTCTGATACCAATTGTTAACACTTGCTAAATCGTGAATAGTGATATGTGTGTGAGAGAGAAAGCTAGAGAGAGAAAGGGAGAAATGTAAATTGTATTTCAAAGGCTAATTACAAATGAGGGGTGAGGGGGTTTATATAGGCTTGACATTTGCATTAAACCCCCTCCCTAATTACAAGATAGTCCTTGGTTAATTATTCTAACAACCTTCCTTATAATCAAGATTAACCACAAGGACAAATCTATTTACATGATTACAAACTAGCACTAATCTATAATTTAAAGCTAACATACTGGGCTCACTTGGAAGGGGATTTTGTTGATACTTTGACCAAGTTTTATGACTCTGGTTCGGTAAGTCACGGATGCTCTTCGTCCTTCCTTGCTCTGATCCCCAAGGTGGATGCTCCCACGGGGCTATGCGATTTTCGCCCGATCAGTCTGATGGGCTGCATCTCCAAGGTCATTTCCAAAGTTCTTGCTTCACGTCTTAAAGGGGTGATGGGTGACTTGGTGTCGGATTCTCAATCGGCATTTTTGGCGAACAGGTTTATTTTAGATGGCCCTCTCATTGTGAATGAGCTGGCCTCGTGGGCAAAACGTTCAAATCTTAAGTCATTTTTGTTTCAGATTGACTTTGAAAAGGCCTTCGACTCTATTAGTTGGAGTTTCATTGATTCAGTTTTTGATCAGATGGGTTTTCCTTCCCATTGGCGACGGTGGATTAATGGCATTCTCTCTTCCTCTCGGGCCTCGGTGTTGGTTAATGGCTCTCCTACTCAGGAATTTCAATATACCCGTGGAATTCGACAGGGTGATCCTTTATCACTTTTCATCTTTATCCTTGCCATGGAGGTATTAGGTGAGTTTATTAACAATGCGGTGCATGCTAGTAAATTTGAGGGGATTAGTACCCCTAATGGTGGACCAGTGGTCTCTCATCTTATATATGCCGATGATGTATTAATCCTTGGAGAGTGGTCGGAGCGGAACATCCAGAATGTGCTCAGAATCCTTAGATGTTTTTATTTAGTGTCTGGGCTGAAAATTAATCTCTCAAAATCTAAAGTTTTTGGGCTCGGTCATGCTCCTGAATCTGATCTCCTCGCTATGATTTCGAGGTTTAATCTTTCACTCGGTGCTCTGCCATTTATATATTTGGGGGTTCCAATTGGAGATAATATGAACCGGATCAAGAGTTGGGATTTGGTTATCAGCACGGTTGAAAGTCGGTTATCTAAATGGAAGGAACTGTCTCTTTCCATTGGTGGCCGGGTAACTCTTATCAAGTCGGTGCTTAATAGCATGCCTGCATATTTTCTTTCCCTTTTCAAAGCTCCTGTCAGCGTGCTGAATAAGTTGGACATCATCCGGAAAAGGTTTCTTTGGGGTGGCACCAATGAATCTCGCAAAATTCATTTGGTGGCCTGGGAGCGTGTTGTTGCACCCACTGATAAGGGTGGCCTTGGTCTGGGCTCCTTGCAGGATATTAACGCTAGCCTCATGGTTAAATGGTTCTGGAGATATCATATCGAAGTTGATAAGCTATGGAGGAGGGTCGTGTCTTCAATACATGCTGTTGACAATGGGAATGCTGGTACTTTGTTTGCTTCTCGTGCCTTTGGGGTGTGGTATAACATATGTAAGGTTCAATCCTATCTTCTAAAACGCAATCTCGATTTATCTCTCTTGTTGTTTAGGGCCCCTAATGGGAATGAGGGGAGGGACGGTCGTTGGCTTTGGGCTGATGGCACGCAGGAACAACGTTTCTCGGTTGCTTCGTGTAAACGTGTCTTGCATAACTTAAATAGTGAGGCCTGGGATGGGTTCAGTTGGTGTAATTGGCTGCCAAAAAAAGTTAATATATGTGGATGGAGGGTGGAGATGGATCGGCTTCCAAGTAGAGATAACCTTCGAAAGCGCAATTTGTATCTTCCTTCTTATTTGTGTCCTGTTTGCAATGAACATGACGAAACCTCTGATCATCTTGGGTTATATAACAAATTATCAAATTAAATCACAAAGCACGCAGCGGAAGATTAAACTATGCAACTAATTAATTAACCAAGGAAGAAAACATGTACCTTTAATTGTAGATGATAAAGGAAGAAACTTTATAATAAGGTTTAAAATAAAACCCCTCTACGATCGCACACACGACACGTCAAACAATACCCGAAGATTGCTAGATCTTGAATTACCAAAAACCAAAAGCTCCTAAATAGCTTTTAGTTTTGATTTTGTCCAACATAAGTAAGAAACAAATATAATGTTTCTGCCGAACTAAAAAAAACCCCACCAAAGTCTTTGACTATTATCTCTATAATATAGAATTGGTTTTTTTAGAATATGAGTTTTGTGTTTTCGGTATTATGTTTCGATCGAGAGAACCGAAAGTGATATTGGTTATATTATATGTTAGGGTTTTATTATTAGGATATATATATAGGGTATAAATATATCCCTAATAACTTAACCTTCAAGCTAACATATTTTGACTTGGACTAGGTTTAATTAATAATTAATTAATATTTATTAATTAATAATTCATATATTTATTAATTAATAATAATTCTAATTAACATATCTAGTTAATAATGTCCAATTATCATTTCTCTCAACTTGGTGATTATAAATATGTAGATACAATATATACATATTACCGGATATCTAAGTGTCAACGCGTGTGACCCCGTAGGCTTAAATACTTTCCGGACATGCGTTTATTTAACGTGATCATATTCCAACAGCTCCCACTTGAGCATGTTATATAAAGGCAATAACATTGGTTAGCGTTTAGCAACACGCCAATGCTCCCAGAAATATTTAAGTATAGTTTCTTAAAGTATATTTAAATGGTTGAGACATTTACGTATCCCTTTGTTTCAGATACCTTGTTAAATATGGATATGGATCAATGTCATTTCATAATTTAACGATTCTGTTTCTCATTACATAACTAATTAATGATTACCAAATATAATCGAGAACCATCTGGATTTATTTGGGCACGACCATGCAAACATCTTAATTAGTCCTAATGAGGGCGCCAATGGTATCATACTTCAACTTTCAAGTTGAAGTAACAAATCATGTATTGACTACACGTGTCCAATCATATACTTCTCTACACTTACTGAAAATAGCTCTTTTGTACTACCTTATTCAGGATAGTTAGAACTATATCAAGCAAATGCAATCCATACATGCATGACCTGCTTGTATCTCAAGTCTAAGGATAGATAAAATAATCATTTACGAATTTTACTTAATGACGTCGATCCATAAAGTAATAATTCGTTAGTGGGGTAGTCTGATATGCATCAACTATGGATATCATGTGAGTTTGGTGGGACCATCCATTATATATTCCAAGAATATAACCAATCGCTCAGATTTGTCTTAGTTTAATTATATTCCCATATAATTAATCGACAATGGACAATTTAGAATATTTAATAAAATATTCAAGGATTAAACATGCAAATACAGGATACAATTAATATTAAATGAAATCAAACATATCAAGTACTTTATTTCATTATGAAAAATATAAATTGTTTAACATCCCTTATCCAAATACCGAAACAACAGATTTACATGAAATAACTAGCTAATTTAAGTCCTATGCCCTCGGCATGCCTTTCAAGCTTGGGCCTAGACAAAGCTTTTGTGAAAGGATCAGCTAAGTTAAAATCTGTGTGAACTTTGAGTAATTTGATCTCCCCTAGTTCGATTTGCTCACGAACATAGTGATATCGTCTAGCATAATGTCTGGAACCTTTCTGAACTCCGGGTTCGTTGGCAATGATTAATGCACCAGTATTATCACAGTACATATCAGTGGGTAAGTCACTTGAGGGGATCACGTCAAGCCCGCTAATGAACTTCCTTATCCATACTGCTTCCATTGCGGCTTCTGAGGTGGCAATGTACTCAGACTCTGTTGCAGACATGGCAACTATAGTTTGCTTCTTTCTTTTCCAATCCACAGCACCTCCGTTAAGAACGAAGACGAATCCTGACTGAGACTTCGTGTCATCTCTATCAGTTTGAAATCCAGCATCACAGTATCCGGTCACTTTGAGCTCTAAGTCTGGATTTCCTCCACACACCAAAAACATATCTTTAGTAGCCCGTAGGTACTTCAGAATGTTCTTAACAGCAGTCCAGTGACTTTCACCTGGATTCTGTTGATATCGGCTAACAATGTTTTGCGTGAACGCCACATCGGGTCTAGTGCATCTAACCGCATACATAATAGATCCCACAGCCGAAGCATAAGGAACTCTTTGCATACGCTCCACCTTATTAGGTGTAGTAGCACCCTGTTTGACAGATAAACTAAGTCCTTCTTGCATAGGTGTAAACCCACGCTTAGAATTTTCCATCTTGAATCGTTTCAAGACCTTATCAATATAAGCACTTTGACTTAGTCCAATTAACCGCTTTGATCTATCTCGGTAGATCTTGATTCCAAGAATAAATGCCGCTTCTCCTAAATCTTTCATGGCAAAACACTTTCCAAGATGGGATTTAACATCTTGCAACATTGGAATGTGTTTTCCTATGATCAATATATCATCAACATACAATACAAGGAAAGTTACATTACTCCCACTAGCTTTGCGATATACACATGGCTCATCGGGATTTTGAACGAAACCAAACTTTTTGATTTCTTCATCAAACCGCTTGTTCCAACTTCTTGGTGCTTGCTTTAGTCCATAAATGGACCTTTGAAGCTTGCATACTTTGTTGGGATGTTTTGGA
Source organism: Erigeron breviscapus (assembly GCA_034093135.1). Taxonomy (NCBI): domain Eukaryota; kingdom Viridiplantae; phylum Streptophyta; class Magnoliopsida; order Asterales; family Asteraceae; genus Erigeron; species Erigeron breviscapus. The sequence goes on from CM067172.1 coordinate 93,776,496, forward strand.
TCAATAAAACCTTCAGGTTGATCCATATAGACTTCTTCATCCAAGTAACCATTTAAGAAGGCAGTCTTAACATCCATTTGCCATATCTCAAAGTCATAGTACGTAGCTATGGCTAAGAGAATCCTAATATACCTTATGTCCGCAACTGGAGAAAAGGTCTCATCATAGTCAACACCGAAACGTTGAGTATAACCTTTCGCCACGAGATGAGCTTTATAGGTGTGTATATTTCCATCCATGTCCGTCTTCTTCTTGAAGATCCACTTACACCCAACAGTTTGAGCATTTTGTGGAAGATCAACCAAGCTCCAGACTTGATTGTCTTTCATGGATTTCATTTCCACCTTCATAGCTTCAAGCCATTTGTCAGATTCCGGATCTGATAATGCAGCTTTGAAATTCGGAGGCTCATCGAGATCTCCTAAAACGTTTTCTTCTACCATCAGACATAATCTGTCAGTAGGACGTCTTGTCCTTTCGGACCTACGAAGTGGAATCGCTTCATCATCATCGACTTGAGGTTCATCACTTTGAACATTTCCCCCCCCCCCAAGTTGATGATTGCTAGGAGCTTCAGAAGGTGACACATCTTCCTCTTGAGTCTCATCAAGTTCTACAACCCTCCCACTGTTCTCTAGAACTAATTTCTTTTCAAAGAATTCGGCATATCGAGCAACGCGAACAGTGTTTTTGACGGGATCATAGAAGTTGTAACCCATCGTTTCCTTAGGGTATCCGACAAAGATGCACTTAGTAGTTCTGGGTTCAAGTTTGTCAGGCGTATCGTGCTTCACAAGTGCCTCACATCCCCAGACTCTTAAGTAAGACAGATTAGGAACATTTCCATGCCATAATTCATATGGTGTCTTGTCAACCTTCTTGGTTGGAACCATATTGAGAATGCGTACAGCAGTCTCAAGAGCATAATCCCAAAACAAAAATGGGAGAGTCGTAAGGGTCATCATAGATCTCACCATGTCTAGCAAGGTTCGATTTCTCCTTTCTGACACTCCATTATGTTGAGGAGTGTATGGAGGAGTAAGCTGTTGGACAATTCCACACGCTTTCAGATAATCCTTAAACTCTTGGCTTAAGTATTCACCACCTCGATCTGAACGAAGAATCTTGATGGTTTTGCCGAGTTGATTTTCTACTTCATTCTTAAACTCTTTGAATGTTTCAAACACTTCATGTTTATGTTTAAGCAAGTAAACATAACCATAACGACTGAAATCATCCGTAAAAGTTATGAAGTAGTTAGCTCCTTTTCTTGACACATGTCTAAATGGGCCGCAAACATCGGTATGAATGAGTCCAAGAAGATCTTTAGCCCTTTCCGGTTTATGCTGAAAAGGTTTTCTTGTCATCTTGCCAGAAATACATGACTCGCATTTATCAAATGATTCATCATTTAATTGTAAGATCCCTTCACGTTGAAGTCTTTCAATGCGACTTTTGCCAATGTGTGCAAGACGACAGTGCCACAGATGGGTAGAGTCCAAGTTAGTCTTGGCTCTTTTGCTAACATTATACATTGAATTATCATTTAGTGAATCACAACCACGCATATCAATTTCATAAATACCATCACAAGCAATAGCATCAAAATAATGAACATTATTTTTAGAAACTGAAATACCATAATCATTAAAAATATTAATGAATCCGTTGTCTTTCAACAAAGAAACTGAAACTACACCTCTAGTAATAGAAGGTACATAATGACAATTGTCTAAAACAATAATTAAACCGGAAGGAAGAACTAAATGATATTCTCCAATAGCTTCAACAGGTGCTGGTAGACCATTGCCTACGAACAGCTGCAAAGCTCCGGGCTTCAACTTCCTCCTTTTCCTAAGTGCCTGTAATTCATTACAGATATGAGTTCCACAGCCAGTGTCATAAACCCATGATTTACGCTTAGTAAAGGAAAATAATTCAATAGTGAAGATACCTGAAGTACTAGCACCGCTAGCTTGCTTCTTCTTCATATTCAACTCGGCAAGATACTTGGGACAGTTCCTCTTCCAGTGCCCGACTTCATTACAATGATGACAGGTCTGGTCTTTAGCCGGATGCTCTTTCTTAGCCGGAGGGGTTTTCTTTGGTTCGGGGGGATTATCAGCTTGCTTACCCTTGCCTTTACCATCAAACTTGCCTTTAGCTTGGTGCGATTTCTTAGCTTTCTTGATCCGACCCCCCTTTATCATAAGGACATTTGGGTCATTGGCCTTCTTTGGAATCGTCTTCTCATATTCAATGAGCATAGCATGAAGTTCATTGACGCTTTTTTTCATAGAGTGCATGGTATAGTTTTGCACAAAACCCTCATATTCCTTCGTAAGGGATTTGAGAATCATGCCAACTTTTACCTCTTTATGATAAGCGTACTCCATCGAATCCAATTTGTCAAAAATGCTCTTCATCTTGAGCACATGACTGCTAACCGATTTTCCAGATTCAAGTTTCATGTCATGGAGTTCCACGACTAAGTCGAACAGTTCCACTCCAGCTTGTTTTTCATACAAGGATTTAAGTTCTGTGATCATATCATATGGAGTGTAGAGCTCGAATTGTTTTTGAAGCTCGGGAGACATGCTCGCAAGCATCAAACAACAAACTTCATTGAATCTAGTGTACTGAATCCTATATTCAGCTTTTTCAGCTGCTGTGGATTCAGCACTTGGTTCGGTTGGCCATTGCCTTTCAATGACATCCATGCGTTCCTCAACTCTTAGAACAATTCTCAGTTAACGATACCAGTCATTGAAATTTGATCCATTAAGCTTTTCTCTTTCAAACATTTGCCGAAAAGCATTGGTGTTTGTGGAAGGATTCATTGCCATCTACAAAACAGATTAAGTTCAAAAATCAGTATTTTCGATAATAAATCCTTAAGAAATCAATTACCCAATGTTCATAAAATAAACAATTAATTTCATTAAGGCTAGGATCCAATTGACATACAATCATTTCATCAGTTGATCTGCTAGAAATGATTGTACTCAAAAGGTAAGTGACGAGCAGTAATTGCATTACATGTGCAATTCCTAGTAAGAATGGGACCTACCAATGTCACTTGATTCATCAAGTGATTTGTAGTCATGTTTTGTCCCATCTTTTGCCACGGGTCAAGGTCTCACCGCTTAACTCGCTTTAAGTCGTCCAACCAAGAACGCGCAAATTTGTCCACCACTGTGTACCAGTGAGTGGGATTTGCCATGCAACTGCCATTTCACCACTGTGTACCAGTGAGTAAAACAACAGCCACAAGTGTCCTTTACGAGTTGGATGGCAATGACTTAAGTTTATTGGGTCAATCAATTTGATGTGTGATCAAAAAGTTATGTTTGAAGATTCATGCATATCTTCTAAACATAATATGTTTATTAAACTCATTTTTATTGCCTTTAAATACAAAAGAGCTCGGTAGCTCCATTTGAACGCACAAAGAAGCGCAAGGGCAAAGGTATGCGATGAACGCGATTTAAAAACCCGCCCTTTTAGAAGGCTAGCGCACTCCGGCTTATACCTCTCTTAGAGTTTGTTCAAATGGGTGAGCCGGTGTATCTTTTGATTTTAGGGCACCAATTTTATAAACAAAATCTTATTTCGATATAATTTAGTCAAGTTTATTTTTTCCAAAAACAATTTTGCACACAATTTTCATAAAAAAAAGGCAAAATATAAACTTACTAAATTTACAACTTAACAATTAAGGTAATCAACCTAATTTTGGTTACTATGGTATAAGATTGGTGTCACACCCCATTATAGCGGAAATATAGGGTTAACAAAAAAAATTGCGTACTTATCAGAAGGTAAATAGAGATTACATCTATTAATCCAAATACAAGTCTATTACAAGTATAATCGTTCAGATGTGGATCCCAATACACGGATACAAACTATCCTCAATTGGAAATGGGTCCACTTAATACAATAATAACATTTGGACTACTAAGTACAATTAGGACTAATAAAACGATAGTCCTCAGAGGTCTGACGCTAATTGTACGTCCAATGTTCAAAAGATGGCTTCACGAAGTCATATACGCTTCCAATACTTACTGTTGGTTACCTGAAAAGCATGAAATTTGAGAGGATCAACTATCGAAATAGTTGGTGAGTTTACAGAATGTTTGACCAAGTTTATTCGTCATTGTGAGCACACAATGACTTGTAGTTATTTTCAACAAGACAATCAGAATCCAACACTTGATAATATTTCATAACAAGACAGCCGGGGTCTAAGTCCGACTAAAGCATATGAAAGCCGGGAGCCAAGTCCGACAGTATCAGTCACTATGCTACATTGCTTCGCACAGGATTTCCCTCTAAAATGGGGTGCGCACCACAACAATGTTTATGACTAGTATATGACAGCCGGGAGCCAAGTCCGACAGTATCAGTCACTATGCTACATTGCTTCGCACAGGATTTCCCTCTAAAATGGGGTGCGCACCACAACAATGTTTATGACTAGCATATGACAGCCGGGAGCCAAGTCCGACAGTATCAGTCACTATGCTACATTGCTTCGCACAGGATTTCCCTCTAAAATGGGGTGCGCACCACAACAATGTTTATGACTAGCATATGACAGCCGGGAAACAACTTCCGACAGTATCAGTCAACATGCCTCGCACAGGATTTCCCTCTAAAATGGGGTGCGCACCACAACAATGTTTATGACTAGCATATGACAGCCGGGAAACAACATCCGACAGTATCAGTCAACATGCCTCGCACAGGATTTCCCTCTAAAATGGGGTGCGCACCACAACAATGTTTATGACTAGCATATGACAGCCGGGAAACAACATCCGACAGTATCAGTCAACATGCCTCGCACAGGATTTCCTTCTACTAGTGGGTGCGGACCCTAAACAAGACAGTCACGAACTAAGTCTGACAACACGTCCACTAGGGTTCCATAACAATGATAACTACAGGGACAACATTTTAGTTTGTCAAACACAAAGAAACTTTTTAATCAGCCATCACACGGCAATTCAACGTCATTTTATCCAACATTTAATAAATGACACGTATACACATTTTCACAGCCTCTAACATGGCAAATTTACTTCAAATGATCTAAGCATCCAAATCCCATGGCATACTTACAAAACAATCATTTATTTAACAAATCGTGTATACAATAACACATGCTTTTCAGGCCCAAAGTAAAAGGAAAAGGGCGCCATAAACTCACCTTAGTGATCTAGTGCTAAAAGGTGCAAAGTAGCTCGAGAAGATTCAACAATCAGTTCTCCACGTTATCCAAAACCTATGATACCATTACCAATAATGAGGATCAAATCTCTTGACGACGAGTATCCTACGTACAACTACTTAGCTATAGACCCTAGAATGCCATAACCGAGAACGTGTTTCAAACTTTCGTTTTGTTTACGTTTAGTTGGTAAAATCAATGACATAGTCATTTAAAAGTTGTATAAAATACCATAATGTCAACCCTATAACCTCAAACAAGTTGATTTAGTACGATTAAGTCAAGTCATAAGTCCCTAAACACATTTACATTTTAAATGAGTGTGAACAAGACGCATTCGACTTGACCCTTTTTGAAATGAGAGAAGTTTCATACAAGAAGAGTGTTATTACTAGAAACTAGACTCTCTTACGATTCCAACGATTGGTCATAAGACTTAATTGGAGTCACGGATCAAAAGTTATTAACATTTGAAAATTGACGCGCAAAATTTTACAAGGGGTATCCACTGCGCCGCAGTGAGCCATTGCCAAGCTCACTGCGCCGCAGTGAGCTAACCACGAACAAAATAGGCCCTAGCCACTGCGCCGCAGTGGGGCTAGCCCATGCCACTGCGCCGCAGTGGCCAAATTCTGAACCAGGAGCAGTAGCTGCAGTTTATGCAGGAAAACCAAACCCAAAACCCTAAACCCTAATGATCAAGATTTCATATCAATATATCTAAGTAATAATCATGAATAATTTGCATGAAAAATTCATGATTTTTACTTCTATTTAACAATTAAATAATTAAAAGTACACCATAAATGCATGCAATTATCACATAATAATGCTTAAAGATCAAAACTTGGAATTAGGGTTTTAAAAAAAAACATTTTTTTATTTAGATCTGATTTCGAAACATATATAAATAAATAAAATTAATTTTGTTTCCATTTAATTTAATATTAACCATTATAAAATAACAAAAATTAATCTAAAATTTATATATAAATTTCGATCCTCATGAACCCTAACCCCCTTCAAATTTTGATCTTTTTGGTAATTAATCATCACATAGTAGGCTCGTGATACCACTGTAGGAATGTATAACAATTATCTTAATCAAATCACAAAGCACGCAGCGGAAGATTAAACTATGCAACTAATTAATTAACCAAGGAAGAAAACATGTACCTTTAATTGTAGATGATAAAGTAAGAAACTTTATAATAAGGTTTAAAATAAAACCCCTCTACGATCGCACACACGACACGTCAAACAATACCCGAAGATTGCTAGATCTTGAATCACCAAAAACCATTTGTAGGAGCTTGTAACCCATTTTGAAGCATAACTAAACATTATAAAATAACAAAAATTAATCTAAAATTTATATATAAATTTCGATCCTCATGAACCCTAACCCTTCCTTCAAATTTTGATCTTTTTGGTAATTAATCATCACATAGTAGGCTCGTGATACCACTGTAGGAATGTATAACAATTATCTTAATCAAATCACAAAGCACGCAGCGGAAGATTAAACTATGCAACTAATTAATTAACCAAGGAAGAAAACATGTACCTTTAATTGTAGATGATAAAGTAAGAAACTTTATAATAAGGTTTAAAATAAAACCCCTCTACGATCGCACACACGACACGTCAAACAATACCCGAAGATTGTTAGATCTTGAATCACCAAAAACCAAAAGCTCCTAAATAGCTTTTAGTTTTGATTTTGTCCAACATAAGTAAGAAACAAATATAATGTTTCTGCCGAACTAAAAAAAACCCCACCAAAGTCTTTGACTATTATCTCTATAATATAGAATTGGTTTTTTTAGAATATGAGTTTTGTGTTTTCGGTATTATGTTTCGATCGAGAGAACCGAAAGTGATATTGGTTATATTATATGTTAGGGTTTTATTATTAGGATATATATTATATATATAATATCTAGCATAATTAACCCTAATGATCAAGATTTCATATCAATATATCTAAGTAATAATCATGAATAATTTGCATGAAAAATTCATGATTTTTACTTCTATTTAACAATTAAATAATTAAAAGTACACCATAAATGCATGCAATTATCACATAATAATGCTTAAAGATCAAAACTTGGAATTAGGGTTTTAAAAAAAAACATTTTTTTATTTAGATCTGATTTCGAAACATATATAAATAAATAAAATTAATTTTGTTTCCATTTAATTTAATATTAACCATTATAAAATAACAAAAATTAATCTAAAATTTATATATAAATTTCGATCCTCATGAACCCTAACCCTCCTTCAAATTTTGATCTTTTTGGTAATTAATCATCACATAGTAGGCTCGTGATACCACTGTAGGAATGTATAACAATTATCTTAATCAAATCACAAAGCACGCAGCGGAAGATTAAACTATGCAACTAATTAATTAACCAAGGAAGAAAACATGTACCTTTAATTGTAGATGATAAAGTAAGAAACTTTATAATAAGGTTTAAAATAAAACCCCTCTACGATCGCACACACGACACGTCAAACAATACCCGAAGATTGTTAGATCTTGAATCACCAAAAACCAAAAGCTCCTAAATAGCTTTTAGTTTTGATTTTGTCCAACATAAGTAAGAAACAAATATAATGTTTCTGCCGAACTAAAAAAAACCCCACCAAAGTCTTTGACTATTATCTCTATAATATAGAATTGGTTTTTTTAGAATATGAGTTTTGTGTTTTCGGTATTATGTTTCGATCGAGAGAACCGAAAGTGATATTGGTTATATTATATGTTAGGGTTTTATTATTAGGATATATATAGGGTATAAATATATCCCTAATAACTTAACCTTCAAGCTAACACATTTTGACTTGGACTAGAGTTTAATTAATAATTACATTAATTATTAATTAATATTTAATAATTAATAATTCATATTTATTAATTAATTAATAATTCTAATTAACATATCTAGTTAATAATGTCCAGTTATCATTTCTCTCAACTTGGTGATTATAAATATGTAGATACAATATATACATATTACCGGATATCTAAGTGTCAACGCGTGTGACCCCGTAGGCTTAAATACGTTCTGGACATGCGTTTATTTAACGTGATCATATTCCAACCCTTTTTACTGCTTGTCCATTAGTTTGGGATGTTTGGCAAAAAGTGGCGAGTTGGTGTAAGGTACCTCCCATATTTTCCTTTTCAACTCGTGATCTTTTTAAATTACACTTGGGGACCAACTTGGGGGTTGTAGGTAAGAAGTTGATTCAGGCGATAACGATGTTAAGTTGTTGGTGTATTTGGAAAGCTAGGAACGAGATGGTTTTTCAAGGTAAGCCTTGGTCTAGTCAAAAGGTATTTGAGGACATCTTATCTCTTGGGTTTCTTTGGATCTATAATCGCGTGAAAATCGTTAACATGACCTGGGCAAATTGGCGAAGCTTTTCCTTTTTGTAAATGTTGTTTTGGTAATTGTAATGTAGTTAGATTCTGGAGTTACTTGTATATTTGGTGTATGTTATGATTGGAGTTATATATAATAGCCATTCAAAAAAAAAAACATGTCAACGAACAACCAATCACGTTCCGTAAATTCTTCCAAGTGGCACTTAATTACTCGTCCGCAATTCATAGTTCACACCTCAAATGTCCACCACATCACCGCTAACACCACATCATCCACCATACCAACTATCCTGCGCGCCACACTAACCTATTATACCTATGCCATGCAACCAACCGGAACCCGAAGTCCAACACAAAAGCAAATGTATCTTCGAGTCCAAATCCAAAAAGGTCAAAATACCGGAAAATCCGAATGAAAGTTAAAAATGAAAGTTCTAACTGAACGGTGGATTACCACTTCTAAAGATCCGCTTCTTGCCTACTTCTAAACTGGCAATTGTTTTGGGGAAAAAAATCATAACTATATATAGGTTTTGGGTTCAACTCTACGAAGCCACCAACCTGTAGGATTTTTTTTCTTGAATTCCTTGCGATCACATTCTGTCCGATTTGTTCGGGTCTAACAGACTCTGAGGATCGAATGTTTGAAAAAAAAAGACTAGAAAAATCAACTATGATATTTAAATTTTGACGAATGGAATATTAATTTAAAAGGATTTGTTATTCATTTCCATTAAGGCAATAAATAAGGTATTCGAACGCATTATACATAACAACTATAATTTATTTTTAGAAATGGTTATCACGGATAATTTATATCCTTATCAATTGTTGTATATGTATATGTGCTATTATTTTACTGTGGGTTTCGTGTTATGTCCCATTTGATGTTGTTCACTTGTGTCGCTTATGTAATTAATGCAATTTTTATGGTTACTTTAATATCACGTTTTAAAGACTACATGATAATTTTATACATCACTATTTACAATGATTATTTTGTTATGATTCATGTTAAATAACAAAAGATATATCTATATGTCGATTTTCATGATCGGAATATTTAATAACGTATAAGATAGTTTATGCATTATCAAAACTTGATGTTTAAAAAGATGTTATTCGATGTTCCACACAACAATAACAAATATATATTGATGGTTAATTATGTTTGGTAAAAATGAAGTAATTTATTGTTAGTAAAAATTAACCATGAGAAACCCAAGAAAACCTATGTTAGTATGCTAGAGAATCCTATTTTATATACTAGAGTGAAGGCCCGTGCGACGCACGGCCGGGTAATTAAGTTGATTAGTTTGACGTCTTCAGTGAAGTTTGTTGATCCGAGGTTAACGAAGTAGTGTAACATCTTGCTGTAGCTTTACAGCATCACCCGGAATCACTGCTATTGTTAAAGAATCATCCTGAATTTGTGCTAACTCCATATGCACAAACAATAATCAAAATCTAAGGATCTTGCAAACAAAAAATGCAAGGATGAATCTTTTTAACAACAATAAAATGTAACAAAACAACAATCATTATAATTGTTTACATGTACATAAGCTATTGATGGAGTTTCCTCGTTCCATAAAGTCGTTTCTCCAACTGCATACCACGCATTCTCCACTCCTCTTCTTATTTCCCTTGGACTACATATATATAGATACAAAATTAGTCACAAACCACAATCTATACACACAAATCACATAAAACCAGATTTTAGTAACACAAATTGATCACCTGAGAGGCCAAAAACATAAAGTAACAGTGAGACTCCAAACACATCATATATACATATATTCATATATAAACATAATCGTAATAAAGCGTAAGCGAATAGTAACAGTAGCATTATCATAGAGTAAGTATCGTATATTTACACACACAATTAACTCAACTTTAGCCAAAAATGGATCACCTGAGAGGACAGAACATTTAAAAATGAAATGAAGTAATTGGATTCTAGTAATTAGATAATAGATATGAACCTGCTCATAAGTTCTCGAAGCTCTGTCGAGTTTCTATTATCATCATCAAAGGTATAGAATACATCTGTTTTAACCACCAAAGGATCTAACCACCAAAGGAGCTTCCTGATAAGAAGTTTCTACAACATCAAATTAAAGCAAAACCCAGTTTAAACAATCATGATTATATATAATAAAACTCATAAATATGATTGCAATTTGATAAGTATAAATATCATAAAAATCATACCATAAAAGCCAAATTTCATAAAACATATCGTGTTTGAATGAAGAGACGCAAGCATTCAAACGTGTAAGTTATTTCCAGGTATTGTTTACTCGGAAGAATTGTTATGTATGTTGGAGTAGTGGACAACTCGTTTGGCCTGCGGCGCTGGCCCCTCAACCCCTGACCATGGGAGCAGGAACCCAACTAAGGACAATGCCCCATAGACCCGACCGGCGATGGGAACTGAATCTAGAGGACGTCGTGCATGAACCTGCAATTAGGCATTAACCCCTACCATGGTAACAGATATCGAGTTAGTTGAAATGAGTGACACGTACTTGAGCTTAACCCAACATCTTTAGTACTAAGCAAATCATACCCCAAAATCTTTAGTCTCAAGTAAATCACAACTACTCAAAAACAAAACCACTTTTCAAACTTATCACATCTCATATGCATATGGAAGCTATAAGGGGTAACTTGGGAGCTCATGTGAGTTGGATAACAGATTATAACAGGTTCAAGGTAAAACGAATACTTATAATATCAATCAAAATGGCTGGGGTTGGGTTGACCGGTAAATTTTATGCTCATCTTAATTTTATTTATAATAAAGAATCAATGTGTTGACTATCTGCAAATTACAGTTACATTATAATTTTTTGGGTCGACTTGCAACCGCCCTTTCCCCGTTCATCTATTTCCTTTACTTGATTCATTTGATAAAAAAACAGAATTTTAATAGGCTTGCAACCCCTCTGATCAACGGTTTTTGCAGTTGCATATCTAAGTTTTATATCTATTCGTTATGGGTGGCTTAAACATTCAGGTATAGGATATAAGAACTCAACTAATAAGCCAGAATAAATGACAGAGAAGTTGTTAACAGGCAAACTTGACACCCCGCCTCTTCACCTGTAGAAATTACCCATTGAAATACATCACCAAACCTGCGTCTGCCTACTTTTTGACTAAAGCAAGATATGTTTTTTAGACATTGCAAAAGCAGAATTACCACTATATAGCATCATATCTGGACTACAACATAAGTTAAGGAAACACGACCACGAACCTTATGTGATGAGGTATTTGCTTCTTAGTACATGCTAAGAATCTTCCCGTTCCAATCTTTTGTTTAATTTTCTACACAAAAAACACAACAACAATAAGGGAAGGATCAGGAGGTCTTATGAGCTGAAAGTAAACCTTGGGAGATTTTCGTCCAGTTTGATCCATTTCCTTGAGTGGTTTCAAAATGTACTAAAATATGACTTGTTTCAACCCACACCCATCTTGACCCGTTACCCGCCAGTAAACATAAGAGTGAGTTATAATTACCTCACGACCAGCCAAGCAATCTATTGCCTTCAATTGTGACATCTGTGAACCGACGATTGAATAATTAATTTCAAACCACATCCGACCATCCCTAACCATCCCTTCCTTGATAAGTCTCACCATTCACAAAACCCCCCCATTTTCTTGCCATTTTCGTAAATTAAAAAAAAAGTTTAATTAATAAATTCATCAGGGTATTCATACAATCATATATATAATCAAAACCGAGAACCAATGGCTCAACTTTCCCAGGATAGCCTGAACATGGATGGCTCAGTTTTACCCCCTTTGTAAATGTCTAATATTAACATGAAAGCTTCCAAGTTAAAGCATGCATAAAATAGATAAAAGAGTGAGTGTTGTATCGTATAAGGAACATGAGATCTTTTGGCAACAGGCATATCTGATCTTCCAGCAAACTTCAACTAAATAAAAAAATTCAAGGATAAAGTGCAAAATTTGTTCCCGTCGTCATGCAAAAATCTGACTATCTTGGAACTCATACATTAAAAAAATCAAAACTATTTTTGGCACTCATACATTGAATAACTGGCCCAATCATTTCAATCTTTAGATAAAATCGGGTTGGGTTGGGCAATCAGTTTTCTTGTAGAAACTATTAGACTTCGATCATGAGAGTATTCTCGGTATGCAATAAATAAATCATGTTTTTTAAGTTTATACTAACAGAATTTACACACTTTCAATGATTTAGTTATGATACAAACAAAGCTAATTGTTCACGAACTATCACAAAAAGGTGGTCATAACATGTTGGAATTTTCCCATCCTTTAATCTTAGAAAGAGACTTAAATAGTTCTAAGATAAGTATTCAAATAAAACCTATGACTGCAAAAAAACATACCTGACTTCAAAAACTTACCAAAGAATGCTATTTTATACAGCTCGTTTTCAAGTGATATGGACCTTTTCAAGTTGATTGCTTACTCTAGCCAGTCACATCCAATGCCTAATAACATTTATTGCTCCTTGTGTTAGACATCCAGCATCACCCTTTCACCTTTGAATCCTTGATGTTAGTAGGAAGAATCTAGATACAAAACATATCACTCATTAGATACGAAATCAAGAACTTGCACCCCGCCAATGTGAGTTCTAAAGAGGCAATTCAGTCTCTAAATATATGTATTAAGACTGATTATCTAACTATTACGACTTAGAAATCATAATAATCAGTTTCTAAATTTTGGATAAACAACTTAGTTATATCTTAATAATGCTTAAAGGACAACCCAAAAGAGCCTTCTATCATTCCTTCGACGTAAAACATTAGAATCACATGCACTCCATAGTTTTATTTCTAATGAAAACTCAAATGATCACATACTTTACTAAGTAAATCATTTCAGCAACAAACCTGGTTGGGACCAAATATTGAACCATATGAGCTTCGTTACAGACTTTGAAGAGTTCACCATCCGAAAGAATGGATGCAACCCGACTATACTCTCCCAGTTCTGTTAATGTAGCAGCTAATCACTACAAGCATAGAAGTGATTTGATTTACCAAATCTTACAACGAATAGCTATGACATAAAAGTAAATAATTATCCGGTATCACTTGTTAATTGGGATATGTGGTGCACCTTTATCACATGCTTACGATACATCCATTACCTCTTTGGCATACACAATCCACGAACTCCAATCCAATAAATACTGCCAATTATGGCCCCAATGGCTTAGGCTAGATCAATTTTAATCAGAAACTTTAACAAAATATTTTTCTTATGATGCCTAGGATACATATTGGTATCATAACATCTACAACCATCATTCATAAGTGTTGTGTCTAGAGCTTCCAGACTCTTGTGGTCTTAGAGGGAAGCTACCTAAAATATATGCGTAATCGAGTACTTAGTTAACCAACTTAAAGAAGTTATACATAAACCATATCGATTGTGAAGCATGCATACTATATTAAAGGAGGGACATATAGATTTCATACCTGAAGAACCTCCTCAATCCTCATACGTATTTGGAGAGAATAATCAAGATATAAAGCAAATTCAATATCGTGAAACCAATATGAACCAATCAGTTAAATTCTAAACTTGATAATCACAAACTTTTGATATGAATCTGCTCAAATAGAAAAGCTCACCTTTTCTCGTAAATTTCTCGATTTGAATTGATATATTCACATTAAACCATTTGATAACCAATTACTAACAACTCAGATTTAATTAGACTTCAATCCCATCCCATTTGATAATATAAAATATATCAAAAATACCCATTTAACTAAAGAAAGTGACTAATTTTTAGTTTCTCTGAGGCATTTTATCAAACAATTGGGTTGCATAAAAAAAGGTTAAACCAAATCAAAGCCCATATACTCAAATCTCGATGTTCATCCACTCACTACATTCGAAATATCTTGAAGCAGACGAAAAAAAAAAGATCAAATAGAACAAAATTAGAGATAAAATGGTACCTTTCTTTGTTTCCATAGATCTGGAGATTGAAATCAAAACTCTACACTTACACACAAAAAAATCAAGATTAGTAAAAAAAGAAAAGAAATAAGAACCCAAAGATGCAAAAGGTTACCTGTTATTGAAACCCGAAAATGGAGATTATAAAATAAGATTTCAAATAAATTAGGAGCCAAATACAATATCTATAGAAAGTCCTATGAAAATCCAAACAACCCATTCAAAATTAATCATTAATTCAAACCGTAGAAACTAGCTTAATTCGTGTTATGGTGCGGAAGTAAGGTATTCAACAATGGTGGAAAGTGTGTGTGTTAGTGTGTGTTCTTGAGAGAGAAAGGTGTGTGTGTGGGGAAATCAGATTTCTTTCTAAGCAAAAATGTGCAAAAGGTTACAAAAGTTGAAGGCTTGAGGGGTATTTATACTCTAATGTTGCGTTTGGTTCACAGATTCTGATGGAATCTCCATTCCATGAGGGTGGGGGAAGGAATCTCATTCCATTTGTAACACCCCAACATGGCGGAATCATGGGGTATCACTTAGAAAAGCACAGCATGACATGGAAATTATGTAGAGTCAAACTATATGCATTCAATAGATTGAGACAATCCACAAGTTCATTACAATAATCAACATTCATCAAAATACACACTCAATCCATACTTAAAAGAAAAATGTTCAAACGATAGTAGTTGATCCTAAACATAACCCGTTAAAGGGAAATAAGGATCACGGATTCAGAAAGTCCAAAGATAGTCCAAACCCTAGCAATGCAAGCATCTATTCATCCATTCTGTCTCTGATTAACTTGATTACCTGAAAAGTGTACTAAAGAGCGTCAACATAAAGTTGGTGAGTTCGTAGGGACATATAACAAGGAATAAACGTATCGGGAATACAACCGTTAACGATATACGGGGATTAGAATACCTAATCACATCAAGAAAACCCTAAAAGGGTATACGTTAGCACAACATCAATACATACATGATTAAAAAACATTACGGCATGACTTACATATATTTCAAAGGCATGTATAACGGCATGACTTACGTATATTTCAACAGCATGTATAACGGCATGACTTACGTATATTTCAACAGCATGTATAACGGCATGACTTACGTATATTTCAACAGCATGTATAACGGCATGACTTACGTATATTTCAACAGCATGTATAACGGCATGACTTACGTATATTTCAACAGCATGTATAACGGCATGACTTACGTATATTTCAACAGCATGTATAACGGCATGACTTACGTATATTTCAACAGCATGTATAACGGCATGACTTACGTATATTCCAACAGCATGTATAACCATGACTTACGTATATTTCAACAGCATGTATAACGGCATGACTTACGTATATTTCAACAGCATGTATCAACATAACATATACGTTCCATACAATACAACGTTTATCAATAACGAATCCATATAACGATTAACAACGTTCCACAAGCACATTTAACAATAACGATTCCACATAATGATTAACAACATTCAACTAACACGTATATGTACACTTTTCAGCCCGAATCTCAATTAGAGTAGGGAGGGTTTACGAAACTCACCTGAAATGAGCAATAAATTCCAAGTCGAAAGAAAGTAGAATCAATGTCCACAACAGCCAAAACCTATCATACACGTATCACATTAATCCTAAAGTATCTCAAAAGATAAGGTCCTATGAATATTACCCTATTTTTATCATAAAAGCTTTATTATGTCCATTTTATAAGGCTTTGATCCAACCAAGGTAAAATCGTCACGTTTTGTTTCATAATGACTAGTCGAAACTTGACCACTGTTGTTTAATCAAAACATTTTGTTTGTTCAAACTATGTTCTGGACTCAGGGGCCTATACCATTAGAAATTATACTCATTTACGCTTCCGTAGCCACTGAAATCGTCAAAAACGGACTTACGGTTTAAAAGTTACGGACGTTTGAAAATGACTTTCCTGAAATTTATCACGGCGCGATAAATTGACTTTAGGGTGCGAGAAATTGACTTCGTGGCGCGATATTTTGGTATCACGTCGCGATATTTTGACCTGCATTCGAAATATTTATAAACCTGAAGCTTCACTACGCTATTTTACCCAGAACAATAAAAAAACAAACCAAAAACGACCCATCTTGCTTCCAAAACCCATTTTGACTCTAGAATCTACCAAGGAAGGTTTGGAATTTGATTCCAAGCTTGAACACTTATATTTGAACATAAACAAACATAATTAAACACAACCCATCTCTTGATTTTATCCAAATTCTCACAAATCCTAAACAAACTCTAGAAAAGCTTTTGACCCAAAACCTTCCGATTTTTGTATAAACATCACTAAAAACATGATTTGTAACATAAAATGATGATTATAAGATGAATTTAACTTACCAAAATTACTTCCAAAAAGTCAACTCTTGAGATGAACGTGAAGGTAAGATTTTCTTGTGCTAGGAACTTTAAATTTTCTTTGATATGTTGTAACCAAGATGATGTAGAAACTTAATCTTGGACAAATCTTTCAAGAACTAGGAATTGTGATGAGAATTCTAAAGAGAAAAATAGAACTATGTGTTTGTGTGTGTGTTTGTAGTTCCTGGGAGGAAAACTAGAGAACGAGATAGATAAATGATTGAATATATAATAGATTAGATAGATAGATAGGGTATTTATCCAGCTAAGGGATTAGGTTCATTATCAATAACAAACAACGGAGATTTCACAAGTATTCTCCTTTACATAAAGTTATGTCGGTCTTTGTCCCATTAATGGAATTATTAGATAACCGCCGACATTGTGCCACCGACACTGTTCCACCGACACTATTGAAACCGTACATTATACTTAAGGTTTCGTATATACGTTCTTCCCTGTTACTACAGTTACTCAATCATCGTTTATTTTATAATTTCCATCACATGTAATGGGCCAATATCATAGTCTGTTAATCATGGGCTTAATTCTAAAAATCCAATTATGACATTATAATTGGCCCAATTTACAGATAAACGAACACAATTAGGCCCAAAGTTTTTGTTTATTAAAGTAGTTAATCAAATTACATGCACAGTCAAACGGTAAAAATCATGAATGTTACACCATTCGTCACTTGAATTTTCAAAAAATCAAAAACATTCCGTCAAATTCCATTCCTTCAAATTCCAATTCCATTGAAAGATTCCATTCCTCCTAAAAACATTCTGTGAACCAAACGCGCCCTAAGTATATTACATAAGCTCCCCCTCAACCTTACAATTAATACACAAAATAAAATGTTTAGAAATACAACTAAGCACTATTTTATATTTCTAACATTCTCCCCCTTAGTGCTTGGTTGTCCATCATTACTTCCTTTGTTGTCTTCTCCTCTTGTTTGCACGTCTTTGCTTGTTCTTCTTTTTCTTATATTGTTGTGCAGCATTTGAGGTTGATGGCTTGTCAATCTTTGAACTCCAGAAGGCTCTCTTCTTGTAACTATTCCATGTGTCATTCCAAAACTTCTTAGGGATGAAGTGCCAGTTATCACCTTCAGGACGTTCATCTGGCAATTTGATATTATCTTGAAAGTTCATAGGAGGAATGTTATGAGGACCACGTTCATGACTAGGATTCCAAAGAACCCATGAACCTGTCTTGGTGTGAATAATTCCTTCTTGGGGCTTGGGAGTTCTTGTGACAATGAGATCTCTAGTTCTTTGACGCATATCAAGAGTATTTTTGATACGTCTTATATGATCTTCTCTCTGAGACTTGATGTTTTCATCTTCTTCATTATCAGAATCTTCATCTATTGCACTCAGAATGGATTGGCAATATTTCAAAGTACCATCTGAATATTTTGGAAAATCAGAAGCACGAATGAAGATCTTTCTCTTGAGTCGATTGATGAAGACAAATCCATCCAAGTCTTCAATTGGATCTCCAATCTGAAATGAATCTAGCTCATAACCTTAGGCTCTTTGGTTTGGTCTTGTAAGGTTAATCCTGCTAGTTCTTCTTTCTAAGCCAGTCTGGAAGTCATTGAACTCATAGAATCTAATCAAGGCTTGAATATGACTTTTCAATACTTCATAGGCTAGAAGTTGATCTGGAGTCTTGATTATCAGATAAGCATATTGATTGTAGAGAAATAGGATGTCTGAGATTGTCATATGTTGAAGAGATTCTTCTTGAACAACATAGATATTGCCATCAGCTCGGTGAACTTTGAATCGAACAAGTC
Organism: Erigeron breviscapus; assembly: GCA_034093135.1. NCBI lineage: Eukaryota > Viridiplantae > Streptophyta > Magnoliopsida > Asterales > Asteraceae > Erigeron > Erigeron breviscapus. The sequence continues at coordinate 93,795,376 of CM067172.1, forward strand.
TGAGATTGTGATTTTTGAGAGGAGCAAACAACTGTAGGACTTTAGTGATTGGAATTTGAAATTGCTGATACCACCATTCAGCTCTTACAGAACTTTCAGCATTCATCAGCTCCATGTATGCATCTCTTTGACCTTGATGTCTGAACAGAAATAATGCTCTTAATCGGTTCAAAGTCATGTTAAGTCTTTCATTTTGTGAGCAATAGATTTGAAAGGCTCTTTCTTCAAGGTATCTTGCTCTGCACACAATTTCTTCAGGTCTTGTGCTCAAATCCAAGATCTGTTCATAGTTCTCAGCAAAGTAACCCTCATTGATCTGCCAGATTTTGTCTTTTGAGATCCTTGGGTGTCTAACTCCTTGTCCAAGCTCATTAGGAGTCTCAAGATTTTTAGCATTTCTGAGATGATAGACTATCTCTTCAAAGATATCTTCTCCATTTACTTCTTGAGTAGGATGCTGAGATCGAGAAACAACATTTCCTGGTTGAAATGGATCAGGATCACTTGACTCATCAGAACTTGATGTGGTAGAATAATAATGAGAAATGTGTCTGATGAGTGGAGGTAAGTCATCTGAATCTTCTTGATTTTGAGTTCCTCCTTGATTTTGGGTTTCTGTACCAACTTGAGCTTGTGTCTCATGACCCTCTCTAATATCTCTAATGTTCTCCCCCTCGGGTTGATCATCAGGATCATGATCATCCCGACGCCTTGAGATATTAGTCAGTATACATTGTTGTTCAAGCTCTTGGACTTGCTTTTGAAGAGCTTCAATTTCAGCTTGTTGTTCTTGTTGAGAACCTTTGAATGATAAATATGCAAGAAGTGATTGGAAAATGGATCTTTTATGTGAAGAAAGATGTGGTTCTTCAGATCTCAACCGATTCATAAGTGCAACAATAAGAGTATCGGTAGATAAACCACTGATAGCAATTCTGCTTTTGAAGAGCTTCAATTTCAGCTTGTTGTTCTTGTTGAGAACCTTTGAATGATAAATATGCAAGAAGTGATTGGAAAATGGATCTTTTATGTGAAGAAAGATGTGGTTCTTCAGATCTCAACCGATTCATAAGTGCAACAATAAGAGTATCGGTAGATAAACCACTGATAGCAATTCTGCTTGGGGAACAATCACTTAAGTATTCAGACAAATCAGATTCAGAAGAAGAACTGGAAGAATGATGTGGTGAATTTGGATCAGAAAATGATTGATGTATTGGTGTTGGTGGTATTGTTGTTGTAGTTGTTATTGGTATATGTGGGGGTGTTGGTGGTATTGTTGTTGTAGTTGTTATTGGTATATGTGGGGGTGTTGGTGTTGTTTGTGGTGGTGTTGGAGTTACTACTGGAGTACCAATTCGTAAAGTACCTCCAGTAAGTAATCTACGAGATGAAGATTTTGTTTGTGATGCAGGAAGTTTTCCGGTAATGATATTTCTTGATACAAGTAGCTCACTTCTTTGACCTTCTACAATACCTTCAACAAAATGAGTGATTAATCTTTGAGCCTCGGGTGGTAATGGAATAACAGAATCTGGCACATCAGTAGTCTCAAGTGATTCTACTGAGTGACCTGAAGACATCATGACTGTCTCAGGATTTCCTGTTGGTTCAAGAGTATGAGCAACAGTTGATGATTCGGCTTCGCAACCAGAATCTTTTGGGAAATGGAGGTAAATAACACCGGAGTCACTTAGACGAACCGTTAAGCCCAAAGCACGAAGAGCTGATGCAACAGATTGAGCTCGTAAGAATTCAGACTGTCGCACAACTAGGGCACCTTCGTTCAAAGCTGGCGAAATGTTAGCAATGGAAGGATTTCCAAACAATCTTCGAGAGGGCACAAGAGCCGATCTCTCTATGTTTGTTCCGGCAGCATCACGTAGATGTGCAAAGGGTATCACAATTGGTGTCCTAAGGGTACTAGACTTATGTGCAGAAACGAAATTCAAGAGAGGGGCAGGTATCTCTTTTGATTCAACATTCACAGACTCTGAAGGAGAATGGAATGGAGTACGTGGTTTTTGCCCGTGCGAAAATGAGACGTCAGTCTGTAGAGAGACTTCCGAATGGCTAGTGGAGGTTTGTGCATGCGAGAGTTGGGAGCTCTCGTCTTCTACCCTACGGCGAACCCGGCGTTGATATAGGTTTGTAACTAATTGGAGGCCAACGTTTTCTTTTTGCCTTTCACCTAACCCTGACCTCTTAACCTCTCCGGTATTTTCAACTCCTCCCTCATTCCTTCCTTGTTCCTCCGGGATGTCTATAACATCATTAGCAAACAAATTTGCATCATCATCAGATGCATCATTATCAGGAGTAAACACATCTTCTGGTTCGGTTTCTTGAAATCGTTCATACTCAAAGCGAGATCTCTTAAAAGTTTTTCGAATGTTTACAGGAATCGATTTCTTTTTGCCTTGAGTATATGTTGGTTGAGGAGATCGAACAAAGGATGATGATGAAGGTATAGTTGAGGATGGAATTTGAGTTAAAGCAGATTGAGGTATGATTGGTTGTTCATGTGTTGTAATCTCAGGAAGTGGTGAAGATTGATGAATTGGTGTTATAGGTGTTTGAGGTAATTTGGGTGAAGATGGAGATGATGGTCTTTGAGGTGATGGTGTTCTGGGTGATGGTGATCGTCTTAAATTGGTTGTTTTGGGGGGTGGTAATCGGATTGGTCTTGGAGACCCAGAACCAGATATTGTCTCCTCAGAAGATGTTGGAGAAGAAGGATCAGCTGGAGCTTTTCTTTTGAGTTTCTTTGATGAACTCCTCTTCTTCTTCTTTTGATGCACTTTCTTACTTAATCTTAACACAAACATTTCACCTTTTTGTTTCTTTCTTTTGAGCTTACTGGAACTGGATTCACCCTCACGCTCTTTTCTTTTTCTACTTGACCCCTCACAAGGTGTCCTATGTACAGCTTGGGTAGGAACCGGGAGGCTTTCCGGTCCCAGAGCTGTTCTAATCCAGTCCAGATAAGTAATCTTATCTTCATCAGAATCTGAAACCATATCTAGCAGGAATGATGGAATCAGAAAAGTATAATTAGCAGCTCCTGAATCTCTGACATATTTGTAAAAATGAATGGTCACTTGAGTACTGTTTCGAAGCCTTGGAATGCATCTATCATGTCTGACTGCACTGTAGACGATTGTTGTGAGAAATCTGATGAATGGAATATACTTCTTGGGAGCAGATACTTTGCCATTGACCAATACAATCAATTGGTCCCACAGAAGTTGAGCAATGTCATAGTGTTTGTTGAAGACAACACCATAGAAAATGTACAGCATTGGCTGTGTCAGATTGTCCATTCCTCTTGTATATGGAGTTAAGCAGTTGCTGAGGATGGAATACACATAATACCAAATCTTTGGTAGATTCTTTAATTTGAAATCCTTTGTCTTGGTTAAAGGACCTTCATACCCAAGAGAGATTAGGGCAGAAAACATCTCTTCATTGGACTAAAAAATATCATAATCAGCATGTCCATTGAAGTTTGCTTCAGGAAGTCTTAGAATTCTTCGAAAATCATCAAGATTGAATTCAAATTCATATGTTCTAGCTCCAGAATTCAATTGATATTGGAAATATCCTTGGCGATGAAGTTCAGGTGATTTATATAAGATACAAAGAGGTTCACAAAGGCGATCAACTCAGTGTATTCTATATAAATAACTTGTTATGAGAAAATGAAGATAGAATAGTCAAATACATATTTCCATATATAAGCTTACAAAGAAGTTCACTACGGCGATCAATTCTCTGCACTTTTATATATTTTCATATGTACATAACTTTGAAAATAAGGTATAATCATATAAGTACAAGATATTTGAGAATAGTAAGGAAGTACACAAAGGCGTTCGATTCCTCGTATTCCAAATATGTTGCAATTATATGATAATACAAAGCATTTTGTCACATCACACAAAATTTAAAAGAGAAAAGAAAATTGGAAAAAAATTTGGGAAAAAATTTTCTAAGTCTGGAAATCCAGGACGATCTTGATGAGATCGTCCTGAGGTTGAACTCAGGTTTTGGAAATATAAGACGACTGTAGAGAAGTTCGTCTTAATTGGTTGTTTTGGGGGGTGGTAATCGGATTGGTCTTGGAGACCCAGAACCAGATATTGTCTCCTCAGAAGATGTTGGAGAAGAAGGATCAGCTGGAGCTTTTCTTTTGAGTTTCTTTGATGAACTCCTCTTCTTCTTCTTTTGATGCACTTTCTTACTTAATCTTAACACAAACATTTCACCTTTTTGTTTCTTTCTTTTGAGCTTACTGGAACTGGATTCACCCTCACGCTCTTTTCTTTTTCTACTTGACCCCTCACAAGGTGTCCTATGTACAGCTTGGGTAGGAACCGGGAGGCTTTCCGGTCCCAGAGCTGTTCTAATCCAGTCCAGATAAGTAATCTTATCTTCATCAGAATCTGAAACCATATCTAGCAGGAATGATGGAATCAGAAAAGTATAATTAGCAGCTCCTGAATCTCTGACATATTTGTAAAAATGAATGGTCACTTGAGTACTGTTTCGAAGCCTTGGAATGCATCTATCATGTCTGACTGCACTGTAGACGATTGTTGTGAGAAATCTGATGAATGGAATATACTTCTTGGGAGCAGATACTTTGCCATTGACCAATACAATCAATTGGTCCCACAGAAGTTGAGCAATGTCATAGTGTTTGTTGAAGACAACACCATAGAAAATGTACAGCATTGGCTGTGTCAGATTGTCCATTCCTCTTGTATATGGAGTTAAGCAGTTGCTGAGGATGGAATACACATAATACCAAATCTTTGGTAGATTCTTTAATTTGAAATCCTTTGTCTTGGTTAAAGGACCTTCATACCCAAGAGAGATTAGGGCAGAAAACATCTCTTCATTGGACTAAAAAATATCATAATCAGCATGTCCATTGAAGTTTGCTTCAGGAAGTCTTAGAATTCTTCGAAAATCATCAAGATTGAATTCAAATTCATATGTTCTAGCTCCAGAATTCAATTGATATTGGAAATATCCTTGGCGATGAAGTTCAGGTGATTTATATAAGATACAAAGAGGTTCACAAAGGCGATCAACTCAGTGTATTCTATATAAATAACTTGTTATGAGAAAATGAAGATAGAATAGTCAAATACATATTTCCATATATAAGCTTACAAAGAAGTTCACTACGGCGATCAATTCTCTGCACTTTTATATATTTTCATATGTACATAACTTTGAAAATAAGGTATAATCATATAAGTACAAGATATTTGAGAATAGTAAGGAAGTACACAAAGGCGTTCGATTCCTCGTATTCCAAATATGTTGCAATTATATGATAATACAAAGCATTTTGTCACATCACACAAAATTTAAAAGAGAAAAGAAAATTGGAAAAAAATTTGAAGTGAAGGATTTTGAGACGATCTTGGTAGGATCGTCTTGGAAACTTAGTGATGAAAACTGCACTTCTCTTTTGAAAAGTTTCTAATACTTAGATACATAAGTTGAAATCATGTCAATTTCTGAAAAAAATTGGCATGACCTCCCCTTATATTAATAAGTATTAGTTTTGAGCAAACCGATCTCATACGAGTTCAGTTACCCATTCAATTTGATTCTTAAAAAAAATTCAACTTCCACACAGCGTACAGACCCTAGGACGATCCTGACAAGATCGTCTTGGTCTCAGTCTCAAGGGTTATAAGCAAAAACACATAAATGTGGAACTAGGACGGTCTTGGCAAGATCGTCCTATTTCCAAGTCGTTTTGGGAACTAAGACGATCTTGGACAAGATCGTTTCAGAACAAAATGACTTGAAATTAAGAAGACATTACCAAGATCGTTTTATTTCCAATCAGGTATTACAAAAACACAAACATAAAACAAAGTTTGAACAGCAAATAACGAGATTCAAACAGGTGATTTATATAAGATACAAAGAGGTTCACAAAGGCGATCAACTCAGTGTATTCTATATAAATAACTTGTTATGAGAAAATGAAGATAGAATAGTCAAATACATATTTCCATATATAAGCTTACAAAGAAGTTCACTACGGCGATCAATTCTCTGCACTTTTATATATTTTCATATGTACATAACTTTGAAAATAAGGTATAATCATATAAGTACAAAGCATTTTGTCACATCACACAAAATTTAAAAGAGAAAAGAAAATTGGAAAAAAATTTGGGAAAAAATTTTCTAAGTCTGGAAATCCAGGACGATCTTGATGAGATCGTCCTGAGGTTGAACTCAGGTTTTGGAAATATAAGACGACTGTAGAGAAGTTCGTCTTAACTTTTGTTAATTGAAAAAGGTTTAAGGTAATAAAGTGGGACGATCTTGTTCAAGATCGTCTTAAAGGTTGATCTGTTGAAAAAAAATTTGAAGTGAAGGATTTTGAGACGATCTTGGTAGGATCGTCTTGGAAACTTAGTGATGAAAACTGCACTTCTCTTTTGAAAAGTTTCTAATACTTAGATACATAAGTTGAAATCATGTCAATTTCTGAAAAAAATTGGCATGACCTCCCCTTATATTAATAAGTATTAGTTTTGAGCAAACCGATCTCATACGAGTTCAGTTACCCATTCAATTTGATTCTTAAAAAAAATTCAACTTCCACACAGCGTACAGACCCTAGGACGATCCTGACAAGATCGTCTTGGTCTCAGTCTCAAGGGTTATAAGCAAAAACACATAAATGTGGAACTAGGACGGTCTTGGCAAGATCGTCCTATTTCCAAGTCGTTTTGGGAACTAAGACGATCTTGGACAAGATCGTTTCAGAACAAAATGACTTGAAATTAAGAAGACATTACCAAGATCGTTTTATTTCCAATCAGGTATTACAAAAACACAAACATAAAACAAAATGATTTATTTTAACTTCTAAGCATGGCAAATCACTTATTTGAATCACAGAAACCAAATTTTCACTACTCAAACCACATAAATCAAAAAACTAACCTAGATCAATTCTAAGATCGTCCTAGGTCATCTTGTTCACTAGAACAGGGTTTGCAGGTTTTTGAATTTCCAAAGTCACAAATTTAGGCATTTAAACATGTATAAATCATACACACATAACCTAAACATGCTTCTAAATCATTCAATCATCACAGAATCATCAACAGAAGCAGAAATTTCGAGTAAAATTGAAAGACAAAATCTACATTCTAATTCGAAATCCTACCTGAAGATGTGATTAGATGACAATGTTGTTATGGAATAAAATGCACAGCATGAAAGCGGCAACAAAACCCTTATCTTGTTTCAATGATCAGCACAATTTTAATTTTGAAGTGATTATGAGAGTGTAACTGTGTGTGTTTATGGGAAACTGAAATGGATAAAGAAAGAAACAAAAAATTTTCCCTCTTTCTTATGGAAGAAGAAAGAAAAAATTATTTTTGTTTTTAATTAACTTTTCAAATTTTTTATTTGTTTTTCTAAAATAAACAATGAGTTTCTCTTCAAATAAAGCAAATACACAAACTCCCCCTAGATTCATGAATTATCCTTTTTCTCCCCCTCAAACATTGCATGATATTTAAGCACATTGCACATAAGCATAGCATCAATGTTTGACAGATAATGAATGAAAGAGAAAGAGATGAAGGATTTGTACAAAACATGCAGAGGCAAGTAAGTGCATTGGTAATGAGCACTTATTTGAGATTGTTTCTTGAAAAGAAACTCATTCCAGGATCATGTGTTGAACAGTATTCGAGATTGGAATACTAAACACAGACCTTTATTACCTGCAAAACACAATCAAGGTTTTCTAGGTACCCACCTTTGAATGGGTCCTTTTGGGTTAGTGGAATCAATCAAGGTATACAAATGAGGTTTTCGAACAAGAGGTTTATTCTCAAGATTCATTACAATCCCATTAGAATCAACAATCAAAGGTTTAGAAATCACAGTAGAAGATTTAGAATTTATTACAGACCATGGTTTAGCTAAATTACTCAAATTTGAATCAAATTTCCTATCAGGAACTTTCTTCTTGTAATCATTAGCTATCCAACTTCTTCTAACTGGTGATTTATCATACACTTGTGTTTTAGCATAGCTAGTAGATTTTATCAATGATGGTTTAGAAATCCACTTATGGTTACTAGCTAAGCTTTTCTCTCCTGTACCAGATAAATTCTTAGAATTAGTTCGAGGAGTTAAAAACACATTTTGATTTTTGCTCTGCTTAGTGGAAGATTTGATATTCTGTTTCTTTTGAGTTGCAACAGTGAACCAACCATACTGATCTCTATAAGTAGTTATACCATTAGATGTATCTTTTATTAGCAAGTCATGTCTAGTTTTAGACATCTTAGGTAAAGAACTAGATTGAGAGATAGCTTTAGAAGCAGAGGTTTTAGAAACAGATGAGATATCAACTTTGAGCTTTGAGTTAGCAGAAATGATATTCTTACCTTTGACAGCTGGGGCATGCTGACCTTTGGGTGAATAAAATGAAGTTGGAGAAAACTTAGATTTAGATTCCTTCTTTGGTTTAGGCTTTTTGGGTGAGAGTTTTTCAAGCTCTTTTTCAACTTCTAGTGCAAAAACATGATCAGTTTCCAAAAACTTATCAAATTCTTCAACAGAAAGATCTGGATAAGTAAACTGTAATTCTTTTGGTTGAACTTCTGTTTTTAAAACAGTTTTGTTAGTCAACTTTTCAATCAATGCTTTTGCTTTAGCCTTAAGATCAGTAGGAATCTCAATCTTTTGCTCTAAGTTCAATTTATTTTGGTCAACAGGTGTGATCACAGGGGTATCAAAAGAAAGTATCTTCTTGAAAGAAGCAAGATGTTTAGCTTTCAAAGCTTGAACTTTCTCTTCAATATGGAAGAATGATGATAGCATTGAGGTGGACATATCATGAATCTCTTGATGAGAGATGCTATCACCCTGCATATCTTTGTTAAAATTCTCACTCCCATTGGATGGAGTGGAGCAATCAACAGAAGTTAGATCATGCAACATTTGGGTCGTGGTGGTCTCACTTACCTTTGGAGAATGATTTTGAGTTTTCAGATGTTCAATGACTTGTTGTTGAGACTCAATCTTTTGTTTTAAACCTTCAATTTCTTTTTCCAATATGGTAGTTGGAATGTAAAATCTTTCTGAAATTAGTTTTGAACAATCTTTTTGAGACTCATTTTCAGGAATTGAAATGCTGTCTATTTCTTCTAACTCATAGATGGATCTTTTATGAGTTTTCTTGTATGTGTCATTAATAGCAACATAATCAATCTGAAATGGTTTTTGTCTTTCAACATCATCTGACTCAAAGTCATCCTCAGATGGTCTGATGAACTCTTGAATCATGCCAAGTCTAAGACATTTTTCATTATAAAGTGGACCAAGGTCTTCTTTTTGGATTTTTTCTAAATGTGATGGATTCTCATAACCCAACCCAAGAAGAAGTTCTGATCTATCAATCTTTGACTTATTGTAATAAGCAGTGAAATTCAGAAGAGGATTTTGTTCAATTTTATAGATTTTTTCTTGATAAAACAAAATGTTTGCTTTCAAATTCTCAACTTGTTTTTGAAGAGATTCAATTTCAACTCCCTTGAGAAAACAAGTACTGTTTAAATCAGAAATCTGTCTTTCATGTTTTTCACAGTTGGGTCTAAAATCTTTCATTTTATTTGTGAGAAACTCAACATCAGCTTGTCTTGCATTTGCTCTTATCCATTCATTGGTTTTCTCAAGCTTTAAGGTCTCAATGGTTTGCTTGAGTGAATGGACAGTCTTTTCAAGGTCTTGACATTTGTTGGTCAAATGAGCATTGGGTGAAACAACTTAAGAACTGTTACTTGACAAATGCATTTCTTTTAAAGAATCATAGTTCACTTTGAGAGCTTCATGAGCTATTGAGAGTTCTGAAAAATCTTCATTAATTTTATCAAACTCTTGTTTAGCCATTTTCAAATTGTTTTTCAAAGTAAGATTTTGCTTTGTCAAAGTGGCAGCAGTTGTTTGGACAGACAAGTAATCATCTTTGGAGATGAATTCTACCTCACTTGTTGTTAGTGAAGTAGTTTGTGAAGGATTGGTTGTTGAAGTGACAGATGTCATCAAGCATGTGAGATCTTCAGAATCAGCATCAATATCTCCAAATAGCCATGGTTTCATCTTTTGTTGTTTGGCTAAGAAATTCTTTCTGATCTCAAGCTCTGAATTCTTCATTGTTGTCATTGAAATAAATGAACAATGATTTGTAAACTGTTTTTGTTGTTTTTGATTTTCTGAAAAAACAATACGATTTTGATAAGATCGTATTAAAAAAAATTTGTTTGAAATTTTGGAACTAGAACGATCTTGAAGATGATCGTCCTTTGAATTTGTAACACCCCAACCAAGGCGGAACGATGAGATGTACAGAAAGTCGAGTATTCAAAACAAAGGATAATAGATAACATTCACCATAGCTTTAGTTGATAAAAATAATTTTACAATGCACAAGCATGTGAACCAATTCCCAAGTACAATACGTCTACCATACTTGGATATTGAGTCCACGAAACAAATAACAAATACATGAGATTATATACTACAATGATCAAGGCGGATTCCATTGCCCGTCACAAGGTTTGATCTTTGACTCCAAAGTGCAATGCAAATAATCATGATGCATATAATTCTTCAAAGCTTATGCTAATTCCTGAAAAGCATGAAGAAAAAGTGTCAACTACGAAAACGTAGTTGGTGAGTGCATAGGTTTACAAGTGAATCTCGTTACATATCCATTTCAAAATAGTTGAGAAATCCATGGTAAATTATAAAGTTCTCATTTGTCACATTTATCGTAAGAGAAAAATATATCAATCGATTAATTATTCATCATACCAAAACCATTTGGTCATCAATACTTCAATATTGCCAAATTCCGCAACTTTCAGATTCCATATAAGGTCCAATACCCAAACCGTATGTTCAAACCATAATACTCAACCATAAATAATATCGATACCACTTGGTCAATGGTAAGACTACCATGACATAATTCGATGAGATTGTTCTTGAGCCACTACTAAGACCCTTTCACGGCCAAATAATAATGATGATATGTCCCGAAGATATGTTAATAGAAGCACATGCTGTCAATCACATGCAATAATAATGAATGGGTCGTGCCATGGAGACGACCAATAATATATAAAGTAGATTAGAGCACCCCTAGGCAGACCGGAGATGAGGGCGGCCAGTCAACCCGCTGCCATCTTGGTGAGTGAGGGGACGAATCCTAGTTGCGCAACCCTCTAACTACAGGCCTCAAATGAGTTAATAGTAGTGTACAGGGGACCTCCGTTTGACAGTACTCAAGCTCATCATATAACATATACCACGTTGAACATACAATATAAATCCCATATCATTATCATTATTTCAAAGAATCATTTCATAAGAGAGAGTCATTTTAATTAATCATGCTTTTCACCCCGCAAGTAAAACATATAAAAGAGTTTGAAAGGGGGCTATGACTCACCTTGATATGCCGCATATTATATTCACTTATCCAAAATGGGTACTTCCCATCTATCGCTTCCTTAATCATATATCCGTCATATTCCTCAATCACATTCCAAGCCAAGACTATCCCTACGATAGGGCTAATATACGTAAGTTCCTATCTTAAGCCATCACTAAGAAATGCCGCTTTCATTATGTTGTCATCAATTATGGGATCCAAGTGTATTGTTAATATTCGCATCTTTTTTGTTGTAAAGATTGATGGTATAAAAGGTCACTTTCATTATATATGTAGTTATAAGTGGTTAGAATTTCGGTAACTTGCCTTCATTTGTGGTTTCATTTGGCATCTTAGGTTATCATATGAGAATGCTATATTAAGTTATATCATCCTTATTCATCATTTGATGTGCAACCGATTTTAGCACGAATTAGCATTTGTGATATCAATTTATAGTTTGGTTAACGTAATTACTTATGTCCATTCCACTTAGTTATCTTTTGTGTTATTTTTATTACACTTATCTTTTACTCGCATATTCCTCAATGTTTTATGATTATTTGGGTTCATGAAATTTGTTTAAGTATTATGGGCCATTACCAATTGGGCCTAAGTGTTTTGGGCTTTTAAATGATTTGGGCTTCGTTTATTTATTGGGCTTAACCTTAATTGGGTTGTGTGCTTAATGGGTTACATTGGTTATTGGGCTATATGGTTTATTGGGCCAAGTGGGCCTACTGATTTTTGGTCCTTTTGGGTTCACTAATTGGGCCGGTTTAGCCCGTTTTGGCCTTTAGTCCATTGCTTAGTCCATTACACAAGTTATTAGATTACTTACAAGTTTTCTGTTTTTATACAACAGATTTATGAAATGTTGGCCACTAATTCGGGGTTAAGGCTAAATATTTGGATCCTCCCGATTTTTATACAACAGATTTATGAAATGTTGGCCACTAATTCGGGGTTAAGGCTAAATATTTGGATCCTCCCGATTTTTATACAACAGATTTATGAAATGTTGGCCACTAATTCGGGGTTAAGGCTAAATATTTGGATCCTCCCGATTTTTATACAACAGATTTATGAAATGTTGGCCACTAATTCGGGGTTAAGGCTAAATATTTGGATCCTCCCGATTTTTATACAACAGATTTATGAAATGTTGGCCACTAATTCGGGGTTAAGGCTAAATATTTGGATCCTCCCGATTTTTATACAACAGATTTATGAAATGTTGGCCACTAATTCGGGGTTAAGGCTAAATATTTGGATCCTCCCGATTTTTATACAACAGATTTATGAAATGTTGGCCACTAATTCGGGGTTAAGGCTAAATATTTGGATCCTCCCGATTTTTATACAACAGATTTATGAAATGTTGGCCACTAATTCGGGGTTAAGGCTAAATATTTGGATCCTCCCGATTTTTATACAACAGATTTATGAAATGTTGGCCACTAATTCGGGGTTAAGGCTAAATATTTGGATCCTCCCGATTTTTATACAACAGATTTATGAAATGTTGGCCACTAATTCGGGGTTAAGGCTAAATATTTGGATCCTCCCGATTTTTATACAACAGATTTATGAAATGTTGGCCACTAATTCGGGGTTAAGGCTAAATATTTGGATCCTCCCGATTTTTATACAACAGATTTATGAAATGTTGGCCACTAATTCGGGGTTAAGGCTAAATATTTGGATCCTCCCGATTTTTATACAACAGATTTATGAAATGTTGGCCACTAATTCGGGGTTAAGGCTAAATATTTGGATCCTCCCGATTTTTATACAACAGATTTATGAAATGTTGGCCACTAATTCGGGGTTAAGGCTAAATATTTGGATCCTCCCGATTTTTATACAACAGATTTATGAAATGTTGGCCACTAATTCGGGGTTAAGGCTAAATATTTGGATCCTCCCGATTTTTATACAACAGATTTATGAAATGTTGGCCACTAATTCGGGGTTAAGGCTAAATATTTGGATCCTCCCGATTTTTATACAACAGATTTATGAAATGTTGGCCACTAATTCGGGGTTAAGGCTAAATATTTGGATCCTCCCGATTTTTATACAACAGATTTATGAAATGTTGGCCACTAATTCGGGGTTAAGGCTAAATATTTGGATCCTCCCGATTTTTATACAACAGATTTATGAAATGTTGGCCACTAATTCGGGGTTAAGGCTAAATATTTGGATCCTCCCGATTTTTATACAACAGATTTATGAAATGTTGGCCACTAATTCGGGGTTAAGGCTAAATATTTGGATCCTCCCGATTTTTATACAACAGATTTATGAAATGTTGGCCACTAATTCGGGGTTAAGGCTAAATATTTGGATCCTCCCGATTTTTATACAACAGATTTATGAAATGTTGGCCACTAATTCGGGGTTAAGGCTAAATATTTGGATCCTCCCGATTTTTATACAACAGATTTATGAAATGTTGGCCACTAATTCGGGGTTAAGGCTAAATATTTGGATCCTCCCGATTTTTATACAACATGCATGTAAAGATCTTGTATTTTCTCAACATGCAATGCATTATTTACTTACAAAACACATATTTACTGATAGTCAAACTCAAAAACATTAATGGATCATTGAAAAATTTATAGATAAAGATGTATTGAAATCGGTTTTGAGGGAACAACCTTAGATGGATCGAATATGGTGGTGATGGGGCTGATTTTTGAGACTTGTGACCACCCAATCGGCTTCATGCATGACTCTCAATGATAAATCAACAAGAAGGGTTATTATTACAATAGTTTAGATTAGATTTGAGTTCCATTTTGGCTTGCATGTGGCTCGAAATCAAGAAGGAAGGGGGCTGTTCGGACAGCCTCCTGGTCGTGAGTTTTGAGGCTGTTGGGGGCCGATTTCGCATCATCATCCATGCTCCAACCCTTCATGGCTTTGCTCCTTACATTATGGAAATGATTACTTGTTTGTTTGATGATTTATTGTTGCTCCCTAAATGTCTAGAAGGTCAATTCTCTTAATAAACCTCTAGGGATAGATACCTAGATAAATATAAGTAAGTTGTCCTAGTCGGAAATTGAGGGTTGTTACATCATTACCCCCTTAACAATAACTTCGTCCTCGAAGTTCGATCATTCATACGGTAGTAAAAATGGATAAACCAACAGTATGGGTGTCTACACGGAGACATAAAATGTGTGAAAGTCAAACAAAGTTTCATCACGATTCTTGGTTTCTTGCGAGCTTCTAACTCTAGGGTTGGGGCATCCATTCCTCGGTTCCTTAAAATTCCTCTTGATTAGAAACTTCGAAAAAGAGAAAGGTTACGAATGTCGCTCACTTCTTGAGACGACTGGAGATTAATCGCATGTAATCGTTACGGGCTGTCAATCTTGCCTAGATCAATACTAAATAATGGGATGATAATAAGAATGGCAATACGGAGGTGTAAAACGAACAAACGGCTCGTAACGTTAGTTACAATAAAGGCGGTAAGAAACGTTGGAATATCGATTGTTTGTGACTACTCATTTCCATTGGTCACTTGGTGTACTTTCCTTTATCGTTTGCTTTCTCAATTAAAGAAACGTCTCAATGGCTTCTCGCCTATCTTTATCTTTCTTCAGTTTGAAGTTGGACACGCTTGCCGCTACTTGAATCTATTGACTTCGTTTGTGATTAATCACTTGTTAAGGGATTACCCCCTTAACAAGAGTGATACTAGCTGAGGTGCCGAGTTGCACTATAATTGCAAAGGTACATCTTCGTAGTATCTCATTTTAGGGTTTTCTAGTGTTGTCTTTGTTATTTTATGGCGTTCGAGGAAATCATGAATTGGTTGATGATAGTTCCATCTTACTCCTCATACTCACCTTTTGTCTTTTCAACTTCGTCCTTATTTTCCCATAGTCACCTCTTTCATTATTCGCTAAGTCATATCGTTACCAATTTCTCTTGCTTTTGCCGATATTGGCTTCCAAATCGTTTTAAGGTACCTTTAATTACTTTCTTTTTACGCTAGAAGGACCATTATCTATGACTCATCACCGACAAATCTCTTTTAACATCGCACATATGACCTATTCGGTTCCTTTGCTATACCTACACATTCCTCATGATAGGATTTACACAATCCTTATGCTCTTAAGTAATCATATCACCACCATCATTTCAAGGTAAACACCTCGATGTCCTTATTCGTATGATCTAATCCTTTAAAATAATCCTTCTTAGGTCCTCCTGACCTCTACAAAACTTTCAATTACTTTGCTCTCCTGAGCCTCATATCCATTTTTAGCTTTCTAAGCTAAGCTTCTTTTCAAATACAATAACCTAATGTCCTTAGAAATTGTGACATAATATAATTTAGGGGAAACATCGGTTACTTTATCCTTTTCCTCAACCATTTGGTTCCCTTCATTTTCCTTCCGTTTTCTTATGGGTAACTATACTCCTAACTGTTTCGCCACTCAGATCCATCTGTTACTAGGGAAATCGTCATTTTGCTAGTCCTCGAAGTTAATTCAGGGGTACTTGTCAGATCATGGTGATACGGATCCTTTGATCCTAACTCATCACAAATGCGAATTATCCTTATCACCCTTCCGTTCAGACATTCCATAACTAGCTCTTCACTGAGTTTGTTAGTTGGTTGGAACTTAGTTCAGCGATCATCTCCCTTGATCGTCGCGGTAGTATGTGCCTTGAATTCTAGCGTCGCACTCCTTATTTGCTTTCACTACTAACTTAGCGATTTCATGTTGTTTTCCTTCTTCACTTTTCTTGGGCGCACTACTTCGTGGGTCGATGGTCCTTGACGATTGACCATGTGTTGCAAATTATCTTTCTTCACTCAAATTCATCTTGTCTTAGCTTACCTCCCTACGACCGTCAACCTTGAGGGGATACTCTTCACAGGTCATCGTGCTTCCTCTACTTATCAACCATACTCCTCTTTTAGCAAAGCTAGCTTCCATCGGGTGTTGGGCGTATATCGATTTCTCTTAGCTTAGTTGATACTCTCCACTAATAGATGGTCTTTCGATAGAGGTTTTCTAATTCGTATTCAAAGAATAACGCGTAACCGCCATAAAGATAAACGCCACCAGAACTACATCTTGTAGACGACGTCAATGCTTTCACTTTCTGTTTGTGTCAAATGATGTTTCTTTACTCTATCTCCTACTCCAAATCATCTTCAATGATGCTAGTGAATAACTCTCCTTGAAAGATAAAGTATAATCTTGCACTTCATACTCCTTGTTCGGGTATCTACCTTTGCTGTGATTACCCCCTTAACATTTTTCCTCTAGAAAAATGTAAGGGATTTCCTGCTCTTCATTTCATCTCGCCTTCCTTGACGTTCTTCAATTCAGCAATTTCTTATTCCTCCGTGTAACGAATCTCCATCTTCACACTTGTTTCGAAAAAGAAGGGATAGCTCGGAATCCTTTTTGTTACTCTTTAATCATGAGGGTTACTCGACACATCCTAGTATCTTATTGTCCTTAATTAGTTTTCTCCTTCCAATTACCTTCATTTTCCAGCATTGCTAGTGATCTCCTCCAAGTTTTAGGGACGTCCTTGTACTTAACCAAAAGTGACCTTCATGTCACTCAACCTCCCATTTGTTGACCACTCAATCTTTCTTTTTGGTCGATGAACATAGACAGTAAGGACCTTCGATTCTTTCTCTAAGTTATAGCTTAGTGTACTCCTCAATTGTGCTTCCTTGTACTTGACTGACTCACACATACCTTCCACGTTTTACGTTATGTACGTGATCCGATAGCATCTTCTATGCTATATAGTTATGCCAAGTATTTCACTTATGGATAACTGATGTCTCAACGTCTTTCGTATCCCTTGATGTCGCAGCAAGAGTATGGTACTAGTTACTTGATTCGCCATTGCGGAATGTTGCGTAAGTGGGTTGTATGTTGCTAGGGTACTAACCTTTGAAGAGAAACGGTTATGATCATTGCTTTGAATAATCAAGAATATAGAGTTTGGTTTCGAATGAATGAAATAGGAAATATAAAAACAAAAGAATCATCAAGACTCGAATCAGACTCCTTGCGCGAGTTAAAGAAATCACTTCTTTGTCTTCCGTTGTCCAATGAACTTCAACCTTTAATGACGTCAATATATGCCACACCGACTTAGATAATATGGATAACCGTTCGTGTACGCGTGTTATTATAGAGATATCGCACCAAATTTCGGAGCTGCAATCCCCAGAATGTGTCGTCTAGAATGTATATCGGAATGTGTTCTATCGGCGTCATCAAATCGTAATTTGGCTTTAATACCACTCGTCCTTCACAAGTCTCCAACCTCATTCGGCGTTTCCATATGTTTCGCACCATCTCAGATCGAATACAAAGGTTATGCGTAGTTTCTAAAAAGGATTAAGTCGCGTCATATCTTGGGGCTACAATTCTTAGGGTATATCGTCCAACGTTCGTGGGAAGATGTTCCACCAATGATATCGCGTTGTCATATGTCCATAATGAATAGTGGTGTCGTAAGAAATAGGATGGGGGATAATTTCAAAAGAGCACGAGTGAACGAATATTGGATTAGAGGGGTACTTAATGACAACTTCCATACTTAGGAAATTTCTAATTCATTTTGCATTTCTCAGGGACAATCACTAGTTCCCAAGCGGTCAAATCTCATCACGCAATATATATCTCAGTAGTACGGACTAACCACATTATAATCACATCTAGCAGGTGCCAATTCTCAATATTCAAATCTTAGAGCATAATAACTATCTCAATAATAAGGCGCAACTATATAATCATTAAATCGTTCATGCACTAGTCCTCAATTAGCTCAATCTTAGGGCGCAATAACTATCTCCATAGTAGGGCATGACTACATAATCATCGCAATATTCACGCGCTAGTTTCAAATAGCTCGAACTTAGGGAGTAAAGGCTCTTATATCCATATCGTCCATGAAATTTCATATCAACTCGTCAGGCCTATATTTTCTTTCTAAATCGATCATAAATAGTCAACGTCATTACTCAATAAATTGAACAAGTCATACCCCAAAATGATTTCGTGCCTTATAATAATCTCATTATTTTAAAGTGCATATGCAACTTAAAGTTCAACATCATGAATCATAAGGCTTTTACGCATGCATTCCTCACATAATTTCCACATTGCACATTAAACTTTCACATTGCATATTACAAACTTTCACATTGCACATTACAACTTTCACATTGCACACTATAAGCTTTCACATTGCAATCAAATCATGCCCAAATTCACATGTTATAGCATAGAGTAGCATGTATCAACGAATATCTTTCAATCTTATTCATTTCACTTCTAATGTGCAAAAGGAGAATCCTACTAAACTAGCATAATCCTCAAGTAAAGAAAGTCTCGAATCGTTATATATATGCTTAGGTGAATGTCTAAATGCAACACGTATGCCCATAAAAATGGATTTATTAAAGATCTTTTTCTCCTTTTTTTTTGAAAAGGAATCCTTTTGAACATAAGTCCAAGTGGCCGTTTGAGTTTTACATGGTCCTCTCATAATTAAACGTAGATTCATGACTTTACGTTTAATTATGGTCCTACCATGTAAAGCTCAAACTAGTCCGCTCAACCTTATGCTCGACTCGACTATAAAATTCGTTTTGAAAAGAGGCTATAGTCTTGGAATTCCCGGAGGAACCCCAATGTTCTCTATAACCTTAGTCTCTGATACCATTTTCTGTAACACCCCAACCAAGGCGGAATGATGAGATGTACAGAAAGTCGAGTATTCAAAACAAAGGATAATAGATAACATTCACCATAGCTTTATTTGATAAAAATAATTTTACAATGCACAAGCATGTGAACCAATTCCCAAGTACAATACGTCTACCATACTTGGATATTGAGTCCACGAAACAAATAACAAATACATGAGATGATATACTACAATGATCAAGGCGGATTCCATTGCCCGTCACAAGGTTTGATCTTTGACTCCAAAGTGCAATGCAAACAATCATGATGCATATAATTCCTCAAAGCTTATGCTAATTCCTGAAAAGCATGAAGAAAAAGTGTCAACTACGAAAACGTAGTTGGTGAGTGCATAGGTTTACAAGTGAATCTCGTTACATATCCATTTCAAAATAGTTGAGAAATCCATGGTAAATTATAAAGTTCTCATTTGTCACATTTATCGTAAGAGAAAAATATATCAATCGATTAATCATTCATCATACCAAAACCATTTGGTCATCAATACTTCAATATCGCCAATTTCAACAACTTTCGAAATTCCATATAAGGTCCAATACCCAAACCGTATGTTCAAACCATAATACTCAACCATAAATAATATCGATACCACTTGGTCAATGGTAAGACTACCATGACATAATTCGAAGAGATTGTTCTTGAGCCACTACTAAGACCCTTTCACGTCCAAATAATAATGATGATATATCCCGAAGATATGTTAATAGAAGCACATGCTGTCAATCACATCCAATAATAATGAATGGGTCGTGCCATGGAGACGCCCATAAATATATAGTAGTTAGAGCACCGCGAGGCCAGACTGGCGATGAAGGTGGCCACCAAGGCAGACCAAACATCCCACCGTTACCTATAATAGTGGATGAGGGGACAAGTCCTAGTTGCGCAACCCTCTAACTACAGGCCTCAAATGAGTTAATAGTAGTGTACAGGGGACCACCGTTTGACAGTACTCAAGCTCATCATATAACATATAACACGTTGAACATACAATATAATTCCCATATCATTATCATTATTTCAAAGAATCATTTCATAAGAGAAAGTCATTTTAATTAATCATGCTTTTCACCCCGCAAGTAAAACATATAAAAGAGTTTGAAAGGGGGCTATGACTCACCTTGATATGCCGCATATTATATTCACTTATCCAAAATGGGTACTTCCCATCTATCGCTTCCTTGATCATATATCCGTCATATTCCTCAATGTTTTATGATTATTTGGGTTCATGAAATTTGTTTAAGTATTATGGGCCATTACCAATTGGGCCTAAGTGTTATGGGCTTTTAAATGATTTGGGCTTCGTTTAGTTATTGGGCTTAACCTTAATTGGGTTGTGTGCTTAATGGGTTACATTGGTTATTGGGCTATATGGTTTATTGGGCCAAGTGGGCCTACTGATTTATGGTCCTTTTGGGTTCACTAATTGGGCCGGTTTAGCCCGTTTTGGCCTTTAGTCCATTGCTTAGTCCATTACACAAGTTATTAGATTACTTACAAGTTTTCTATTTTTATACAACAACCTATATGTGTCCACTTATTATGTGAATTTTGGCTTAATTTATAAAGAATGTTTACTACCTCGAAATATTTTTATAAATGGAAGTGGTCAAAACAGCCACTGTTCTGCATACTCGAAAGTTTTATAAAAGTTCTTTGGGTTTTGCTCTTAATAAAAATTCCATGATTTTATTTTAAGTTAAGGACACATTGGACTTACTTTCCACCAAGTATGGCCTCCTGGACCCTTTTGGTTTAGGAGATAAAAATTGTTAAAGTTTATAAAATATTCATACAAAATTACAGTTTTGACTAGTTTCAGTAGAAAAATCATATCTTTCTTTTCGTTCAGTATTTTTAAGTAATTCCAGTTGGAGGTTAAACTTAACTCGTTTATCTACAACTTTTATTTTGAAAGTTTTTCTTGAATCTGCCCTCACAAGCTCAGTTTATCCGTTCCAAGACAGAAGATGGATTCTGTCAGAAAGTGTTTTGGTCCAAACAACTCACCAATGACTTAGTTTGCTTATCTTACACTCTTAATCACCTCTCACATGTTTGCCATTCACTTTTGTGTTATTTTTATTACACTTATCTTTTACTCGCATATTCCTCAATGTTTTATGATTATTTGGGTTCATGAAATTTGTTTAAGTATTATGGGCCATTACCAATTGGGCCTAAGTGTTATGGGCTTTTAAATGATTTGGGCTTCGTTTAGTTATTGGGCTTAACCTTAATTGGGTTGTGTGCTTAATGGGTTACATTGGTTATTGGGCTATATGGTTTATTGGGCCAAGTGGGCCTACTGATTTTTGGTCCTTTTGGGTTCACTAATTGGGCCGGTTTAGCCCGTTTTGGCCTTTAGTCCATTGCTTAGTCCATTACACAAGTTATTAGATTACTTACAAGTTTTCTATTTTTATACAACAACCTATATGTGTCCACTTATTATGTGAATTTTGGCTTAATTTATAAAGAATGTTTACTACCTCGAAATATTTTTATAAATGGAAGTGGTCAAAACAGCCACTGTTCTGCATACTCGAAAGTTTTATAAAAGTTCTTTGGGTTTTGCTCTTAATAAAAATTCATACAAAATTACAGTTTTGACTAGTTTCAGTAGAAAAATCATATCTTTCTTTTCGTTCAGTATTTTTAAGTAATTCCAGTTGGAGGTTAAACTTAACTCGTTTATCTACAACTTTTATTTTGAAAGTTTTTCTTGAATCTGCCCTCACAAGCTCAGTTTATCCGTTCCAAGACAGAAGATGGATTCTGTCAGAAAGTGTTTTGGTCCAAACAACTCACCAATGACTTAGTTTGCTTATCTTACACTCTTAATCACCTCTCACATGTTTGCCATTCACTTTTGTGTTATTTTTATTACACTTATCTTTTACTCGCATATTCCTCAATGTTTTATGATTATTTGGGTTCATGAAATTTGTTTAAGTATTATGGGCCATTACCAATTGGGCCTAAGTGTTATGGGCTTTTAAATGATTTGGGCTTCGTTTAGTTATTGGGCTTAACCTTAATTGGGTTGTGTGCTTAATGGGTTACATTGGTTATTGGGCTATATGGTTTATTGGGCCAAGTGGGCCTACTGATTTATGGTCCTTTTGGGTTCACTAATTGGGCCGGTTTAGCCCGTTTTGGCCTTTAGTCCATTGCTTAGTCCATTACACAAGTTATTAGATTACTTACAAGTTTTCTATTTTTATACAACAACCTATATGTGTCCACTTATTATGTGAATTTTGGCTTAATTTATAAAGAATGTTTACTACCTCGAAATATTTTTATAAATGGAAGTGGTCAAAACAGCCACTGTTCTGCATACTCGAAAGTTTTATAAAAGTTCTTTGGGTTTTGCTCTTAATAAAAATTCCATGATTTTATTTTAAGTTAAGGACACATTGGACTTACTTTCCACCAAGTATGGCCTCCTGGACCCTTTTGGTTTAGGAGATAAAAATTGTTAAAGTTTATAAAATATTCATACAAAATTACAGTTTTGACTAGTTTCAGTAGAAAAATCATATCTTTCTTTTCGTTCAGTATTTTTAAGTAATTCCAGTTGGAGGTTAAACTTAACTCGTTTATCTACAACTTTTATTTTGAAAGTTTTTCTTGAATCTGCCCTCACAAGCTCAGTTTATCCGTTCCAAGACAGAAGATGGATTCTGTCAGAAAGTGTTTTGGTCCAAACAACTCACCAATGACTTAGTTTGCTTATCTTACACTCTTAATCACCTCTCACATGTTTGCCATTCACTTTTGTGTTATTTTTATTACACTTATCTTTTACTCGCATATTCCTCAATGTTTTATGATTATTTGGGTTCATGAAATTTGTTTAAGTATTATGGGCCATTACCAATTGGGCCTAAGTGTTATGGGCTTTTAAATGATTTGGGCTTCGTTTAGTTATTGGGCTTAACCTTAATTGGGTTGTGTGCTTAATGGGTTACATTGGTTATTGGGCTATATGGTTTATTGGGCCAAGTGGGCCTACTGATTTATGGTCCTTTTGGGTTCACTAATTGGGCCGGTTTAGCCCGTTTTGGCCTTTAGTCCATTGCTTAGTCCATTACACAAGTTATTAGATTACTTACAAGTTTTCTATTTTTATACAACAACCTATATGTGTCCACTTATTATGTGAATTTTGGCTTAATTTATAAAGAATGTTTACTACCTCGAAATATTTTTATAAATGGAAGTGGTCAAAACAGCCACTGTTCTGCATACTCGAAAGTTTTATAAAAGTTCTTTGGGTTTTGCTCTTAATAAAAATTCCATGATTTTATTTTAAGTTTAGGACACATTGGACTTACTTTCCACCAAGTATGGCCTCCTGGACCCTTTTGGTTTAGGAGATAAAAATTGTTAAAGTTTATAAAATATTCATACAAAATTACAGTTTTGACTAGTTTCAGTAGAAAAATCATATCTTTCTTTTCGTTCAGTATTTTTAAGTAATTCCAGTTGGAGGTTAAACTTAACTCGTTTATCTACATTAATGGATCATTGAAAAATTTATAGATAAAGATGTATTGAAATCGGTTTTGAGGGAACAACCTTAGATGGATCGAATATGGTGGTGATGGGGCTGATTTTTGAGACTTGTGACCACCCAATCGGCTTCATGCATGACTCTCAATGATAAATCAACAAGAAGGGTTATTATTACAATAGTTTAGATTAGATTTGAGTTCCATTTTGGCTTGCATGTGGCTCGAAATCAAGAAGGAAGGGGGCTGTTCGGACAGCCTCCTGGTCGTGAGTTTTGAGGCTGTTGGGGGCCGATTTCGCATCATCATCCATGCTCCAACCCTTCATGGCTTTGCTCCTTACATTATGGAAATGATTACTTGTTTGTTTGATGATTTATTGTTGAGTTTTAGGGGTGTTTTCACCCCATTTTTCTGCCAAGAAAGAGAGGAGAGGAGGAAGAGAGTTGAGAGCATTTTGAGAGGTGTGTGTGTGTTGTGTTGTGTGAGAAATGGGAGGGGGGTGAGAATTCCCAGCCATATTCACGTGAGAGAGAGTGAGAGGAGAGGTAGAAGGCTTGTTTATTGGCTAGAGGGAGTGGTGGTTGCATGCCCATTGGTTAGTAAAAGGTTGGTGGTGTGGATTTTGAATGTAGTAATGTATTTGGATGTGTAAATGACTAGATTCGATATACATATATAAGTGTATGTATATGTGAGTGTAAGCCATTGAGGAGAGTGTAGTTATACATGTGTTATAGTGTAATAAGCTAGTTACACTCCTATTGGTTAGTTGAGGTGGATACATGTGTGTATGTATGAGCCGAAAATTTTCAAAACATAAATTAAATTTGTGGTGTTCAAATATTTGTATAGCGTGAGCATAATTGTATATCGACTTGATAAAATCCTTAAAGTGCATTGTTTATAGGTTGCATAACACATTCAAATGTTGTGTTCTATTTATGTATATCGTGTATGCAAATATATCAACATATATGTAATTGACTTGAAATTTTATTGATGTGCATTGTTATTATTTGAGTTGTTAAGTTATTTGGATTCTTGGATATTTCCTTGTTTAAATTATATTCTTATAAGTTGTTATTATGGTCCACTTTGAGATTGTCTTTCCTGATTATAATTATTGTGTTTGGCATTTCTAAGATAACTAGTCACCTATGGACATTTCATTGAACTAGAAGGCAAGTATCACTATGCCCTAAATGTCTAGAAGGTCAATTCTCTTAATAAACCTCTAGGGATAGATACCTAGATAAATATAAGTAAGTTGTCCTAGTCGGAAATTGAGGGTTGTTACAGAATTGGATGAAAAAATTATAGATAAAGATGTATTGAAATCGGTTTTGAGGGAACAACCTTAGATGGATCGAATATGGTGGTGATGGGGCTGATTTTTGAGACTTGTGACCACCCAATCGGCTTCATGCATGACTCTCAATGATAAATCAACAAGAAGGGTTATTATTACAATAGTTTAGATTAGATTTGAGTTCCATTTTGGCTTGCATGTGGCTCGAAATCAAGAAGGAAGGGGGCTGTTCGGACAGCCTCCTGGTCGTGAGTTTTGAGGCTGTTGGGGGCCGATTTCGCATCATCATCCATGCTCCAACCCTTCATGGCTTTGCTCCTTACATTATGGAAATGATTACTTGTTTGTTTGATGATTTATTGTTGAGTTTTAGGGGTGTTTTCACCCCATTTTTCTGCCAAGAAAGAGAGGAGAGGAGGAAGAGAGTTGAGAGCATTTTGAGAGGTGTGTGTGTGTTGTGTTGTGTGAGAAATGGGAGGGGGGTGAGAATTCCCAGCCATATTCACGTGAGAGAGAGTGAGAGGAGAGGTAGAAGGCTTGTTTATTGGCTAGAGGGAGTGGTGGTTGCATGCCCATTGGTTAGTAAAAGGTTGGTGGTGTGGATTTTGAATGTAGTAATGTATTTGGATGTGTAAATGACTAGATTCGATATACATATATAAGTGTATGTATATGTGAGTGTAAGCCATTGAGGAGAGTGTAGTTATACATGTGTTATAGTGTAATAAGCTAGTTACACTCCTATTGGTTAGTTGAGGTGGATACATGTGTGTATGTATGAGCCGAAAATTTTCAAAACATAAATTAAATTTGTGGTGTTCAAATATTTGTATAGCGTGAGCATAATTGTATATCGACTTGATAAAATCCTTAAAGTGCATTGTTTATAGGTTGCATAACACATTCAAATGTTGTGTTCTATTTATGTATATCGTGTATGCAAATATATCAACATATATGTAATTGACTTGAAATTTTATTGATGTGCATTGTTATTATTTGAGTTGTTAAGTTATTTGGATTCTTGGATATTTCCTTGTTTAAATTATATTCTTATAAGTTGTTATTATGGTCCACTTTGAGATTGTCTTTCCTGATTATAATTATTGTGTTTGGCATTTCTAAGATAACTAGTCACCTATGGACATTTCATTGAACTAGAAGGCAAGTATCACTATGCCCTAAATGTCTAGAAGGTCAATTCTCTTAATAAACCTCTAGGGATAGATACCTAGATAAATATAAGTAAGTTGTCCTAGTCGGAAATTGAGGGTTGTTACAGAATTGGATGAAAAAATTATAAGTATGGAAGAAAGAAGGTTAGGACGGTCTTGAAAGAAGATCGTCTTAGTAATTTGTTGAAGAAAGGTAAGACGGTCTTGGTGAAGATCGTCTTAAGAAAAGCTTAAGGAAAAAATTTTCTAAGTATAGAAAATTTAGGAAATTTGGACAGAATGAGGTTATGATCTCAGAATTGTTGAGCAAAACCAATCTCAAAGAGATTAGTTACCCAAGGAAGTGTGTGATTCCCAATCACAACAACTTCAAATGATTAAACCACAACACACAGTTCACACAGAACCAGAAAGTTAGGACGATCTTGGGAAGATCGTCTCAGCACAAAAGCTAGAAGATCACTATGACGATCTTGAAGGAGATCGTCTTAGGAAGATCGTCTTTAGGTCAATTAGCAAGAACACCAGAAAATGACAAAATAGTCGAATAATTCACTAATTTGCTTGTATCTCACTCAATTTTTAGAGTTAGAACTCGATCCAAACACAGAAATTCTCAGATTACAATCGCGCACAACCCTGGCAACAAATTCATTTCTCAAATCAACTCAAACTGAAAAATCAAATTCTCATCAGCTTTCCAAAAATTTTGGATTATGATCAAAACAGAGAATTGGATTCTGATATTTAACAGAATGATTATGGAGATGATTTAGAATGTATTTGTGGACAAAAACAATAAAATTGAGTGAAAATTGATGTTGAATTGGTGAAGAACAGTGACGGTTAAAAACGGTTATAGATATGAACACGAATTCTCAATTTTGAACAAAAATAGCACCAATCTGCATGAAATTTGTTCTGGATCGTTAACAGATTGTTGTTTTGCTCTGATACCACATGTAGAAACTAGCTTAATTCGTGTTATGGTGCGGAAGTAAGGTATTCAACAATGGTGGAAAGTGTGTGTGTTAGTGTGTGTTCTTGAGAGAGAAAGGTGTGTGTGTGGGGAAATCAGATTTATTTCTAAGCAAAAATGTGCAAAAGGTTACAAAAGTTGAAGGCTTGAGGGGTATTTATACTCTAAGTATATTACATAAGCTCCCCCTCAACCTTACAATTAATACACAAAATAAAATGTTTAGAAATACAACTAAGCACTATTTTATATTTCTAACACAAACCGTAACAAAGTAGAATGCAGGAAGGAAGGAAGGAACTATGGATGAGATGCTTGGGTGCCAATGACTATAAGGCTTCTCATAAAAGGAATTATGGGAGAGATGTTTCGGCTTCCTATAACGTCATGTATTCCCCTAAGAAAACCCATGTCTCAAGCAAGCAAACATACTGCAATTAGCACATATATATAAATTAAAATAATAAACAGAAAATGATTCCAGCAAAATACATACCTGTGACATATATAAACACAGGTCAAATTCTGCAAAAAAAAAATAATAATAAAAATAAAAAAATAGTGTCGATCAATTTCAATACCAGATGATCAATTAATTAATAAATTATAAAGTAGTAACATGAATGGAATTGTTGGTGCTAATAGGTCAAAATAATAACCCCAAATTTAAGGATTTAGAGATTTAGGCAAAAACTAATTCAATTGCTTATGAAAGACAACAAACCTGGTGGGACCGTTTGGTGGCTGGCCGGAAAAAAGGTGGTTGGCCGGATGGACAAACTGCGTTGGTAGGCTGGTGGTAGTAGTGGCGTGGTGATGTATTGATTTTTGATGGAACGAATTGAAGAAAGATCGTTTGCCTACCTTACATATAATAGCACCTCATTTATTGCAGGGATATGAAGTGAATTGGAGACCCAATAACATTGATGGAATTAAAGACAGATCTTTCGGATACCAAATAACACCTCATTTAATAAATGAAGGATATGAAACAATGATTACAACAAACAATAACACATAGTACTACATTTACACACAAAGATATAGATTATTATCGGGTAAACAAAACCAACTACATCATTTACTAAACTGCATTTACACACAAATATCAATTAATCGGATAAATAAAACCAATTACCTCATTGATTAACTACCATCCCAATATGAATGCAAAATAGGTAGCATAAACCACAAATACATATGCATTATAGTAAAGAAAAGTAATTAACACTATTAAGTACCCTAATAACCCTAGAATTTACCCTTTTTATGAAGGTCATACACATTAGATAACGGAACTCCATTCTTACTTCACCTATATAGAAAGTGGTAAGCTTCACCACGTGCACATACTCATGAGTAACGAGAAGAAGAAGCATTTTTATCAACTAGTCTACAACGACTCATATCACATCATTGCCCTTAGGGGTTATAAACAACTTCGTCACATAATCCGTAGTCATCATATAAGTACATTTCTGCTTCGGAATAACCAATTGTTGCATTTTTCCATATAGCGTTCGGTGCTCAGGTTTGACTTGAGCACAAGTCACACATTTTTGTACACACACTATCACATCACTCTTGATATTTGGCCATCATAAAATGGGTTTCAAATCAGCATACACCTTTGTACCACCTGGATGAATATAATATTAGGACCTATGGGTCTCTTCAACTTAGCATAGCCAAACTCATTGAACTTCTTACATAGTCTTTTCTACTTTCACTTTACATTTCATCCGTTTCGTCATTTATTTGGTTCAATCTTTAAATCAAAACAAGTAATCACCTCATTTCTTCAACCTTCATAAGTAGTACACACATTACATTCAGCGAAGACTATTCATTTGGTGGATAAGACCTTCCGACACATATCCTTATTAACTTGCTGCTATGACTCACATGATTCATTGAACAAAGGGTCGACTCGCCATAACTTTTGATGCATAACATATCCCTCCATAGAGTCTTATTGTTAGACCATAATACCCAATTTGTTCATAATAAACTTTCTTAGCTCACCACAAAACCTTCAGTCACCTTTGAGCTAATCAGATCACTTCTTTAACGATCCCAACTTTATGAACTATTATCTTCATGATCTTTGGCTCCACAACTTTCCTTTCAATAACATGTCGTATCATGAAGTGACATCCAAAGCCTATGGCATAACCATGGTTGCATATGAACACAACAATAAACCTCAATGCACCATCGCACAATCATATGATTTTTCCTGAGTTTCTAAACCATTCTTCCTCTTTCCCATCAATCTAGGGGTGATAAGCACAATTTAAGTTCACCTTTCCCTTCATACTTTGCCAAACATATTTGAAAATTATTTACATAACGACCGTCTTGATTTGAAGCATTCAACAATTAGTTTTTCACACTTTAAGAGAACTTCTTTAACATACATCTTTTCTTTCATGTCCAATGAAACGGTGCATTAGTTCACCAGGAAGTAAACATTCTCGGACAACTTGTTTACTAATAGCTCATATCATTATGTTTAGCTTCCTACGCAACCTTGTCTCTTAGTCCATGATAACGTGACTCCTCACTTCCATTAAAGGATCATTAAATAATTATTTTGTAACAAAACTTTCGGTGTCTAATCTTGGCTTTCAACCCAATCACACGTAGACATATAAGATTTACTACACCTCGTATCATAATAGGTCGTATCACATTTCAGGCGGCATCCAAATAAACATGTCACTACAGTTCATAAGCCTCCTCAAGTACAACTTTTGGTCAATTCGTTCTCGGATACCGAAATCTTACTTTTAACTTATTACCTCATGATGGTTTATCTCGACTCTACTGACTATGCTCCAGTTCTACTACATTCTTTGTCCCAATGAACATTACCTTGAGTTGATTTTCCGTAGTCAAGCACTCACTATAACCTCGCAACCACGGACTTATCTAAAAAATAGAACTTTATTCTTTTCAACATTAAGCGTCAGCTGCTCCCTTAGCTTTTACTCACTTTTGACGAATTTAACACTAAGCCTCTTCGGGTTGGAAATCGTAATAACGCTCTTTACGCAAACATAATGTTCCTCATCATACTTAGAATAGGCAAGATTTTTTTTTTTTTTTTTTTTTTTTTTTTTTTTTTTTTTTTTTTTTTTTTTTTTTTTTTTTTTTTTTTCTTTTTTTTTTTTTTTTTTTTTTTTTTTTTTTTTTTTTTTTTTTTTTTTTTTTTTTTTTTTTTTTTTTTTTTTTTTTTTTTTTTTTTTTTTTTTTTTTTTTTTTTTTTTTTTTTTTTTTTTTTTTTTTTTTTTTTTTTTTTTTTTTTTTTTTTTTTTTTTTTTTTTTTTTTTTTTTTTTTTTTTTTTTTTTTTTTTTTTTTTTTTTTTTTTTTTTTTTTTTTTTTTTTTTTTTTTTTTTTTTTTTTTTTTTTTTTTTTTTTTTTTTTTTTTTTTTTTTTTTTTTTTTTTTTTTTTTTTTTTTTTTTTTTTTTTTTTTTTTTTTTTTTTTTTTTTTTTTTTTTTTTTTTTTTTTTTTTTTTTTTTTTTTTTTTTTTTTTTTTTTTTTTTTTTTTTTTTTTTTTTTTTTTTTTTTTTTTTTTTTTTTTTTTTTT
Organism: Erigeron breviscapus; assembly: GCA_034093135.1. NCBI lineage: Eukaryota > Viridiplantae > Streptophyta > Magnoliopsida > Asterales > Asteraceae > Erigeron > Erigeron breviscapus. The sequence goes on from CM067172.1 coordinate 93,826,250, forward strand.
TTTTTTTTTTTTTTTTTTTTTTTTTTTTTTTTTTTTTTTTTTTTTTTTTTTTTTTTTTTTTTTTTTTTTTTTTTTTTTTTTTTTTTTTTTTTTTTTTTTTTTTTTTTTTTTTTTTTTTTTTTTTTTTTTTTTTTTTTTTTTTTTTTTTTTTTTTTTTTTTTTTTTTTTTTTTTTTTTTTTTTTTTTTTTTTTTTTTTTTTTTTTTTTTTTTTTTTTTTTTTTTTTTTTTTTTTTTCAATAATGCAAGTAACCGGATCACACATAAGCATAACCCCTAATCAGGAAATAACAAATCACAGATCCAAGAAGTCCAAGTCCAAGGCCAATTCTAGCATAATCAAGTAATCAATCATCCAATACGTTTTTGAGCTAACCTGTCACCTGAAAAGTGTACTAAAACAGGTCAACATAAAGTTGGTGAGTTCGTAGGGGTAAGTAATAGGAATCAAGTGTGTCGGGATAACAACCGTTAACGATATACGAGGATTAGAATACCTAATCACGTTTACACAAGTCAATACAAGTCACCGTTTACGTTCAATAACGATTCATATAACGATTAATAACGTTCAATAACGTAGGCTCAACAACCCATAACGTGAGTATAAAGATACCCATAACGTGGATTCAACAATCCATAACGTGAGTATAAAGATACCCATAACGTGGATTCAACAATCCATAACGTGAGTATAAAGATACCCATAACGTGGATTCAACAATCCATAACGTGAGTATAAAGATACCCATAACGTGGATTCAACAATCCATAACGTGAGTATAAAGATACCCATAACGTGGATTCAACAATCCATAACGTGAGTATAAAGATACCCATAACGTGGATTCAACAATCCATAACGTGAGTATAAAGATACCCATAACGTGGATTCAACAATCCATAACGTGAGTATAAAGATACCCATAACGTGGATTCAACAATCCATAACGTGAGTATAAAGATACCCATAACGTGGATTCAACAATCCATAACGTGAGTATAAAGATACCCATAACGTGGATTCAACAATCCATAACGTGAGTATAAAGATACCCATAACGTGGATTCAACAATCCATAACGTGAGTATAAAGATACCCATAACGTGGATTCAACAATCCATAACGTGAGTATAAAGATACCCATAACGTGGATTCAACAATCCATAACGTGAGTATAAAGATACCCATAACGTGGATTCAACAATCCATAACGTGAGTATAAAGATACCCATAACGTGGATTCAACAATCCATAACGTGAGTATAAAGATACCCATAACGTGGATTCAACAATCCATAACGTGAGTATAAAGATACCCATAACGTGGATTCAACAATCCATAACGTGAGTATAAAGATACCCATAACGTGGATTCAACAATCCATAACGTGAGTATAAAGATACCCATAACGTGGATTCAACAATCCATAACGTGAGTATAAAGATACCCATAACGTGGATTCAACAATCCATAACGTGAGTATAAAGATACCCATAACGTGGATTCAACAATCCATAACGTGAGTATAAAGATACCCATAACGTGGATTCAACAATCCATAACGTGAGTATAAAGATACCCATAACGTGGATTCAACAATCCATAACGTGAGTATAAAGATACCCATAACGTGGATTCAACAATCCATAACGTGAGTATAAAGATACCCATAACGTGGATTCAACAATCCATAACGTGAGTATAAAGATACCCATAACGTGGATTCAACAATCCATAACGTGAGTATAAAGATACCCATAACGTGGATTCAACAATCCATAACGTGAGTATAAAGATACCATAACGTAGATGAACGTCAACCAAACAAACCCCATTTCAGAATCGTTCCATAATCATCAATTTGGATAATTATTAGTTTTTGACCTAATTTAATAAATATAAACCCTAATTTCATTGTAATTCGGTTTTAACCCGAAATTTGTCCAAAAATCGTTTATGTTATACTTGTGACATGTTTACAAACATATTTTACTACAAAGATTTGGCTTATAACATCCTACAAAGAATAAATTCGATTTTTGACCCATTAGTTCCTTTAGAACCCTAATTTTGACTAAAAAGGATTTTGACTTGCAATTTGACTCAATATTATTTGTATAAGATTAAAACAAGCTTACAAACATAAAATAATAGTTTTGAGACGAATTTGACTTACCAAATCTCCCACTAGAAGCTCAAACCCGAATTTGACCCGTTTATGATGAATTCTTGCACTAAGGAACCCGAATTTGTGTTATGATACTTAGAAGATGTGAATGATGATATTTCTTGTATAAAATTTAGTTCAAAAACATTGAATGATGAGGATTTAATGAGAGAGAGGGGTTTGCAAGAATTTGTGAATCTTGCATTTGCTTGAGAGAGAGAAAGAGAGATAAGAGTGTGTGTTTGGGTGAGGAGAGTGTAAGAGATTGGGTGGGTGGTTTGGGAATAGGTTGGGTCAAGTATGGTAGTTCATGGGTCATGGGTCGACCCATGGATTACCCGATTACATTTCTAGTTGATTTAAACGTCACGTTACGTCATACACCGACTTAATACCGTAATAAAATCTCGACTAGTATAATTCACGTCATAAAATCGTCAAATAGCGTTTAAGTCATTTCATTATCCAAGAATAAATTAAATTAGCACACGTCAAGTCAACGGGTCGATTTAAATAAAATTTCACTAAATTGTGAAGTCAAATTACATTTAATCACGTTTAGTCACGTTTAATACGAGTCAAAAATCACGAATGTTACACAACAGGGTCTTTCGTTATCATGAAGGTATTTCGAGAAACTCGATAGGGTCATAATGAGGGTAAGAATAACTTTATCAGGACTTTCATCGTCAACATATGGTAGCAACATCGTAAATCTACCTTATATAATAAATACCTCCCACAATCGAAAACATTAACTTCTTCCTATAATGGAGCACATAACGGAAAATGCGTTTGCATGAAAGTAGCACTAGTCACACATCAATTGAAGGTTCGACCTCACAATGGCAACAAAACCGGGAACATTATTAGAACGTCTCAAAACTACGGGTGGCCTCGACTTTAGAATTATAATCTTTGCCTAACATGAGTAATCACACAGGCAAAAAAAAACATAATCAATTCGGAATCAAATGCTCTTGAAAACTTTTACTTCATATGCTTTAAGAAACTATAAATAACCCCATCATCATATCTCTAAACTTTTCTTAAGGGAAAACTCTTTATCTTGAGGAGCAGTCATACATAAAATTTTGTACACATGTAGGATATCAACATCACCTTTACACTCATGCAATATAAGGAAGAATCTCCACCTATAGGTACTTGTCCCAATCGTCATATATCATCCCGTAGCGAAATCAAAGCTAAACGAGTCATAAATCCAAAACATACCAAAATATGTGCCGCATGTCGTCCAGTCCGACCAAGTACCCTATGTTTTTAACCATTAAACGAATTCTTTTCCAAACTCCAACCTTAATCCCAAGCACAACTTTAACACTTCGCAGCTCGAATGTAGCCTCACATCCTAACGTAGTGTTCATAGAATGGAAGAGTTTCATGGTTAAGGGTTCAATCGACTTTAGTGTTAACTTCTTTACTTGCTTCAGCTTCATCATTCTTTAATCCATAGATATATGACTACTCTTCACGTGGTTAAATATGCTATCATCCAGTGATTCCATCATTCTCATCTTCACTTCATTCGGATCAGCACAGACACAGTCTCACAAAGACACACATATCGTGATACATTTACAATTACGTTCGCGACCGGAATTGTAACTATATCCTTCCATACGTGTGCCCGGTAACCCTTCTATGCCTCACCTACTTATAACCCTTCAAGTATCCAACATCAACTCTACTCGTCAAACTTCAAGTCTATGTCCTTTAAGCCCGTGGGCTCAACAACATAATACAACACTTCATAGAAATCTTACCAACTTTGTTACTTTCTACTCCGGTCAACACAAGCATGGCCATACAAACACGCTCACGTCGTGATACGCTTGCAATTATGTTCCGGACCATAATTGTAATTGCATCACTTCACATGCATGTTAATTACCACATTTGTATATCACACTCTTTCACCAATTCCATTCACACAATCCTTATCATTCATACAACATCACATTTCCATTGTCTTCCTTGTCACTAACCTCGTGGGTTGGACACCATTGACGGGACACCATTTCACCTAATCCAACAAATTTTCTTTCATTTCAACCACCTCCCACATAAATTACAGCGCACATTTATCAAATTCAGTTAGGGAAATAGTACATCACCTCGGGGACCGTCTATCGTAGCAATAGAATAATTAGCGACGGAGAAGCGAAGAAACGGAAGAATAAAGGCTAAAAACATATTAACATATCAATAAACAATCATCACATAGCCTTAATCCTGCACTCTCACTCAATCCCAAACCCATCCTAAGGCATTTCATCTCAAAGGCTAAGCATACCAACTTAAGCCTAACTAGATCTCTATCGGTTTAAGTCCAATTCCTATGGCAAACCTATAGTCCTTGGTTCACTTAAACCGTTTCTCTGATACCATCTTGTAACACCCGTCGTTTAAAAATATGGATTTCCAAAATCTTTCGCCTAACGGCGTCAAACAAAGCGGAAGTAAACTTTAAAAGACCAAACCAACAAAATCTGTTTGGTTCATTTATTAACTGGTGTTACTAGCTATATCTCAAAACAAGTTCAAATGGAAACCCATCGGTTGCCCAACATTAAACAACCGACAACATAGTAAACGTAAATCATAAATGTCTAATCATAAAGCAATCATCTAAAGCGAGCAGCCACTATGGGTAACTATAGCCATCCTCATTGCAATCTACCCATGCCTCGCACTTCTCACATCTACGTGCTCTCTAATGTTGGACCTGAGGGCACAACACATTTAAAAAGAACAAGTGTTAGCTAACGAATTACATCTCACATAACAAATCATCACATCAAACATCTTCATATAGGATGGGTCATCCTAAATGTGCCTAGGCATCTTTTGCATCTTCACATATAACATCTAACATCTTTGTATTTGTGACATAAGTCACGCATCTCATATAACATATACATCTTTGTAAGGGTGACATAAGTCACACCCGACTAGATGGACAAACCTTACGGCTGTACATCAATGTCGTTAAGGAATGGCAAGCCAATCCCGGAGTAATCCATATGTTCAAGATAAGTGGGGCGGGTCAGACCTCCCGTATTACTCTTCACATCTTTGACCATGTTGCAAGGAGCTACCCAAGCAACCACATCTACGCACCCGCCGGGCAAGGGCAAGTACGGGTTAAGCTTAACACTTTCATCTAAAATTACGAGCTTGATTTCACATCTCATATGGTTTAGGTGTTCATATTACCTAAACATTATCACATATACATCTTAACGTTTGGGCCCTTAAACGTGCACGTGTCATGGCAACTAAATAAGTCTAGTGAACTAAATGCACAAGCCATGCAATCATGCACATTTCACATATCATGACATTTCAATTCATCTCAAGACATTACATAACATTTCATAGCATATCATTACATTTCATATCATAGGGACTGCATTTCAGGCCTTAATAGTCATTTACATAGCCCATATCACCTCCCGTGTAACTCCGAATACCCATAAGCAATCAAGATATCATTTGGGAAGTTATTATATGAAAACCATGTTTTTTGTTGAACCCTCAGCGTGTGAAAGTAGTGTATCTTACCTCGTTGAAGCGTACAACAAATGATAACGTAAGTTACCAAGCTTTGCAAGTATTCCCGACTACCTATAAGCATTGAACGACCATAATGAGCTAAACAAGTACCTACTTACTTAAATTCATGAATCAAGCCTAAATATCTATAAACATGACCCATGACAAGGCTTGATGCATCAGACATTCGATTAATACTTTAGAGCTTACATAACTCGACGGAACTCGGCATTCACTCACTAAATTAACCTTTCTGAGAACTTGACATCATAATCATCTTTTAAAAGCATTACCATTAGAAAGTAGACTCTCTCACGATTCCGTGGATAGCTTATTTGTCAAAAACGGAGTTACGGTTCAAAAGTTATGGCCTTTTGAAAATTATGTCGCTATTGCGTCGCAATGGGATAATTGCGTCGCAACTTAAGTCACTGCATTTTTGTTGCGCCTCAACTAAGTAGTTGCGCCGCAACTAGCCCCGATTCTGCACAAACCTCATTGTTTAACCTCCAAAACTTAACCAAACACCCCCCAAATGACCCCAAACCTTATGAACGACTTTTGTACCTCAAAATTCATCATTTTAAGACCATAATGATGCAATGAAATCATTGATTAACCCCTACTTGATTTGCATCACAATAACAAACGTTTTAGGTTACCGAATCGATTAAAACTCACGATTTTGACATCAATTGATCCTCTAAAGATCTAGATCAGTTATGGAATGAATTATATGATTGAAAAGACATAAAATCAATGTTATTATACCTTTAACACCTGGAGATTACAATAAGGATGCAAAAGGCTTGATCAATGACACCCGAATCAACACGTTTGAAGAAGGTTTGCAATGGAAATCGAATGGAGAAGGAGGGACGGTTTTGGGGAGGCACAAGAAGGTTTAGGATCTGATTAATGTCAATTAGGTTAGCCTAATTGACCCCTAAAACCTTCAAACGTTCACAATTAAGTCCCTCCACTTCACATCTTTACATCTAAGGCTTAAACAACCTAACGGGAATACTTCTCAACATATTAAACACATTTAATCATCTTTGACATCTTAAACACATTAACATATACATCATTAAGGCATTGAAGCCTCACACATATAGCACATTAACCACATATAAGCATTAAATCTCCTAGAGACTTCACGGACACAAGGTGTTGACTTAACGACACAAGTCAACCGTTAATTAAAAGTTCGGGATGTTACATTGTATCTTCAATTCGGATTGTCATCTCCATGGAATTATGATTTGATGATGAAATTGGGGTGTTAGGAAGGTTAGAAACTGCTCCTTGCGTGTGAGAAAGTGTCAGGTTAACTTCCAAAATCGTGAATACTTTTGATATAAACTGGAAATTAAATAAAACCATAAAAGTCGGAATTTTCTTTAGTACTAGCGTCTCAGATGGTAGCAGCCAGCGTCCCAGGCGCTCAGCCAATTTTCCAGTTTTTTCCTTTATCCTGCTCAAACATTCCAGACGCCAAGCAAATTTGGCCCAGCGTCCTAGACGCTGGGTTCTGCCGTCCCAGACGGTGCTCCAGATCTTCAGATTTCCAGTTTTTATCTTCTTGACTTCATTTGACTCATTCTTGATCCATTTAACTCCAAATCATCACCTGTGACCTGAAACCACTTGACAAACATAAACGCACCCTAATCGTCTATTAACCTTCACAAAACATGTCAATTTCACACATTAAGGTCATGCAAATTAGGCGTTTATCACGCGGGTGCTTTGAAACAACATATACTAAAAGAGTAATTCACATCTCTAGAGAAAGAATGTATGCTAATTAATGAAATAATTTTAACTCAACTAGTGTTATACTCGGCCGTTGGCTGGGGATAACAAATGGACACAGAATTGAATGCAGGTCATTAATTTTAACATGTCAACTGTTACCGTTACAAAAAAACCACATCCTTAAACAATACGTAAATCTTAAAACATAAAGCTTTGATGGCGAAATAAAAAATTGTAAACTATCTTGAAAGATAAAAATTAGAAGCTTGGTGTAATAAAAAAAGACTAAAGCGAAGTACCATGAATTATCAAACATAAAACTTTAATGGTTAAAATAATTTAAAAGTCTTTTAGGATTTAGTAGTTAAAGTGTGAAACACTAAAATGTTATCACCCTAAAAATAATACAATAATATAATTTAAAATATAGAGTTAATTACAGAAATCGTCCCTGTCGTGGTACCCAACTTGCAGGTTTCGTCCCTACCTTTCAAAAATTACAGTTTTAGTCCAAAAAACTTTGTCCCGTCAACACTTTTAGTCCAAACACGTAACGTCCGTTAAAATACCCATCACATGACCTGCACATGATGGGTAATTTCGTCATTTCCACAACACAGGACCAAAAGTGTAATTAACTTAACTTTGTACCTAAAACAAACTTAATATATACTTAAATGAGTAAATTACAATTTTGGTCCCTGTCGTGGGTCAAAAATTACAGTTTTCGTCCTTACCTTTCATAAATTACCGTTTTGGTCCAAAAAAGTTTTCTCCGTCAACGGTTTTGGTCCAATTCCTAAACGGACGTTTATTTCCCCATCACGTGACTTGCACGTGATGGGTACTTATGTAAATTAGCTGAAGAAACTGCCGTTTGACCCTATTAAAAACCCACCTACTTCACTTTTCATCCCCATAATTGAGATCGGTCTCTCTCTCTCTTCTCTCTCTCTAGTTTATTTATTTCCCTCCATAAATTAGGTATAATCCCCAAAATATAAGTCAGATCTTTGAAGCTAATGGTTTAAAGGTTGAAAAAATGGTGTTGAACGAGTGGCAACTTCGTGAAGAAGACGGCGATGACATCACAGATGTCGATTATGCTAGGGTATATGGTAAGTTTTTTTTAAATAATTTTTTCAAAATATTTTCCTTTAAAGTTCATATTTTTGATGCATGTATTGGTTATATTTACTAAATATATATATTTTTTATTTTTATAAAATAGGGAATAGCCGGGTATGTTCACTATCAAGATACACCATGGTGGTGCTTTCACTGAGTGGCCTGATAGGAGGTATGTTAATGGGAAGGTTTCTTATGTGGATTATGTCGATATAGATCTATTTTCAGTGTTGGAGTTGGATGAAATGATGTTAAAGTTAGGTTATAAGGCTGGGCAAATAATGTATTATCACTTTTTAACCCTAAATGGTAACCTAGATACTTGTAAGTCCCAACTCGATAGATGGTACTACTGAAGACACCTCTATGTCGATGGTGGAGTTACTTTGCAATATATGCACTGAACTGGAGACGACCAGTTGCAGTGTGTATATACCAAGTTCTAGATTGATTACTTATATAAAAGACAATAAGTAAAGAACAATGCAATAATACAAATAACTTGTAAGATAACTTGATGAGACAATATGTATTTTTCAATGTGTAATTTATTTATTGATATTAAACAAATTACAAGGTTGATGCGGAACCAAGATAATACACGAATGTAAATATCCTAACAACCTATGAAATACAATTGATCTATACTCGGAATTTCTCAAGACAATCGAAACACTTAAAGTTGTGAAATGTTCCTTTTAGCGATTGAGAGAAGATTGCACAAGTTCACCAAGAATATTGCAGGTTTGCAAAGTGTGAAGTGTTTGTATGTTTTTCACTTTGTGAGTTGAACACTTAAATTCTTGGTTGTGCAATGACTTGTATTTATAGGCAAAGTTAACATTGGGATGTTAACTTTAGCCGTACAAATGTGGTTGAGAGCATTTAAGGAATAGCATTTAATTCCTTAAAAGCAGTGTAAAGTCGCATGATAAAGCAACTTTACACAACCACCTTTATGTACCTTTTATTACTTAAATAATAAGACAAGGCTTATTATCCGGGTAAAGGTACATAAAGTATACAAGTCAATTCATCGTAATCAGTGTAAAGCTTTGTAAGGGCTTTCCACTGATGGTCTCCAGTTTGTAACTGACTAGAATGCCAACTGGGCTTCGCTGCCATTGACATTCTCTATCTTCCATTTGTTGTCTTCGACTTCAACTGGAATGATTCTTCAACTGGTCAGTTCTCAACTGGAGGAAGTCTTCAGTTGCGTTGACTGTACGGTGCAACTGGACTTCAATATATTTCTCGACAAATCTTCTTGCTCACCAGTTTTACTGGGTCACCAGATGCAACTGGTGACTGGTCAGTGTGAACTGGTGACTGGCCAGTTCCAGGTGAACTGGTCCTAACAAATTCCCCCTATTTGTCTAGAAATATAGTCTAAGTCTTTTTCTAGTTCTTGTATCTATACAAGTGTGAACTATAGAGACTTGTTCGATTTAAATCTATCTAAGTTTCTTAAGGCATTTTTATAGATCAATAAATGCCTTAGGTTTTTCTTTTAGGTTTGTTAGATTTTAATCTTTTATCTACCTTGTGGTTACAAACTGGTAACTTCATTTATACAAGGAAATGGAATTTATACAAGTTACAGAATGTAAATACAAATTACAAGTAGATAACTGAAGAAATAACTTAATGAGATGGCCCTTCGCCAGTTCTTCTTCTCTTGGCAACTGAAGAGATAGGCTGAGTATCTTCAGGATCAATATTCAACTTTTGCTCAAGATTTTCTTTATGTTGAATTTTCCCCCTTAGAAAGTTTACCCATGCTTTCTCAAACCTATTCTTTTGTGCCTTCGCATCTAGCACATTCACCATCTCAACCCATTCGCTGAACCCATATTGCATAGCACCAGGATTGTCAGTTTTAACCATGGCCCCCTGGTATAACTAACTTCGACTTGAAAGACTTTGGTGCCTGGCTTGATTGTTACATTTACACCATTAATAGTACCACTATGTCTTCTGGTTGACATGATCTGGGAGTAGTAGCTTCTAGCTTCAGATTCATTTGTAATTCTTATACTCCCAGCACCAGCAGCCAGTACAGCGGACTTGATGTCTTCATTTGAAACCTCGCCAGTTGGTTCAACAAATGTGCTAAGGTCAGCATCTCTAGACATTGGTCTTCTTGGTTGTGGAATCCTTCTTGGTGGATTCAAAACCTTCTTCACAACCTTCTTAACATTTTCAACTCGTTTAAGAATCCCACTGGCCCTTATCTCCTTAGCCTTCTCCACTGAAATATTTAAACTCCTGGCATCAAATTCTGCTTCATCCTCAGGATAGTGTCTGTCCAGTTCTACATCCAGCATTTCTTTCAACTGGTGAACTATCCTGGGATCATTCTTGATCCTAACATACTCCTCCTTAGTGATACCCAAAAGATTGGCATCACTCATATCAAGTAACTTGATTTATGCAAGATGTGCCCTGGCTTCAGCTTGGTTTCTTTGTTTCATTTTCTTTCTTTATTTGATATCATTTCCAAGTCTGGCCAGTCTTCTGCTATCACTATCTGAAACTGGAGGAAGTATATCAGCATTACCAGTTTCAAGCATTACATCAGTGGCCGGCTGGGCAGATGCTTCAACAGCCAAACCTTTACCCTTATCCAAAACAACATTCGCCCTATCACCATCATCACCAGATCCACCAACTCTTTGCTCACCAGCTTCAGTACTGGTAGCCACACTTAATTCTCTTCTAGATGGAGTCCTTCCAGGTGCAACTGGTGTAAGGACTGAACTTCTTTCCCCCTTGGCAGCATCTAGACCTGCCCTAATTGCTTCCCATTCAGAGGGGTGAGATGGCAACCAGTCAAGAGGCTGCCATGACTGCATGTCCTTACACTCTTTAAAGATGCCACACATCATCCTGAAGGACCTCCAAAGGTGGTTGGTTTCTTTAGACTGGGTCAAGACATTTGCACTAACTTGTTCTTGACCAGTTTTTAGTTCATTTAAAAGCTTGGAGTCTTCGTCCAAACCAG
>CM067172.1:93838891-93865554 GCA_034093135.1 Erigeron breviscapus
GTTATGTCGTCAACATAAATCTGGATTAGTATAATGTCACTCCCTTGTCGTTTGATAAACAAGGTAGTATCAATCGAACCTTTGCTAAAACCAGATTTCACAAGATAAGAGGATAGAGCATCATACCATGCACGAGGCGCTTGTTTCAGACCATATAAAGCCTTATCTAACCTGTAAACATAGTCTGGATGTTTTGAATTCACAAAACCTTCTGGTTGTTCAACATACACTTCTTCTTTGAGTATTCCATTTAAAAAGGCAGTTTTGACATCCATTTGGTAGACTGTGAATTTCTTGTAGGCAGCATAGGCAAGAAACATCCGAATAGCCTCAATTCGTGCAACTGATGCGAATGTCTCATCATAGTCAATTCCATCTTGTTGGCAGTATCCCTTTGCAACCAATCGTGCTTTGTTGCGTACAACAACCCCAGTTTCATCCTTTTTATTCTTGAAGATCCACTTGGTTTTAATTGGCTCCTTGTTCTTGTAAGGATTGAACCAATTTCCACACCTCAAGACGTTCGAACTGATTAAGTTCTTCTTGCATTGCTTTCACCCAATCTGGACAACTTAGAGCTTCATTCACTGTCTTTGTTTAACAATACTCAGAAAATTCACAAACAGACATTCATTCGCAGATGCGGATCTTGTCTGAACTCCAGTTGTTGTATTACCAATGACTTGAGAAATTGGATGAGCTCTTGTCCATTTGGTTGTGTGAGGAATTGGATCAAGTGGATCACCAGATTCTTCAGAATCAATAAAATCAGGAGAATGTTGTTCTGTTAATTGTTCAAATGAAGTTGCAATTGGTTCAACAAAGTCATCATGATCATAATCTTCAGGATTGGTTGTAGGATTTGTCACTTGAGATATTATGAGGTTGAGTATGCAACTCTGAATAATCGGTAGGTGGAGGAGAATCAGATGATGAACTAACATCTGATGATTGTGATGGTGAAGACTCATTGGGATCCATCTCTTCTGAATTTGAACTGGATGGTTCATTGGCATTTCCATCAGATTCAGGAACTTTCTTTGAAACTTGGAAAAATTCTTCGAACAAGATATCTAAATCGTGTGTTGTTGGAGTAGAGAATGATGATTTGACATTTGAAGTAGTCTTTGTTGCGGAAGCTTGTGGACTTTGAAGTTAGGGTCTTGAACTGTGTTGTTCAGGAACCATTCCCGAGAGTTCATCAAATCTAACATTCATACTCTCTTCGATTCTCTTGGTTCTTCGGTTATATACACGATATGCTATCGATTCTCTCGAATAACCGATGAAATATGCCTCATCGCCTTTTGGTTCAAATTTGCCCAGATTATCTCGATCATTGAGAACATAACATACACATCCAAAAATGTGCAAGAAGTTCACATTGGGCTTTCTATTGTTTATCACCTCATATGGAGTTTTATCAAACCTCTTGTTTATGATTGATCTATTTTGAGTGAAGCAGGCAGTAGCAACAGCTTCAGCCCATAGATTTGGTGGCAGCTTCGAATAGACAAGCATTGTTCTAGCTGCTTCAACAAGAGTTCGATTTCGACGTTCAACTACTCCATTCTGTTGAGGTGTCCTGGCAGCGGAAAATTGATGAGTAATACCCATGGACTTGAAGAAAGAATCAATCGTTAGATTCTTGAATTCAGTGCCATTGTCTGAGCGAACAATTCTAACTGATGATTTAAGATTCACTTGGGTCTTCTTTATGAAATCAATAATTGCAGTCGGAGTATCAATCTTTGCATGAAGAAAGAATACCCAAGTGTACCGAGAATAATCATCGACAATCACAAGAATGTATCGCTTGCCATGGATACTTTGAACTTTCATTGGCCACACAAATCCATGAATAAGGTGCAAAGGACCTCTGTACTTAGAAACTTCTTTGGTTTGTGTGATGCTTTCTTCATCTTTCCAATTGCACAAGCTGGACAAACATGTTCACTTTCATACTTGTATCAGGAAGACCTTCAACAAGTTGTTTATCCACGAGAGCATTAATTGTTTGAAAATTCAGATGAGAAAGACGGCGATGCCATAACCAAGAGTTTTGTGCAGTTGCTTTTGAAAGAAAACAAATCTCTGAAGAATTAGATGGAATGTTGTTGAGATCAATAGTGATTATTGTCTCTTGTTCCAGTTAGAATATCCACACCATCTTCAGTCTGCACTTTGCATTCATATCTCCTGAATAATACTTGAAGATCATTGTCACAAAATTGTCCAACACTGAAAAGATTGTGTCCTAATCCTTCAACATAGGAAACTCTCTTTATAGTGACACCATTTTTAACAATGTCTCCGTAACCGAGAATAGGAGCATTATGATCATTTCCAAATCTGACGGTTCCCATAAACTTTTCAACAAAGTTCGAAAGAATGGACTTATTTCCAGTCATAACCTCTATGTCGATGGTGGAGTTACTTTGCAATATACTTACTGAACTGGAGACGACCAGTTGCAGAGGTATATACCAAGTTCTATATAGATTACTTATATAAAAGACAATAAGTAAAGAACAATGCAATAATACAAATAACTTGTAAACAATCTTGATGAGACAATATGTAGTTTTCAAAGTGTAATTTATGTATTGATATTAAACAAATTACAAGGTTGATGCGGAACCAAGATAATACACGAATGTAAATATCCTAACAACCTATGAAATACAATTGATCTATACTCGGAATTTCTCTTCAACAATCGAAACACTTAAAGTAGTGAAATGTTCCTTTTAGCGATTGAGAGAATATTGCACAAGTTCACCAAGAATATTGCAGGTTTGCAAAGTATGAAGTTATCCGTTTTTGTGAAGTAACTTCAATTCTTGGTTGTGCAATGACTTGTATTTATAGGCAAAGTTAACATTGGGATGTTAACTTTAGCCGTACAAATGTGGTTGGGAGCATTTAAGGAATAGCATTTAATTCCTTAAAAAGCATTGTAAAGTCGCATGTTAAAGTGACTTTACATAACCACCTTTATGTACCGTTTAATACTTAAATAATAAGATAAGGCTTATTATCCGGGTAAAGGTACATAAAGTATACAAGTCAATTCCTCGTAATCAGTGTAAACCTTTGTAAGGGCTTTCCACTGATGGTCTCCAGTTTGTAACTGACTAGAATGCCAACTGGGCTTCGCTGCCATTGCCATTCTCTTCTTCCATTTGTTGTCTTCGACTTCAACTGGAATGCTTCTTCAACTTGGTCAGTTCTCAACTGGAGGAAGTCTTCAGTTGCGTTACCTGTACGGTGCAACTGGACTTCAATATATTTCTCGACAAATCTTCTTGGTCACCAGTTTACTGGTCACCAGTTGCAACTGGTGAACTGGTCAGTGTGAACTGGTGACTGGCCAGTTCCAGGTGAACTGGTCCTAACATTTCAACAAAGTTCGAAAGAATGGACTTGTTTCCAGTCATATGACGTGAACATCCCGAGTCAACATACCAAACACAAATGAGAAATTCCTGCAAAGACAAGGTATTTGATTTAGGTACCCATGTAAATTGGGTCCTTGCAGGTTAGAGGGATAACATGCAAGTACACATTAAAAAACAAACATCAAGCAAAATAACACGCAAACAAACAATTTATTCAAATAACAAAGCACACATAATTGTTCAAAAATACAAATACGAATTACAAGCAGGAAAATGTAAAGGTTTATACATGTTTTGGTACAAGCGGGACTAGTCCTAGATTTATTAGCATTATCTAATGTATTCGATCTACGGACAATCCACACTTGTTTGACATTGGCAGGTTTTCCATCAAGCTTGACTTTACTAGATGCATTCAAATATCTATCCTTAGGGATCCATCTACTGCTACTAGTTAAGCACACGTCACCTGAAACACGAACATTTTTTGAGTTAGCAAACAAATTATTAACTTTGTTCTTAACAGGTTTCTTCTTGATGGGTTCTGTGGTCTTGTTTACTTTCTTTATGTTATTAGGCGACAACCAACCATACTGGTCTTTGTATTTAGTCATTCCAGTAAAAGTATCTATAACCCTCTGTAAAGTGCACTTAGGATTCTTCTGAGAGTACCTAGGAAAACTAGAATACCTAACCTGCGGAGGTTGTTTGTTACCTAATGAGAAAGCTTCATCCTTAACACTCTTTGGACCACTGCTTGCTTTGACTTCTTTTTGTGACTTAGGTTCAAAAATAACCTTGTACATCTTTGTTTGCCTAGAAGTCTTTGACTTCATTGGTACATTGGGACCTTTCTGTGGTTTCGGACTTGAACCCGTCTTAGGTGATTGAATAGTCTTCGGTTTTGAAACAGTCTTGGGTGTTGGTCTGGTCTTTGGTCTTGAGTCAGTCTTGGGTAATGGATTGGTCTTTGATTGTTGGGTGGTCTTTGGTCTTTGGAACTTATTGATTGATGAAGATTGTGAAGAGTGTGACTTTGGAATTTTCTTTAGATAAAAATCAAGTTTTTCCTCCTTTTTAACAAAATGTTTTTCAAATTCAGGATCAAAATCATGATTTTCTTCCAAAAAATTTGTCATATCTTCAGTTTCCAACTTCACACTAACTTCACTTTTCTTTATCGGACATGGACTTTGCTTGAGTGGAATTGATGCTTTTTTTTTTCTTTATGAAATTGAAGTGCTATTTGCTGAAATTGGAATTCAATTTTTAGATCATTAAGTTCCTTTAGCACATTTAACCTCTGTTCCCTTTCTTTTTCAAACTTTTGTTTGAAAGCATCAATTTCATTCAAGTATGATTGAGTTCCCTCAGAAAACTTGGTAAAAGTCTCAATTTTAGAAGTAATCGGAAAGAAATAATCATCAACATCATGAACATCATCTAAATCACCATCAGTTTGCACAGACACATGAACAACTTTCTTTATGTCTACATTCACATTTTGAATATGAATTGGATGATTCTCTTCAAACACATTGGTTTTCTTTTTCATGGATAAAATCTTCTCATTGATTTTTCAAATGATTCAGAAAACTTTCGGTCAAAATCAATTTTGCACATATCAAAGATCTGAGATTCTTTTTCAGTTTGGACTGAAGCATTTGCACTTTCACATATAGAACTCACAGAACATCCAGATGGATCACAAACTTTGGAGTCTATCTTGGGTTGGTCAATGATAAAGTGATTTTGAGTCTGCAGATTGTCTATCAAAGATTGCTTTTCATCTAGAGACTTTTGCAGATCCTCTATTACCTTTTCCAAAACTTTTTGTGGCACATAAGGTCTCAAGTTTTCAGCTTTTGGAATTGGAATAGTTTCTTCTAAAGGTATTTCTTTAAAACACTCAAGAATTTCAGGAATTACAGCCTCATGATTTTCTTTTTGAATTTTGTGTGCAGGGTGACTGAAAAAATCATATGACTCATCCATTAACTCATAGTTAAAATAGACTTTTGCACCCTCCTTTAGAAAATCATCAGTCTCAAAATCACTATCATTCGGTCTCACAAACTGGTTAGTCATCCCACATCTCAAATAAGATTCCTTATATAATGATGGGACTTCTTCTTGTGCTTTGAGCAAATGATTTGGATTGACATAACCTATCCCTGAATTGAATAAAGTTTCGAATTTCTTGGCCTATTCAAAAATATTTGTTGATATGATTCGATTAATCTTATACAACTTGTCTTGATAAGACTTGATTTCAGCTTTAAGCTCATCATTTTCTTTATCAAGTTTTTGTTTAAGAGAATCTTTTATACAACACTCATATTTTAGTCAGAAATTTTGTTTTCAAATTCCGTCAAATCAGGGATTGATTCTTTCAATTTCACATTTAAAGACTCAATGTCCTCAGCCAATGCATTTGCTCGAAACATCTCATTGGTCTTTTTGATTTGAAGTTGTCTGACGGTCTTGCTCAGATCAAGAACTTTGGTCTCAAGTTCTTGTTGTTCAAGATGCAGTTTAGAGTTGGGAGTAAAAGTGACTGCTGCTTTTTCAGATTTCAAATTCTCAAGTTCCTTTTGAAGCAAATCAAATTTACTTTGAAAACCTTTTTCTTTTTCTTCCAAATCTTTCTTTAATTTTAAGTTCTTTTTACTCAACTCCCTGCAATCTTTTCTTGCTGTTTCACTCATGTCCATGTAGTGTTTTAACACAGATTTGGGAAGAGTTAGTACCTGATCATCCTCTGATGAACTTTCCTCAACATCATCCAACTCCTTTGATTTCTTGATCTTTGTCATGAAGCACACATTTGCTGCAAGTTCGTCTGTCTCCTCATCAGAAAGATGTAACCACTTGTCATCTTCAGCGAGTAGAGCAATTCCACTTTCCTCTTGTCTTGCTAGCAAAAGTTTGTACTTATAGTACTCGGAGTTCTTCTGTCGAGGTTTAGTGCAGTTGATAGCAAAATGTCCAGTAAGACCACAGTTGTAGCACTTCTTGTCTTCATTCCTTCTCTCCATTACCTTCTTCTCAAACTTCTTCTGATTGTCATACTTCTTCTCACCACCAACAAACTCTTTCTTCTGATCAAACTTAGGAGCATTTGCATTTTTGGCATACGAAGAGACTGATGAAGTCCTAAGTTGATTATTTGTTGGTTTCTTCTTGAAGAATTTCTTCTTGAAAGCCTTTGTGAAATAAGCGAGTTCTTTGTACATCTCTTTTTGCTTTTCATCAAGATCACAATCACTCATTTCACTTGAATCAGAATCAGTGTCATATTCAACAAAGCATTGTCTTGACACTCTTGAAGTCTTCTTCTCTGCTACCAAGGCTAATGGATCGGAATGAGAACTTTCTTCTTTTCTCTTTTGGATCCTCTGAACATCTTCAACATTCAGCTTCAGCTTCTCATACAAGGTGTGAATGGTAAGTTTCCCAAAGTCTGATTGTTGGTTGAGTTGGGTTCCATACACTTGCCATTCCTCTTCCAGATTTTTGATGAATTTGATGTTCAGTTCCATATTGGTTCTCTTCACATCATTCTTTCTAAGCTCATTGATGACATTGCAGAATCTGATGTATACCTCATTCAATGGTTCACCTTTCTGTTGTTTGAATGTTTCATACATGTTCAGAACAGTCGACAACCTGATGGTGTTTGATACATCAGATCCTTCCATCTGCTTCTCCACTTCATCCCATATGTCTTTTCCTGTTTCATAGGAGTCAACATTGCAGTAAATGTCATCAGGAAGTGCTTGGTAAAGATAGGCAATTGCACTTTGATCAGCCTCAACTCTATTCTTCTGTTCTGCATTCCAACTCTCTTCAGGTAAAACTTCTCCATTTACAGGGTTCTTTGTAAGATTTTCTCAACAGTTTTCCATTCTTCTGTCTGTCTATCCAGTTCAGAAACCTTTTTTTCCATTGAGGATACGAACCTCTAAACAAGACAGGAGGTCTTCCTTCAGAACCAAGAGCTAAAGCTTCCCTTGAAGCCATTTCAAATAAATTCAAAAAAAATTTGTAAAATTTTCTATTTTAACTAAATGCAGAGCTTAGACCTCTGCAAATGAAACAATTAGAAATTTGAAAATTTTATTTTCTTCTCACTTGAAGAATATTGATGAAAAATGGTCTTGAATTGATTTTCTTGAAACTTTTGATTTGAGATTTTCAAAAACAACTAAATGCAGAGCTAAAACCTCTGCATACAGTGTAATTTGCCAAGTCACAACTCAAGTACACTGGTCAACAACCAACTTCAACTGAATGCCGAGTTTAAACCTCTGCAAACAGCACAACTAAGAAAATCACTTGGTCGAAGAATCGAAATCAACTATTTGCCGAGCAAATAACTCTGCAAATAGCACAAATAGAACTTGTACTTAGTTGCACCAACCAAAAGTACTTGTTTGCCGAGCTTAAACCTCTGCAAACAATACAAGTAGCATCAGTCTCAAATCAAAGATTCTTGAAACAACTATTTGCCGAGCAAAGAGCTCTGCAAATAGAACAAGTAGGACCAATACTTAGCCAAATTATGCTGAACCACGTATTTGCCGAACAAAAAGCTCTGCAAATAGTACAAGTAAGAACACCACTTAACCAACGACCTCTGCAAATACGAGTAACCACTACACGACAAAATAGTCGGTTACTGGTTGTCTTCTTCGTTCAGCCAAACCCTCATTTGCAGAGAAGACTGTAAATCTTCGATATCTTCTTCATTTTTGAGAATTAAAACTCGTATTTTATATCAAAATGATCAGAAAACCAACGCGTACAAATCCTCGAACAAATTAGATGCTAATTTCAATTGGAATTCAAACCCTCACGAACATGCGATTTGTAGAGCTCGAACAAAAACAACTCAAATGATGAAATTAGCTTCTGAAATTGATAGCGAAGGAAGATATACTGATAATAAATCGATCGGTGAACAAAATTCGAACAAAAACACACTTAATTTGCAGGAATCACTGTAACAGTGAGCTCTGCAAATGTACCTTTCAGATAAACAACTCAAATTCTAAAATTAAGCACAAAATAAGCTTGTAATAAGCTTGTGGATCGTTCAGCAACTCTGATTGTGCTCTGATACCAATTGTAAACAGTAAAATTCGAGCTTTTGTGTGTGTAAGTGTGTGTGTTAATGGTGGTTTTTAGTGAGAGAAAGTAGAGAGAGAGTAAAGAGATGTCAGGGAAAGATTGGATTGTATTATGGGTTGAAAGGTTACAAAATGCTTAATGGAAGGGGTTTTTATACATATGACTAATTTACACTAAGCCCCCTTCCATACTTAGACATTTACATTCTAAGTACAAATATACAATAAGGAAACAAATCAACTACTACATTTATATTTCTAACAATCGTACATTGTAAGTTTGTTCAAGTGGTGACAATTATCAAGATTTTTTTTATCGAGACAAATGCTACGAATTGTGATATAGAATTTAAATTCGGTGTCTGTCTTATCGTGGTCTATAAAGAATTCTTTTCGTTAATCATATCGGGTTCAAGAAAATTCTTGGTGAATTTTCAATGTGTTAATCAAGTTCGTGAAGGTTGACCTTTTAGAAAGTCAAGGTTCACATGAGTCGATAAAATTAGGCTAAGTGTTAAATGCGTATTAAGCGAAGTCGGCTGATATATGCGTGTTTTCATTTTGGGCTTAATATGCGTGTTCTGGCATAATGGGCCGGATATGCGCGTTCTGGCATAGTGGGCCGGATTTGCGTGTTTCAGTGTCTCTAGGGTTTGCGTGTTTTAAATGGATATAAATAGGAAAATAACACGCATTTAATGATAGTTTTGAAATCATTTGCGTGTTCTTCCTAAAAACCTCTCCATTTGCGTGTTCCCTGTTCGAGCACTGTTCACACTCTCGATCCATACAACTTGATCTATACGTGTTTTAGACACAAGAAACACTTACTTTAACACATATCGAACAAAGGTATATGATTAACATGATTTCTAAATCCACTTTTCATGGGTTATAGTCAAGATTTGGGGGTTTTATATTTCGGTTATAAAATCTCTAAAAGGGACTAATTAAATGAAATGGATAAGGAAATGGAACCAATAAACTGATAAATCGGATAAATACGTATCAATTCGTACTATGCGTGTTCATACACCATATGCGTGTTCTTATGACCCAGATGCACATCTTCAAAATTCTTCAGATTTTGCGTGTTGTGATGACGTCATCACATAGAACACGCATTTGACTGGTCAACTCCTTTTGCGAGTTCTTAATGTAAAATACACCATTTGCGTGTTGTGGCACTGTATGCGTGTTTCATGACTTAGAAAATCTGTAAATAGGAAAAAATTTTAACAAGTAAAATATGAAACATAACACGCATTGACTAGTCAAACCCGACACCATATGTGTGTATTGTCACCATATGTGTGTGTATAAGGAATTTGCTCGTTCTAGGACTTCGGAAAATTTTCAAAATGGGAAAATCTTCAAATAAGTCAAATTAGAAAATGCAAATTGCCTTATAATATTGAACTTTAAAATTTAAAGAAAAACAAATGGTTTTCGTTAAATTTAGTAAAGTTCAAAGTGTCGTTTATTAAAACTAAATGTTTTGGAAGGTTATGAAACAAACGGTTTTGCGATCTTGAAAAACATTAAATGTTTTAATATCGACTTGTTGATTCGATAAAATTGGTGACATTTTGGTTAAGAAACAAATGGTTTCTATATCATTAAAAATGTTAAGAATTTTATCGTTCAACTTGCCTGTCGATTGTTAAAGTTGATAACATTCTCGGAACCGATGAAACTATGAGTTTCAGGGGTTTAGAAAATGTTAAGAGCTTTAAAGTTCGACTTTAATTGTTGTTGTTAACCGATTGTTTGGTTGTTGGTTGTATCTTTTTGCAGATGGCTGAGAGACAATTCCATAATAATCATAATTACTTGATTAACTTGGACGTCAATCAGGAGAATGCAACTGAGTTTGTTCAGATTTTGGAGTTCTTTCAACGATCCAGAATCAGAAGGGTTCTCACTACCAACCCAGTGATTAGATTGACGTATCTTCGTCAATTCTGGGCATCTGCTAGATACATTGCTGGAGACAATCAGAGGATTGAAGCTACGGTGAATAATCAAGTCATCCGGTTTACTCCTCAGGATTTGATCCAGATACTTGGTTTGGGTACTGAAGCCCAAGAGGGAGGAGCAAATGGTCCCATTACATACCCACTAGCACTAAGATATGGAGTATACAGAAGAATGGGTTATGTTGGGGATCCACACCAGAACACTTTCACGAAGAACTGTATTCACGGGAAATGGAAGTTCTTCAGTCATGTGGTCATGGTTGCTCTTAGCAACAGGAAGTCAGGGTACGACAAGCTGAATGTCGAACAGTCTCAAGTTGTCTCCCTTGTGGTGAACAAGACATTGGGTGGGAAAAAAGGACCAACCCCACCCACCCCCACCTCTCCCCCCCTCTTAGTCATGTGGTCATGGTTGCTCTTAGCAACAGGAAGTCAAGGTACGACAAGCTGAATGTCAAGACCCAGTCTCAAGTTGTCTCCCTTGTGCTGAAAAAGCCGTACAGCTTTTCTCGTTACTTCTTCAACGAGATTAGAAGGCAAATTGGTGCAACTGCCAACGAGCGTTTCTTGATGTATCCTCGGTTTGTCATGATGATCATCAATGCTCGTCTGCCCAATCTACCACAGGTGGGTCCGGTTGAGCATGTAACTACTATGCCAAATCATATATTCAAAGATAGTTACAAGTATAGAGGTCCTCTCCCACCTCCAACTCGACCGACAGACAGACATCTTTTTGGTGCTATCATCAATCCAGCAGTTGAAATATCACCAATCTACCACAGGTGGGTCCGGTTGAGCATGTAACTACTATTGCACCGGATAATGATGGATTTGCACACGATGGGTCTGATGTTGAAGGAAATATTGTTGCAGCTCCACAGCAAGTTCCCCGAACAACCACCTGCAGCACACCAAGTACAACAACAACAACAGCAACAACAACCTCCAGTGCAACAACCCCCAGTACATGCTGAAGCAGTCGATGACTTGTTCTTCCAAGTAGAACAAGGTCAAGGTAATGCTGAAGATGCTGCGGAGGTTGCACAACAAATGTTAGAACCTAACGATGTTATCAATCAGGTTCAACATTTTGACGCTCGTGCTGATCTAGAGGCAGAGATCGACGAGTTGTTCGAGGATCACGAGGCCGATGATGAGGCAAATAGTGATTCTCATGCCACTGTGAGTGATCAAGGTGACAGCTCCAGTGATGATGATGGTCAAGAGGACCCTCAAGAACGAGCACGCAGGCTCTTACAAGAACAACGTGTTGCTCAATCTGAAAGGGAACTAAAGGCTGATGCAGATTACCAGCCAGAGGGGGAGGATGAAGAAGATAGTTCGCCTTTACAGCTCAGGAGGAGGAAGAGAGCTGATGAAGGCACATCTGGCACACATAAGTCACCCAGACTTAGTGCAATGATGAGTGTGGCAGTTGAAGAGGGACCGAGGCATGTGTCTGAGCATGTGCAGAGTGATACTGAGGAGGTAACTGCTAGACCTAGGGGAGCAGGTAAGGGGTTGATGATGAGGTCACCGGTTGAACCAACAAGTACAAGAATCAGACTGTCAGCAACGGGGTCTGCATTCACATCTTTCACCAGTGATGCCACAACATCAGTTCCATTTAGTACAGTTACACTTCCGGTTGTTGGAACTTCTGCAATCCAACAACCATATGCATCCACAATCAGACTGCCGGAGTCAAGACCGACTGTTCCACCGACTATCCCTCCTCGACCATCAGTGATGTCTTCCCAACCAAGCAGCTCACAAACCAACGATGATACTATATCAGGGTTGGAAAAGCAAATGGCTGAAATGAGAGATTTGGTTGCTGGTCTGACAGAGAATCTGTCTAAGCAGGAAGAATCACATCGTCAGGAGCTTGAAGAGCTGAAGGCAAAGAATGCTCAGCTTCGAACAAGGCAGGATGCTCTACAATCGATCCAATCTGAAACTTCTGAGCACCTAAAGAAGATTGCTGACAGATTGGCACATCACAATAAAGTTATAAAAAGCCAGACTGCGGGTTTGATAAGCTTCGATGACGACTATGACCAGCTGAATGAGATTATTGGAAATCTAAAGTCTCAGGGGGAGATACAGCCAACCTGCAAGGATGATGCCCTTAGGAGGGAAAGTAGAGAGGACGAGGGAGATGATCCTAGCAGACAAAGAGAGACTTCAAGATTTCCAATGGGCACGAGGACTGCCATATCTCAGGGGGAGCAAAACCAGCCTGGTGCTGCTGGTACCTCTCGAGCCCCCACAGCTGAAGATAAAGGAAAAGGGAAAGCTCATGCCGATGCTTTCCCCTCACCAACTGGAGATGTAGGAGTTGGTGACCAGGAACGACCAACTGGAGATGTAGGAGTTGGTCATCAGGAGGAATCAGCATCTGATGATACTGATAGTCCACTTTCTGGAGGTGATGTTTTATCATCTGACTCTTCCGGCACTTTGACTCTGAAAAATGAGATCTTCATAAAGTTCGGACACGATGACGTGGCATATCAAAATGCAATGGCCGACATGATTAAGCCAAAGGATCCAGGATCTCGGGCTGATCAAGAAAGATCTCGTAGACTTGCTGCAGGCAGAAGCAAGGAGTCACTGACAGAGTCTGATTCTGATTTTGAGAAAGAGACTCATGTCAAAAGGAAGAAGAAGAGCAAAAGAAAGTAGACAACTTCTGAAGTTCCTGAAGAGGGTTTTTGGCCAACACTTAGGATGACAAACGAAGACTTGAAGGTCACATCTAGATGCTAGTGTCAAGGGGGAGACTGTTGGTGCATGTTTCTAGGTGACAAAAGCATTCTAGATGTGTTACATATATTTATATATATTCAAGTCTTGTAATTTATCTTGCAATTACCGTTTGTCAATAATATTACCTTGGCATATATTGTTGATCATATTGGGATCCATTTATGTTTATATGTGTGTTTATTATTTGTGTTTTACAAGTTCTAGACATTACATGTAAAGAGTCATTAAGTTAATATTGTTTCTGCGTTTAACAGCAATTGAAATATTAACTTAATGTACTTCCAAAGGGAAGTTAAGTTAACTGTGTTTCTGCGTATTAACAGCAGGAGAAACATTAACTTAGTGAATACTTCCAATAGGTAATATAGACAATGTTGTTTCTGCGTATCCACAGCAGTAGAAACATTGTCGTAGCTAATGTTGGTTCTGCGTATATCTACAGCAGTATAAACATTGGCTGAGTTAATGATTGGTTCTGCGTCTTGACAGCAGTTGAAACATTAACTCAAATATTCCTAAGTGTTATTTGAGTGTTCTCGGGAACGAGCAATTAGTTGCTTGTGGAGAGAACACTCAAAAGGTTATTTGAGGGTTCTTGGGAACGAGCAAAATATTTGCTTGTGGAAAGAACACTCAAATGGTCATTTGAGAGTTTCTGAGGAACAAGCAAAAGTTTGCTTGTTCATAAGAACTCTCAAATGGTTTGAGAGTTTCTGTGGAAACAAGCAAAAGCATGCTTGTCCATAAGAACTCTCAAACAGTTTGTGTATTCTGGGAAACACACAAATAGGCCAAAACCCTAATGGGCTTGGGCCAAAGAAACACGCAAACCCATAGGGTTGTGCCGTATGATTTCTCCTCTTTATATAGAGGGTAGAAACTTGGAGAGGAGGGTAAGAGAATTAGGGTAAATCTCTTCCTCTCTTAAGAATATCTTTTATCTTTTAAGAAGATTTATGACAATCTCTTCATGAGCCGTATTCGAAGCCTTCAGGCTTTAATTATATTATTTTGCTCGGATAATCATGGAAAGAATCTATATCCGATCTTTTTTGATATGTTTCCTTCGAAGCTGGGTATTATTTCCCAGGTGCTCCGGAAAGTATATTTGTACGGAGGTCGTGCTCCGTTATAGATATATATAAGTAAGTAATTTTTACCTGTACGAAGGTGCCTTCGTGTCTGCTTCGGGTACGGAGGTAGAACTCCGTATATGGTATATCATCCGTATTCATGGACGATTTTTCAGTTTTCGGAGATTCGTTTGAATCATGTTTAAGGCATTTAGATAAAATGTTAGCTAGGTGTGAGGAAACTAACTTAGTCTTAAATTGGGAAAAGTGTCATTTCATGGTTAAGGAAGGAATAGTGTTAGGACATAAAGTATCTAAGGCAGGTATAGAAGTAGATAAGGCTAAAATAGATGTAATGGCTAGGTTACCGGTGCCAGTTAATGTCAAGGGAGTTAGGAGTTTTCTAGGACATGCAGGATTTTATAGAAGGTTTATTAAGGATTTTTCTAAGATAGCTAGGCCTATGACTAGACTTTTAGAAAGACACTAGATTTGACTTTGACCAGGATTGTATTAAAGCTTTTGAAAAACTTAAGAATCACCTTTTAGAATCACCTATAGTAGTGTCACCTGATTATGGACTACCCTTTGAAATAATGTGGGACGCTAGTGACTTCGCCGTAGGAGCTGCTTTAGGTCAAAGGATAGATAAGCATTTTAGGCCAATTTATTATGCTAGTAAAACCCTTAATGAGGCTCAAAGGAATTACACAACTACAGAGAAGGAATTGCTAGCAGTAGTCTTTGCCTTAGACAAATTCAGGAATTACATAGTGTTACAGAAAGTCACCGTATTTACAGACCATTCAGCCATTAGATACGTTTTCAATAAGAAGGATGCTAAGCCTAGGTTAATTAGGTGGGTGTTATTGTTTCAAGAATTTGATTTAGAAATTAAGGATAAGAAAGGAGCAGAAAACGTAGCTGCAGACCACCTTAGTAGACTAGATAACATAGATGAAGAAGAACCTGATTATAAGGAGATAGATGAGACATTTCGAGAGGAGAATTTAATGAGGGTGGAAGTAGATGATAAGAAAGAGGCACCTTGATATGTAGATATAGCTAACTACCTAGCAGCAGGAGTTTTACCGTTGCATTTAGATTATTACCATAAGAAAAATTTCTTCTCTGACCTTAAGTATTATTACTGGGAAGAACCATACTTGTTTAGGATGTGTGCAGATGGTATGATTAGGAGATGTGTGTCAGAGAGTGAGAGTAGGAAGATATTAGATGATTTTCATTCAGGACCAACAGGAGGACATTACGGTCCATCAACAACAGCTAGGAAGGTGTTTGAAGCAGGATTCTATTGGCCTACAGTCTTTCAGGAGGCCAAAACTTTAGTTAAGATGTGTGATGCATGCCAGCGCCAAGGATCAATCACTAAGAGAGACTAGATGCCTCAGAGGAGAATACAAGTATGTGAAGTGTTTGATGTATGGGGAATAGACTTTATGGGACCATTTCCACTGTCTCATAAGTATAGGTACATACTTGTAGCTGTAGACTATGTGTCAAAGTGGGCTGAAGCCAAGGCTTTGCCAACTAATGATGCTAAGTCTGTCATTGATTTTCTTAAGATTTATTTAGTAGATTTGGGATGCCTAAGGCTTTGATTAGTGATAGAGGCAGTCATTTTGCCAATGCTCAACTGGAAAAAGTGCTTAAGAGATATGGAGTTAACCATAGGTTTTCAATAGCCTATCACCCTCAAACTAGTGGACAGGTAGAAAACACCAATAGGGCACTTAAGATAATCTTAGAGAAAACAGTTAAGGATAATCCTAAGAATTGGGCTAAAAGGTTAGATGACGCACTTTGGGTATTTAGGACAGCTTATAAGACACCAATAGGAACAACACCATATAAGTTAGTTTATGGGAAGACTTGTCACTTGCCATTAGAAGTAGAACATAAGGCTTATTGGGCACTTAGAAACTGCGATCTTGATATATTTGAAGCATGAGATAGGAGACTTTTACAGCTTCATGAATTAGATGAAACTAGGTGGATGGCTTATGAGAATTCTAGGTTGTATAAAAAACGAACAAAATCTTGGCATGATAAGAGAATTAGAGCCAAACGTTTTAAGGAAGGAGATTTAGTGTTACTTTTTAACTCTAGATTCAAACTTAAGTCACTAAAATTTAAACCGAAAAGGTCAGGACCATATTTAGTTGTTAGAAGTTTTTCATCAGGATATGTAGAATTAAGAGCTAAGAATGGAGACACCTTCATAGTTAATGGACAGAGAGTTAAGATTTACAACCAAGAAGTAGGAGAGAAAGAAGTCGATCCAAACGACGACTTCACCTTTAGTATGACTTAAATTAGGATATTAAATTAGGTTAGGTACTAACTTAAAATAACATTATAGAATTAGATATAGGAAATGTGTATATTGTATAAAGATTGCAGGTTGAGAAGAAATGGGAAGCTTACGGACCTTTTAAGATATCTACAGGTAAGTTTTCATGTGGCATCGGAAGCACCAGCGCCGCTGGTGGGGTCTAGGGAGAAAATTTGGGTCCAGTTTTTATAAAAAAATAAATTACTAACGTGCGCCGGCCACGCTAACGTGCGCCGGCCAGGTTTGACTTGTAAGTCCCAACTCAACAGATGGTACTACCTGAAGACACCTCTATGTCGATGGTGACGTTACTTTGCAATATACACACTGATCTGGAGATGACCAGTTGCAGTATGTATATACCAGGTTAATGGTTAGATTACTTATTAAGGTGACAAAGTGTAATAAGTAAAGACAATGCAATAAATAAATACTTGTAAAGTAAATCTGGTGAGATCGATACGTAATTTTTCAAGTGTAATTTATTTATTATGATTATATAAATTACAAGGTTGTTGCGGAACCAAGATAATAGAAATATGTAAATATCCTAACAACCTATGAAGTACAATGATCTAATACTTGGAAATTCTCTTCAACAATCGAAACACTTAAAGTTGTGAAATGTTCCTTTTTGCGATTGAGAGAATATTGCACAAGTTCACCAAGAAATGCAAATGTCTGAATATGCAAAGTTGTTTCTTGGTTGTGCAAAGACCTTTATTTATAGATAAAGTTGTCATTGGGATTCCAACTTCATCGTACAAATATGGTTGAGAGCATTTAAGGAAGCAATACGACTTCCAATTAAATGTTGTATAAAGTATGACATAAAGTCACTTTATTCAACCTGCTTTATGTACTTTTGTACTTTAAACATAGACAATTGTTATTGTCCGGTTAATAGCACATAAAGCATAAAGGTCTTCCTCGTAATCAGTGTAAATCTTTGTAAATGTTTTAAATTGATGTTCTCCAGTTTCTATCTGAGTAGAATGTCAACTGGGCTTCGCTGTCATTGTCATTCTCTATCTTCCATTTGTTGTCTTCGACTTCAATTGGAATGTCTTCATATCTGGTCAGATCTCAACTGGAGGAAGTCTTTAGTTGCGTTAACTGTACGTTGCAACTGGACTTCATATATTTCTGGACAATTTCTTCAGGTCTCCAGATGCAACTGGAGACTGGCCAGTTTATCAGTAAACTGGTCCTAACAAATTCCCCCTAATTGTCCTGAAATATTGCCAAGTCTTTTCTAGTTCTTGTATCTATACAAGTATGAACTGGAAGACTTGTTTGACTAAATCTATCTAAATTTTCCAAGGCATTTTTATAGATCAATAAATGCCTTGGGTTTTTCTTTTGAGTTTGTTAGATTTAATCCATTATCTACCTTGTTGTTACAAACTGGTAACTTCATTTATACAAGGAAATGAAATTTATACAAGTTACAAGAATGTAAACAAAATTACAAGATGATAACTGAAGGAGAACTTATGCATATGGCCCTTCGCCAGTTTTCTTTCTCTTGGCAACTGAAGAGATGGGTTGGTTGTCTTCAGGATCAAAGTTCAGTCTTTCTTCAACACTTTCCTTGAACTTGATAAGACTTTGAAGCACATGAATCCAACCTCTTTCCAACTTGTTCTTCTGCTGCCTAGCCTCCAACACATTCAGCATCTCCACATGCTCAGAATGACCATACCTATGAACATCTGGATCTTCAGTATAGCAGAAAGGTCCATTGGAATACTTAACACCAACATAGAAACATTTTGTTCCTGGCTTGATCGAGATCTTTACATCAATGATCTTGCCAGGGTGATATCTCCGCTGTAGCACTTCACTTAGATATGCCCTTGCCTCAAATTCATTTGCCAGTTTGATCTGGCCAGTGCTCAGTTTCTGCACTGCAGCTCGGATATCTTCAGTTGTTGGCTCATTTGGTTGCACCCAAGTCCTCAGGTCTGCATCTCTTGGCAGTGGCTTTAGCTTTCCTTTGGACTTAGGTGGGTTAAGTACTCTTTTAACAACTTTCTGGACATTCTGAATTCTTCTTTCAATTCCAGATGCCCTCAATTCTCTAGCCTTCTCCACTGACACATTTATTGTTCTAGCATCAAGATTAACTTCATCATCTGGATAGTCTCTTTCCAGTTGAATATCAACCATTTCATTGACCATTCCAACTATTCTTGGATCATTCTTTATGCCCTTGTATTGTTCCAGTGTGATGCCCAACAGATTGGCATCATTTATGTCCAGCAAACCCAAACCTTGCTGTTGAACCCTTGAAGCTAGCAGATTGGCTTTTCTTTGTTTCTTTCTTTCTTTGATTGCATTGCCAACAGATTCCAGTTTCCTGCTTTCAGATTCAGACACTGGAGGAAGTTGATCAGGATTACCAGTTTCAAGCACACTGGCATCAGTACCAGTTGCTTTTGCTTGTGTATCAGTGGCCAGCACAATACCCTTTCCCTTGTCTATATTCCCCCTATCAACCACATCTTCAAACTCTTCAATAAGCTGCTGGCTAGCATCAGTACTAGCACCAGCACCAGCAACAACAACTTGCCTTTCCACCAAATTTCTTGTACCTACACCTGGCAATCTTGGTGCAAGGACAGTTCTTTCCCCCTTGGCAACATCTAGTCCTTGTCGAACAACATCAAAGTCCAACTGGCTAGATGGCAAGCGATCTAGAGGCTGCCACGATTGTAAGTCCTTGCATTCCTTGAACACCCCACAAATCATGCGAACTGTCCTCCACAAATGATTTACTTCTTTAGACTGGGTCAGAACATTGGCAGATGTTTCTTTCTGACTAGTCTTAATGGCATTCAAAAGGGTAAGATCATCTGTAGAAAGCCCAGTTGCAACCAATTCTCTTTCCTTCACAATTTCCTTCTCCTTTTCTTTTCCAACTTCAGTTGTCAGTTTGTCTAAAGCTGTTGAATGTTCAGACACTTTGGCAGCCAGATTATCTAGACTACCCTTCAACAAATCAACCTGTGTAGTGATTGGGGTCAGGTCAACTGGTGAAGGGGTAATCTTGGTGATCTCAGACATCACCCTTTGAACCAATACTTCTTCCCTCTCTGCCAAGGTATCCTTAATGATCTGACCAACTGAAGTTGCCAACTGCTGCCCAAGCTCAGTCACATTAAGAGCAGGTCCATCAACCAATTCTTTGACCTGTCTTTCAATCTCCTTTAGTTCATTTTCAGATGATCTGATAGTTGTGCCAAGTAAACTGGAGATTGATGAGGTGACTTTGATTTGAGTTAGGTCAAAGGCTTCTTTTAGAAAAGTGGCCAGATTGTTGCAGCCAGTGACCAACTCATTGAGCTTATGAAATACCAAGTCTTCATTCTTTGCAAACCTATTAATCCCCAGGTCCACCACTTTTTGAATGGTTAGACTGTCTTTGTTGTACCTGGAGATTGACTTGGCATTTTTCTCAATTGTCTTATGAACATCCTCCACCCGTTTGATCAGGTCTTGGATGTCGGTTGAGAAAGAGACAAATTAAGTGTCCAGTGATGGAGGGGGAAGTGTCACTGGACCAGCAGCAGGGACTACTGGAGTAACTAGAGGAGGCACATGAAGGGAAACCTCTCCAGGTGACTGACCAGTAGACAAAGAAGTGGAAACTAAAGGGGTTAAAGTAGAAGAGGTAGGAAAAACAAGTGGCTGAATGTACTGAGTATTCTCAGGTACATTAGCCAGCGGCGGTGGTGGCATGTGTCTATTTCTAGGCACAAAAAGTGAAGATATAAGCGATGGTTGTCTAGGTAGTGGAATTTGAGTGAGCGTATCTGTTGAGGAGACTGAAAGTGTTTGTTCTGGGGGCGGGTCAAGAGATGAATGGAGTTGATCTTGTACAGAAGCATCAACTATCTCTTGATCAGAAGCTGTTCCTTCAGAATCTGAAGACTCTAGCTGGAACTCATCAACATCCATGCCCAGATTCATGAATGATAGAGATGGCTGATCAGGTTGATCAGTCTCCTGATGACCTTCTCCAGTTTCCTGGAAGGTTTCATCAGTTGGTGGTGCAGTTACCGTAGCAACTTCACCAGGGATAGAGGTCACTAGGGATGCCTCAGTTATAACTGCTCTATCCACAGTCATAACATCACTGGCCATAGAGTTTGGAACTTCAATTTCCAGCTGTGACTGGCCAGAACATTGGCAGATGTTTCTTTCTGACTAGTCTTAATGGCATTCAAAAGGGTAAGATCATCTGTAGAAAGCCCAGTTGCAACCAATTCTCTTTCCTTCACAATTTCCTTCTCCTTTTCTTTTCCAACTTCAGTTGTCAGTTTGTCTAAAGCTGTTGAATGTTCAGACACTTTGGCAGCCAGATTATCTAGACTACCCTTCAACAAATCAACCTGTGTAGTGATTGGGGTCAGGTCAACTGGGAAGGGGTAATCTTGGTGATCTCAGACATCACCCTTTGAACCATTACTTCTTCCCTCTCTGCCAAGGTATCCTTAATGATCTGACCAACTGAAGTTGCCAACTGCTGCCCAAGCTCAGTCACATTAAGAGCAGGTCATCAACCAATTCTTTGACCTGTCTTTCAATCTCCTTTAGTTCATTTTCAGATGATCTGATAGTTGTGCCAAGTAAACTGGAGATTGATGAGGTGACTTTGATTTGAGTTAGGTCAAAGGCTTCTTTTAGAGAAGTGGCCAGATTGTTGCAGCCAGTGACCAACTCATTGAGCTTATGAAATACCAAGTCTTCATTCTTTGCAAACCTATTAATCCCCAGGTCCACCACTTTTTGAATGGTTAGACTGTCTTTGTTGTACCTGGAGATTGACTTGGCATTTTTCTCAATTGTCTTATGAACATCCTCCACCCGTTTGATCAGGTCTTGGATGTCGGTTGAGAAAGAGACAAATTAAGTGTCCAGTGATGGAGGGGGAAGTGTCACTGGACCAGCAGCAGGGACTACTGGAGTAACTAGAGGAGGCACTGAAGGGAAACCTCTCCAGGTGACTGACCAGTAGACAAAGAAGTGGAAACTAAAGGGGTTAAAGTAGAAGAGGTAGGAAAAACAAGTGGCTGAATGTACTGAGTATTCTCAGGTACATTAGCCAGCGGCGGTGGTGGCATGTGTCTATTTCTAGGCACAAAAAGTGAAGATATAAGCGATGGTTGTCTAGGTAGTGGAATTTGAGTGAGCGTATCTGTTGAGGAGACTGAAAGTGTTTGTTCTGGGGGCGGGTCAAGAGATGAATGGAGTTGATCTTGTACAGAAGCATCAACTATCTCTTGATCAGAAGCTGTTCCTTCAGAATCTGAAGACTCTAGCTGGAACTCATCAACATCCATGCCCAGATTCATGAATGATAGAGATGGCTGATCAGGTTGATCAGTCTCCTGATGACCTTCTCCAGTTTCCTGGAAGGTTTCATCAGTTGGTGGTGCAGTTACCGTAGCAACTTCACCAGGGATAGAGGTCACTAGGGATGCCTCAGTTATAACTGCTCTATCCACAGTCATAACATCACTGGCCATAGAGTTTGGAACTTCAATTTCCAGCTGTGACTGGCCAGAGACATCGTCAGTTCGTGTAAAAGAAGTGTCAGAAATTTGGCCAGACTCAAATTGTGCAGACACGGACTCTACTCTGGGTTGGGGTAGCCCAGTATTATCTTCACCACTCTCTCCTACAGAAATTTCGAGAGTGGTTGCTTGCGGTTCACCCATTTGACTATCTCCAGCAACCTGTTGGGAGGAAGCTGGAGGGCTGGTTGGGTTTCTACTGTCAGTGGCAAGTTCTGACTGTGTCCTAAGACGACGTGATCTGGTTGCCTTTGGAACACCCTGGAGACCTGTTGGGAGGTCTCCAGTGACAGTGGAGGGAACTGACAAGTTGGAGCAGGAAGGGTTAGACAGTTGTTCAGGGCCAACAACCGTCACTAATCTAGCAGATGAACTGGTGGGTCCCTCATTATTTTGAGGCCCGCTCAGTTGCCTTTCTGACTCACCTTGGACTGGTGCATCAGTTTTAGCGAATGCCAGCCGCATTCTTTCAGGAATATCAACCTCCCAGTTGTTGATGCTAGGGAGTCATGATTCCTTAACATTTCTGGGGCAGTGTACAAAGATAGAGTGTTATGATATTCAACACTCCCCAGAATTTCAAGGAAACAGAGGGATAAATACCTGGAGAAGGGGATGCACAGTCCCCTGGTTCCCTTCAGCTTTTGAACAAGGCCCCTGAACAGGATATCGGCAAAATCCACTCTGAGTCCGTACCACAAGCAGTAGGTCATTTCTGCTTATGTGAAGTTTATCTGGTCTAAACCACCAGAACTCCCGCCCATGCTCTCCACCAGATGGATGAAGAAGTACTTCCAAGATGGAGAGAGACCTTTCATGGTCATGGGTCCCTTTGTCTTCAACACCCCATTTTCCAAGCAATCCTTGTGTCCTATATCAAGGAGAACTTGTCTGGAATTTTGGTTGGGGGGGATGACAACTGGAGATTCTCCTTGTCTCCAGTAATTGAGGTGTAATGCATTCCTCAATATTTCTGCTGTTATTGTACACGCGATTGTTCCATTTTTAAGAGTGAAGGAGATGGATGAACAATCGTTTGAGAGTTGTGTAGTGTACCAAAACTCATACAAGTAATCATGATATAACTTGCGTGGGTTAAGAAAGAAAGACTCGCCGATTGGAGAATCACGAAGAAAGCGTTGGATTCGTCCAATGAGAGTATCGGCAGTCTGAACTCCTTGCAAACTAGCCATCAGATTATTTGGGTTTAACTTGATGAGCGTAGTATTGCCAGGAGCACTAGGTGCCTGTCTGACACCTGGTGGGGGAACATATGGGACAGTAAGGAGATTTATATCTCTTGATCTGGATGATTTAGGTGCCATTGAAAGTGAAATTTAGAATTTTGGAATTAGGGTTCTTGATTTATTGAGCAGAGAGAGAAAAGAAGCAATTTTGATGATGATTGGGAAGTAAATGAAGGAATGTGAAAGGAAGTAAATGGTAACCGGAGTAAATGTGGGGTTATTTATAAGGGTATAAAATCCCAATATAAATAAGAAAATATTATTTTAATCCCCAAATTTTCTAAAACAAAAGATATTTTGATTTATTGAAAATTTGAATTTCAAAAATATTTAATACCATCAAGTCAACATTAAATGCTACGACGGCTGGTATTCCCACACGCCCTCTAACCTTTTACAATCCCCATAAACAGTGCATCTTTTTACCAAAAAGTCTTTCATACGTCATACGACGGTTGCAAGTGGGAAAATACACTTGAGTACCATCACGTGTCACAAATATTGACCAAGTATTTTTCCAACGTTATGAAATCTGGTTGACCACCAGTTTTAAGACAAGACTGAACATGTACACTGGAGGATTAGTCCAGTGCCAGTTTCCAACTGGAGAGTTCTCCAGTTGCCATTTTGAAACACAAAGAATTTTAGTAAGAAAATTATTTTGAGTCTTTTCCCCCTAAAATGATGATCCAGAAATTGATTAGTGCCAGGATAGTATCACAAAGGCGTTCGATAGCCTGGCGAGCAAAGATTATCTGGACCTCCTCAACTGGAGACCTTCATCAGTGTCACTGACGCGTTCATAACAAAATCTCCATTCTTAAGGATTTAACATTCCCAATTCGCTGATGAGATGTTTAAAAGTTTTCTCATCAAGAGGTTTTGTAAAAACATCAGCGAGCTGTTTGTCAGTGGGGATGAAATGAATTTCAATGTCTCCTTTCATAACATGATCATGAATAAAATGATACCTGATGTCAATATGCTTTGTCTTTGAGTGCATCACTGGGTTGTGAGATATAGCAATTGCACTGGTGTTGTCACAGAAGATTGGGGTCCTTGTATACTTCTGACCATAATCTAGTAACTGGTTCTTGATCCAGAGAATCTAGGTACAACAACTGGCCGCATAAATGTACTCTGCCTCAGCAGTAGACATAGAGACTGACGTTTGCTTCTTGCTAGTCCAACTCACCAGTTTTCCTCCAAGGAAATGACAACCTCCAGTTGTTGACTTTTTATCTATCTTACAACCTGCATGATCTGAATCTGAATAACCCATTAGATCTAACCTTGAGCCTTTGGAATACCAAAGACCAAGGCTAGGACACCCTTTCAGGTATCTGAAGATGCGCTTAACAGCATGCAAATGTGATTCTTTTAGGTTAGCCTAAAATCTGGCACATAGACATGTTGCATACATTATATCTGGTCGACTTGCAGTTAAATACATCAGTGAACCAACCATACCACGATATTCAGTGGCGTTCACTGGTTTGCTAGTTGGGCCAGAGTCCAAATTTAAAGGTACTGCAATAGGTGTGTTTTTAGATGGGATTGAATCATATTTGTATTTTCTTAACAAATCTCTGACATATTTTTCTTGGTTTATAAAAATACCATTTTCAGTTTGTTTAATCTGAAGACCCAAGAAAAATGTTAATTCACCCATTAAACTCATTTCATACTAAGATGACATGATTTTAGAAAACTTTTTACACATTGCATCATCAGTTGAACCAAATATAATATCATCAACATAAATCTGTACCAGTAAGATATTACCTTTTTCTTTCAAGATAAATAAGGTATTATCTATTGCACCTCTTTGAAAGCCATTTTTGAGAAGATGTTTAGTTAAAGTGTCATACCAGGCTCTTGGGTTTGTCTTAGACCATACAAAGCTTTGTTCAGTCTATATACCCAATGAGGATGCTTCTCATCAATGAAGCCTGGAGTCTGTTTAACATACACTTCTTCTTCCAGTGTTCCATTAAGGAACGCACTTTTGACATCCATCTGGAAGACTTTGAACTGCAGATGGGCTGCATAAGCAAAGAATCATCTGATGGCTTCAAGTCTTGCAACTGGAGCAAAAGTCTCATCAAAGTCAACGCCCTCTGCTTGACAATAACCCTTGGCAACTAGTCTGGCTTTGTTTCTTACAACATTGCCATCTTCATCCATCTTGTTTCGGTAGACCCATCTTGTACCAATGGGTTCTTTCTTCAACCCAGGTGGACAAGGAACAAGTTCCCATACATTGTTCCTTTCGAACTGGATAAGCTCTTCTTGCATAGCTTCTACCCAGCATGGATCTGCCATAGCCTCGTCAATCTTCTTCGGTTCAATCAGTGATAAGAAGGTGACGTTCAAGCATTGCTCACTTGTGGCTCTTATAGTCTGAACCCCACTACTTGGATCTCCAACAATCTGTTCAATTGGATGTTCTCGAGTCCATTTAGTGTATTGACTGGGCTGGTGAACAACAATATCAGTGCAAGTCACCTGGTGATCCTCTTCAGGTGTTACAACTGGAGGAGGATCAGCCCAAACTACTTCTATATCCTCATCAGAGTCAATGAGGTCACGATTTGCATCATGAAATTCTTCAGTTGAAGGCATTTCTTGAAGAACTAGAGAAGTTGGAGTTTGAACTGGTGTTGATATTGGAGTGACACGTACATCTAATCCAATCACCAGTTTCTGTGGTAAGTTGAAACTGATGGAGGGATAAAATGATGTATCACTGGTGGTTTTCTTCTTTTGAGCTGGTTCCAGTTGAGTGTAACTGGAAACATTATCTGGTGAACCAACTGACTGATGAACTTGGTCAGTTTCACCAAAAAATTTTGGAACGACTGGAGAAATATCAAGGTTAGGTCTCTTATTGATTGCATCATTTGATTCGTCGAATGTAACATGAATTGTCTCATGAACCTTTTGGAGTCTATAATTATAAACTATAAAAGCCTTTAGAATATCTGAATAGCCTAGAAATACACCTTCATCAACTTTTGCATCAAACTTTCCAAGCTGACTGGAATCATTTAAAATATAAACTGGACAACCAATATTTGGTTTTCGATTCCTGAGTACTTCATAGGAAGTCTTCTTA
>CM067172.1:93866554-93921070 GCA_034093135.1 Erigeron breviscapus
GATGTTTAGCTCAATCTCTGTTTTCTTGACATTGTTCTTCCTCAGCTCATTTATGACATTGCAGAATCTGTAGTAGACAGCTTCAAGAGTTTCATTAGGCAATTTCGCGAAGTTGTCAAACTCAGTCAAAATATTGGTCAATCTTATCGTCGAAGTCACGTCAGCTCCTTCCATCTGTCTAGCCACCTCATCCCAAATCTCCTTGGCTGTATCATAAGAATCAACAGAGCCATAGATTTCATCCAGGTAGAGCTTTGTATAAGCATGACCTAGCTCTGTTATCTGCAGCTGTTCGATCTTTTTGTTCAGCATTCAAAAGATCAGGAGTTAGATTATTGCATCAGTAGTGGGATGGCGATGAACGGCAAGTCCATTAAGGATGGAGTCTTTCATCATATGACCATTTGTTTGACTTTCCACATAGTCCATAAATCTTTTCTTCCATGGTCCATAGGAACCACGGTAGAGAACTGGAGGTCTTGTATCTGAACCCAATGCCAATGCTTCACGAGAAGCCATTTGAGATTGATTTGATTTGAAAGATTGGATTGAATTAAGAACAGAAAATGAAACGATCTTGAGAAGATCGTCCTGGGTGAAGATCGTCTTGTGTAAGATCGTCTTGAGCAAGATCGTCTGTGAAGATCGTCTTAAGTTCAGAGGAAATGGGACGATCTTGGTTGAAGATCGTCTTAAGTTCAGAGGAAATGGGACGATCTTGGTGAAGATCGTCTTAGGTTTCGAGGAAATGAAACGATCTTGAAATGAAATGACTTTGAACTAAATGATTTTGGATAAAACGATCTTGAATTGAAATGAATTTGGATTGAAAATGATTCAAGGAACTGGGACGATCTTGGTTGAAGATCGTCTTAAGTTCAGAGGAAATGGGACGATCTTGGTGAAGATCGTCTTAAGTTCAGAGGAAATGAGACGATCTTGGTGAAGATCGTCTTGTTTTCTTTCTCAAAACTTATAAGTATTTGAGTTGACCAAACCAATCCTTTCGGATTAATTAGCCAGAAACAAACACTACACAACACACTCTTGTCTAGAACGATCTTGTGAGGATCGTCCAACAAGCCACATAGCACAAGAATGAAAAACGAGCTTTCAAAGACTAAGACGATCTTGGGAAGATCGTCCTAGTGAAGATCGTTTTGGTGTCATCTTCTTCATCTCATCAGTTTTCCAGAAAAACTCCATTAACAACTTCAGAAAGCTTCAATAACTTTTGAATTACTGGAGTTAAATCATGAAATCACTTGCAAACTGATTGTATTCACGTCCGCAACAGATTTATGAACAAAATTCAACACAAAACACAACAGATTCAAATCCCTCAAATTCGCGCCTAAAAACACAAAATTCAATCTCGAGAATTAGATTGAATTGAAACTTGAAACTTGACAGGATTATGTTTTCAACAACCACGAATCTATTGGTGAACAAATAACTGTGATTTTATGTGATTTGAAGTGTGAATTTTGATGAACCAGTAGGTGAAAAATACGAACAAAAATTGTAAATAAATTTGATTTTGATGAATTTGTGATTGAATTCAGTTATGGATCGTCATCAGATTGATGTTTTGCTCTGATACCACTTGTTAAAACACGATTTCTATCACTGAATTCAATTCATCAATGGCGGTTTGGATAGTGTGTGTTCTTAGTGTTTGTGTGTGTTTTGAGAGAGAATCGTATGTAAAAATGTGTGTGTGTTACTGGTATTAAAAGTTATGGAAAAGTTATACAAAGGTTATGTGTAAAGTTATGATCTCTAAGGTATGAGAGGGCTATTTATAGTCTAATTATACAATTATGCTAATTGTCACAATTAGCCCCTCAACCTTAGTAATCATTTATCTATGAATTAAAAACAAGAAATTCCTCTAATCTAGATTACAATTTATCACTATTTTTGGATTTCTAAGATTGGAGTATGCTTACCTTCAATGGAAGTCACAACTTCCGGTTATCATTTCCTCGAAGCTGAGTCAGAAGGAGGAGGCAGCTTTGATGAGGGTCCTTAGGTCGCATAAGAAGGCGTTTTCTTGGAAGATAGCTGATATTAGAGGCATAGATTCTTCGTATTGTAACCATAGGATACACTTAGAAACCAATTTGAAGCCTGTAGTTCAGAGACAAAGACGCCTTAACCCTAATATGAAGGATGTAGTGAAGAATGAGGTGATTAAGTTGTTAGATGCAGGAATTATCTTTCCCATTTCGGATAGCGAATGGGTGAGCCCTATTCACTGCGTACCTAAGAAGGGAGGAATAACGGTAGTAGCTAACGAGAAGGATGAGATGATAGCAACTAGGACAGTGACTGGATGACGTGTTTGCATAGATTATAGGAAGCTTAATGAAGCCACTAGAAAAGACCATTACCCTTTACCCTTTATGGACCAAATGTTAGAACGCTTAGCAGGGAACGAGTACTTTTGTTTTCTTGACGGATTTTCGGGGTACCTTCAGATCCCCATTCACACGGAGGACCAGGAGAAGATGACATTTACTTGCCCTTTTGGAACTTATGCCTATAGGAAGATGCCTTTCGGGTTGTGTAATGCGCCTGCTACTTTTCAGAGGTGCATGACAACGATTTTTCAGGACATGTTAGAGAAGTCAGTAGAGGTATTTGTTTGATCAAATAATCGCACTGTGGCACAACCGGAGGGGTGTGTGGATTTTGGGGGTGTTTGTAGGCGATTCCCTACCGGTAATAGGGCTACGGCCGCTTTACGCCTAATTGGTGGATTGAGCTGTTACCGAGCCGAAGGGTCGGTGTTGTAGTTTGTGTGTATTATGTGGAGAAGAAGATGATCTGTGTCGTATGATTTCTCCTCTTTATATAGAGGGTAGAAACTTGGAGAGGAGGGTAAGAGAATTAGGGTAAATCTCTTCCTCTCTTAAGAATATCTTTTATCTTTTAAGAAGATTTATGATAATCTCTTCATGAGCCGTGTTCGAAGCCTTCGGGCTTTAATTATATTATTTTGCTCGGATAATCATGGAAAGAATCTATATCCGATCTTTTTTGATATGTTTCCTTCGAAGCTGGGTATTATTTCCCAGGTGCTCCGGAAAGTATATTTGTACGGAGGTCGTGCTCCGTTATAGATATATATAAGTAAGTAATTTTTACATGTACGAAGGTGCCTTCGTGTACGGAGGTAGAACTCCGTATATGGTATATCATCAAGCCCCCCAGTTTAACTGGAGAGGTTGTCCTCAGGGTGTCCGGTTAGACTCTAAAATGTGCTCCGTTGCTCCGTGTCGCAACTTGCCCATCCTATCAGCCAATTAATCATTTAATCGGCATTAATTTTACTTTCTTCAGACGGTTAATTACGGCTTATCCCTTCGAGGGGCAACTTGTTGGCGCAAGACCCAAGGTAACTTTTCACTGGTTGGTACCCGTGATTATTGCCTATAAATACCAACTTATTGCCAAAAAGGGCTTTTTGCCTATTTTTACTTATTACTTTCAAAAAATTTTCTCCCGCTGCTTCCTTCATCGATCTTCATCAGGTAAACTCGTCTTCCTTCTTTGTTAATTTCGTCTTTTATAGTGATGACAAAAAGAGGGATTAGGAGTATCACCAATGTATTAGATCGTTCTGCCTATCAGAACTTTGTGTCCACCTATTTTTTGCGGAACCCTAACTTGATCCGTTTTCCGGAAAGGGGGCAATCTATCTGCGATCCACCTGCTGGTTTTGTTGGTCTGTATGTGAAAGCATTCACCCTTGGCAATCTTAGGATCCCTTTGTCTTCCTTCTTCCTGGCTGTCTTAGATTATTATCAATGTCACATCTCCACTGTTCATCCAACTGGTGTAGCGAAGATCATCGCCTTCCAAGTTCTCTGTAGTGCTAACCGTGTAGAGCCTTCCGTAGCATTGTTTAACTATTTCTATAAA
The DNA here is from genome assembly GCA_034093135.1 of Erigeron breviscapus. Lineage (NCBI taxonomy): Eukaryota > Viridiplantae > Streptophyta > Magnoliopsida > Asterales > Asteraceae > Erigeron > Erigeron breviscapus. The sequence goes on from CM067172.1 coordinate 93,870,485, forward strand.
TTGAAAGAGTCTGGTGACTGGGTTACTGTGTCGAAGAATAATGATTATGAGTTGTTTGTTGCTGGTGGTGTAGAAGTTAGAGACTGAAAGGATTTGTTTGTTTTTGTTGATCATTCATTGGTGCCCCCTAGATATAGGGGTTTGTTAGATATAGGTAGATTGAGATATCGTTCTATAGGTATCCCTAGTACCCATGGTGTGAGGCAGCCTGATGTTGATCGTCTCTCCGCCTATGCCATTAAGTTGTGTATATATCCTGAGGCTGTATTGTTTAAATCTGGTATTGCTTCTTGTTGGGAACATGGTACTAGAGATTTCATCATTGAATGTGGTGGTCAGGGTAGCTTGCTCTTTCCCTTATTCTGTTTCTTCTTGATTTGTTTGGTTTTGCAGTCCTTGATTCGATCCTTCTTTTTCTGCAGAGATGTCTTTTTAACAGTTGATTAATAGGCAACCTGCTTTGTCCAGCCTTGTCTTCAAGCCGGTGGCTCTTGCTCCACCCTCTACTCCGTCCTCTGTTGTACAGGGAGGTTCTTCTGCAGAGGTGCTTACTGGGACACCTGTTCCTTTGACTCAGGAGCGAGTTGTTGAAGAACAGGTTGTAGTGGATGTGTTTGATGGTATTAGCAAAGATGCAGGAGATGCTGCCCAGGAGGACACTGTTGCCAGCCGTTTGAGAAAGAGGAAGAAATCGTCCAAGGGTGTCGGTAGTTCCCGATCGAAGAAATGGAAAACCAGGAGTGTTGAAGTGCCCGAGCAATCTACTTGTAAGTCCTTCTTAGTCTTTCCTTTGTTTATTCCTTCACTTGTTATTGATTATCTGTTTTCTGTGCAGCCTTTGACCCTTTTGGGGAAACTCTAGATGCTGCTTCGTGTCATTGCTCTCTTCAGAGTATCGCTCCTTCTGGATGGGTCAGCGGGCTGATGAATATGGAGATTCTGGAGCTTTCTGCCTTCTTTAACCGTTCAATCTTCTGTAGCGCTGTTGTTGGTAGTGCCCTGGATGCGAGGTTGCGGGAGGTTTCTGAGGAATCTGGGCCATCGAAGGAGCAATATGAGAAGCTGATGTCGGAGAAGCATGCTCTTGAAGTGAAGGCAACTGATTACCGTGCGGGCAGATGCACAGAGGATCATTGCGGAGAAGGAGATAGAGGTTGGTGCTCTTACAGACCAGATTTATGAGAAGGATGTGCTGCTGAAGAGGGCACAGGATGCACTTGCGGAACAGTCTGGGAAATACGGGAGGTTGATTGTTGAATTTATTCCCCATGTCTGGAAGTCTTTCCTGAATGGTCCTAAAGTTGGTGCGCTGCTCTCGAAGGTCTTTAATGAAAACAGGGTTGACGCAGAGGCAGGGTTGATGCGTGCTTTGGCTGGTGAAGGTATTATAGATCTGGAAGGTCGCAATATTCCTGGAGATACAGCTGAGCGTCTAGACTCTGCGTTGGATGAACTGGCTAATGTCGACTCTGCATACCTTCGCAGATTAGCATCCAACCCTGAAGCTTACCCTTCTGATCTGCTGCAGATTGCTCCGTGACTCCTCTGGCATCTCGTGAATTTGAAACTTTGTTTGTTGAACTGATGTGGTCCTTTGAACAATCTTTACTGTTAATGGCCTGAGTGCCTTTGAACAATCTTTCTTTGTACCTATGCTAACCTCCCTTTGTGTTGGGGGAGGTTTTTTTTTATATTTTTATATATGCTTTTGGTACTTGAAATTTCTTAACCATACCCTTGACTTCTTCGTTATAACGAGTCCGTCTCTGAGTGGTTTTATATTTGGCCGTTCCCTTTTAATTTGGGGAGGCTCTTTGGTGCTTCATGAATGTCTTAATGGGCGTCCCCTTGAACATTTACATGAAGTCTTTTTATTTTTACTTTTTACGCGCGTTTATAGTTTTATTGATCGATCTTAAGAACATTTTGAAAGCTTTATTTATTTAAAAATAATTGGCAGGAGGACATTACATAGTAAAGTTCCTAGCTGCTAGCTTTCTTTCTTGGGACTTATCCGGTAGCTAATCAGACTTATCCCGTTGTCTTTTTAGGTAATTTACCTTTTGACGGAGGTCTTTCTGATCCTCCGTCTTTTTCTCGAAGCTCCATGGTGCATTGTTTTTCCTGGCCCCTCTATTCCTTCTGCGTGTTCTTCTTTTGAACTTTGCTGTTTCTGGGGCCTTTGTTTTTCTTTCTGTCTGCGTCGGAGCTTTCCTGCTTCTCTCATCTACCGAGCTTCGGATTTGCTCGTATTTTCCTCGATCGTTGATCGGGTTAGATGATAATGTTGCTATCCCTGACTCACTTTGGAATTTTATTTGTGAGTGGATTGTGGACGCTATCATCCCGAACTTCCTCATTGCTTCTCTTCCAAGTATTGCGTTGTTGTCAGAGTTTGTCGGTATGACCATAAAGATGATTCTTTCTGTTTTCCATTTTGGATATTTTCCTATTGTTACTTCTGTCCTTAGCTCTCCAATTGGCCATATTCGTTCTCCTGCGAACCCTGTTAGTGGTTTTTCCACTTTTTTTAGCTTTTCCTTGACACTTCGTGGTAACTTGGAAAAGTAGTTTTCATAGAGGATGTCGCATTCGCTTCCTCCATCTATCTGAATATTCCTCAATTTGGTGCCTGTGATCGTGGCTTCAATGATAATTGGTCCGTTGGATGGTACTATTTGCCCCAGTGGTGGGAACTGGTAATTCTGTTCCTGTGGGTGCTCTCTATGTACCTCGGAACGTATCATGAGGATCTGTGCTGGTGCTATTTTTTCTGTTTTCTCTTCATTTTTTATCCTCGTAGCTTGTAGGATTCCTTTGACCAGGTGATCCAGTTTTCCCGATTCCACGGCTTCCTCTATGGCTCTTCTTAAGTTTCTGCAATTGTTAGTATCATGGCCGTGATCTCTGTGATATTCGCAGTACTTATCCATGTTCTTCTTTTTTGTTATAAGTTTGTTTGGGATCGGGAAAGTGGATGCAACTCGTTTCGTGGCCAGAATCTGCTTTGGTGTTTTGGTAAGACTGGACAAGATGTCAATCCCACTGTCTCTATCTCTTCCTGCCCATTGGTTGTCGTCTCTTGTGTATCGAGGGAACCTCCCATTGCCTCCGTACTCTTTCCTTTTTCCTCCGGAGGAGTAGTCGACATTTATTGTTTCCCTTGCGTCCAACCAGATGTGGGCTTTATCCGTCAAGCCATCGTATGTTTCGGGTAGATCAGTGCTTAAATGCTCGATAAGATCTATTGTGCGAAGTCCATGGATGAGCCCTGAAATTCTTTGGCTTTCTGGTAATCCCCGTACTTGTTGGGTTTCGTTGGTATACCTAACGATAAAGTCCCTTGTCTTTTCGCCTTCTTTTTGCTTAATATTATGCACAGAAATATGTGTTTTTCTGTGCTTCTTTTGCATACTGAACTGAGACCTGAATTTGTTTTTGAGTACCTCGAAGCTGTCAATGCTGTTCTTGGGTAGGCCATCGATCCATTCCCGCGCATCATCTGTCAGCGAGTAGGAAAATGCGTGGCATGTGGTTGGCATATCCCATCTTTGAATCAAAGCTGCTCCGACAAACTTCTTTAAGAAGTCATCTGGGTCGCTCTTTTCGTCGTAATACCCCAGATGTTGAGGGTATTTCATTTTCGCTGGCAGTGGGTGACTTTGTATGGCTGCAGAGAATGGGCTATCGGTATTTACCAGGTGGGATAAGTCAACCGGCTCCGGGTCCTCCCATTCATATGAATCGTAGTCTGGGCGAATCACATTCCTTCGGGGACGGGTGATCCCTTCGTGGTGTCCTCTGGATCTACCCTGGTTCTGTTGAGGTGCCAGGTTGCCTTCCGGACCTTCGTCAAACCTGGGTAAACGCCCTCCCCGTAGTCTTTGAAAGGCTGTCTCTTCGTCGTTGGCTGCTGCATTTCGGCCCCCTCTTATCCGTATCCCAGTAGTTCTTGTTGCGGGGGTTGTGATTGCTTAAATTCGCCTCCCTTGTTATGATGGTGCCCTTTTGCTCATTCTTCCCGGGGGGTTTCCATCTCCATGTACTCATCCACCGAGTCCGAATCATATTCGTTTTCCAGGTTCCTGGTAACATTGTGGATTTGGCCTGCTTCTCTTAAGCAGTTCATAATTGTACTCAGGACGCCATAAATAGCTTGCACGTATGCATCGTTTATTTCGTGCTCACTGATGTTGACGCCCTGTTGGTGTCTCCGAGGGCCTGTGATATCCTCCGATCCGATGGAGTAAAACCCGGCCTGTTCTGTCCCTGGATCTGACCTTGAAGAGGTGTAAATAAGAAGTTGTCGTGACCCTCAGACGAGGTGATTACCGGTCTATTTGCATCTCAGTTCTGAGAGGTTGTTGTGGGTCTATCTGGGCCTTGATCCTGGGGTGTGTTTCTGTCCGGACCTTGACCTTGCGGCGCGGGTCTATCCTGGCTTTGGCCTTGGAGTGGTGTGAATGTGAACCTACTTCGATTCTGGGGTGACACGTGTATAGGTCTGTTTCGGCCTTGATCTGGTGGAATTATTGTGGATCTGTCCGTGTTCCGACTCTGTGGAGTTGTCACGGACCTGAATAGACCCTGGCCTAGAGGTGTAATCGTGGACCTATCCGGGCTTTGACCATGCGATGTTATCGCTGATCTGTCTGGACCTTAGCCCTGCGATGTTATCGCGGACCTATCTTGTTGGTGCATGTTTCTCGGTGACAAAAACATTCTAGATGTGTTACATATATTTATATATATTCAAGTCTTGTAATTTATCTTGTAATTACCGTTTGTCAATAATATTACCTTGGCATATATTGTTGATCATATTGGGATCCATTTATGTTTATATGTGTGTTTATTATTTGTGTTTTACAGGTTCTAAACATTACATGTAAAGAGTCATTAAGTTAATATTGTTTCTGCGTTTAACAGCAGGAGAAACATTAACTTAATGAATACTTCCAAAAGGTAATATAAACAATGTTGTTCTGCGTATTAACAGCAGGAGAAACATTAACTTAGTGAATACTTCCAATAGGTAATATAGACAATGTTGTTTCTGCATATCCACAGCAGTAGAAACATTGTCGTAGCTAATGTTGGTTCTGCGTATATCTACAGCAGTATAAACATTGGCTGAGTTAATGATTGGTTTTGCGTCTTGACAGCAGTTGAAACATTAACTCAAATATTCCTAAGTGTTATTTGAGTGTTCTCGGGAACGAGCAATTAGTTGCTTGTGGAGAGAACACTCAAAAGGTTATTTGAGGGTTCTTGGGAACGAGCAAAATATTTGCTTGTGGAAAGAACACTCAAATGGTCATTTGAGAGTTTCTGAGGAACAAGCAAAAGTTTGCTTGTTCATAAGAACTCTCAAATGGTTTGAGAGTTTCTGTGGAAACAAGCAAAAGCATTCTTGTCCATAAGAACTCTCAAACAGTTTGTGTGTTCTGGGAAACACACAAACAGGCCAAAACCCTAATGGGCTTGGGCCAAAGAAACACGCAAACCCATAGGGTTTTGCGTGTTCCTGGCCATGCCTATATATATGGGTGTGTGTCCATGCGTGTTCCAACAAGAGTGTAGAGAGAGAAACGAGCAAAACCTAGAGAGAGAAACCCAAGAACACGCACGGGTAGATCTTGTGGGTGGTACTCGACTCATGCACGAACCGCAAACACACACCCGGTTTGGACGGCTCGTAGACTTAGATTACCACGTTGGTTGGTAAAGTTTGTCCGGAGAGCCGTTTCACTATAGTAACCAAACACGAGTGTTTATATTCACGCAAAAGATATATATATATATATATATATATATATATATATATATATATCATAAAAGGTAGATATAGAAACCGTGGGTTATCTCGAGGAATTCCGCACCTCGACATATCCTTAAGTCAATCTCGGTTCGGTAAGACCCGGGGAACTTACAACTGGTATCAGAGCCATAGGTTATCAACAACCTTGGTTCGAGATTGATCACGATTTGGCTATCTCTTTTTTGCGTGTTTTTAGGTGGAGATTGTGCTTTCGGGTTCGTTTGAAATAAAGATTCAAACTTGACACCAAAATAAGACATATCTCAATCCTAGATACTATTTTTTCAAGGTTTCGTTGATCAAGTAACAATATTGGGTTATAGATCTGAGAAAGATTGAAAATTTAGTTTTCTCGTGTTTTGCGTGTTTCAGTACAAATTCCCAGATCTGCGTGTTTCTTGAAATTTGCGTGTTCTTATGTGTTTTGCGCGTTTATTTTGAGAGTTCTTAGGTTTTGAGAGTTCTTGTGGTTTGCTTGTTCCTACACTTTTGCTCGTTTCATTTGAGTGTTCCTATTTTTGCGTGTTCTTGTGTATCTGAGTGTTTATAAGTTAAACTTCATACACAATGGCAGCAAACTATCTTAACCAATTAATGCTAATGGACCATGAGACCGGTAAGGGTAATTCACCACCTAAACTGATGATCATTGACCAATACTTTTCTTGGAAAGGTTGATTCGAATCCTTTATGCAATTCACGGATATTAGAATGTGGACTTGTATGACTGAAGGATATAGTGTCCCAACATATGAGGACAGTGGTGTTAACAAAGTTTATGCTTACCAAGATATGACTGAATCTAATAAAAAATTGTATGAGGCAGAGAAAAAGGCACTATCATGTTTAAAAATGTCACTGCCACAAGAAATATACATTTATTTAATGGGTTAAGAAGTGAAAACTTAGATCAACTAATTACAAGGTATTATCATTTGTTAGCAGAGTTGTAAGCATTTGAAGTTACCTATTCTGAGGAAGAAAAAGTCGAGAAATTTTTGAGTTCCTTGCCAGAAAAGTGGAGTAATTATATTACCACTTTGCAGGAAAAAGCAGATTTCTCTGATATGTCTTTGACTCAGTTAGTTGCTAAGTTTAGGGGACAAGAAATGAAACTAAAAAGGAGGGAAGCAGGATATAATAATGCTCAGATTCCCGAGCTTTATTACGGTAGGCCTACGATCAATGTAAGTCCAGGTTCCCCTGAAGGAAGCACTAGGGCATTCCTGAGTGAAGATGTTGACTTACAAAAGATCTCGTTTGACTCTGAGGGGAACATATGTCTTGTTTCAAGTCAGAGCGACAATTTAGGCAATCGTGGATATCCTACCTCCAGTGCTAGTTCCACCGTGCCTATAAGTGTCAAATGTGCGGAAAGTCACTTATCCGTTCTTGCGTCATTTGTGACATCATATGAACAATTTATCCAAGGAAAGATTCAAGATCCGAGTCTTATAGATGAAGACTGAGAGGAGATTGATCCTTTGGACTTAGAAGAGATGGATCTGCAATGGCAAATGGCTATGCTAACTCTTCGGGCTAAACGGTTCTTATCAAGAATAGGGCGAAAGGTCGTGGGTTCCAAGCTTGGCTTTGATAAGTCAAAGATAAAGTGTTACAATTGCGAGGGCTTTGGACACTTTGCTAGGGAATGCCAGAGACCTAAGAAGGATGATAGGTCTATTGTGACTCGTCAAAACTTTAACCAAGGTGGATCAACAACTCCTTCAGGTGCTTCACAACGAGGATACTTTCAAGGGTCAAGTTCGAATGCTAGTAACTCTTCTCAACGAAACAGTTATCAAGGTTCCAAGGTTGAAAGTCCAAACTCTAATGACCAAAATAGGTCAAGAGCTTTGGTGGTTCAACAACAGGAAGGTTCATATGACTGGGGCACAATTGTTGAAGAAACAAACAATGCCTACCTGGCTGAGATTAGTTCAATTGTGTCATCAGATTCAGAATCAGAGATTCCAGAAGGTGATGACACTAGATCATTCAAAAACCCTGAAAACTCAATAGTTGTGAGCAGTTCAAACAAAGTCGAAGATCAAAAGACAATATCGGGTCTGGTGAACTTCATGACAAACTTGACTATCACAAAGTGTCCAGTTTCAGTAGAAAGGACTGACAACATGTGGAATATCGATACTGGATGTTCTATTCATACCACTGGAGATAGTAGTGTTCTGTCAGACTTTGTTAAGATTTCTGATGTTCAGGTGAACTTTGCCAGACCTGCTCAGGGGATCGCAACTGGTCATGGTAAAGTGAGCGTCACTAATCTTCATCTTGACAAGGTGTATCATATTGAACATCTTAGTCAAAATCCTTTGAGTGTCAGTCAAATGCATGATGTATATCATGAGTGGGACAAGGATCATAAAAATGTTCCTTGTCTGGTTCCTGAAGCCTCCAGGGTTGATGAGTCATCAACAAGCGGAGGAGTAATTCTGGAAGAAAACGAGACATTACATTTGAGACACTCAAAGTCAACTCCATTAAATCCCGTGAAAACAATGGATGAAGTTTTGGAAAGACTGTCGTGCATTGAAGAGATGACTGAGTATGGAATTCCTATTACGGAAGAAAATCTCAGGAGATTCAATACGAAGAAAAATGTCAAGAGGATTTCTTGCTTCATATGTCGTACGAAGGGTCATGTTGCTAGTAAGTTTCCAAGTAAAGGAATGAATAGAGATTTGACTCATGCTAGGTGAAAACCTTCAGATACTAGGATATGCTCAAGCAGTGATGGTCACTCGTCAGACAATTTATCCAGAATTAATGAGAGAAATCTGAGAAATAACTCTCAGAAAGTGAAGGGAAAAGATATGATGGAAGAACAATACACGGAATCAGTTGGAAACCTTGTTGGTTCTTCTCAAAGACTTCCCATGCATGCTTTATCCACTCAAAGATCAAGAGATTCAGTGAAGAAATCAGACTGAGAATGTCATTTCAGACAAGTGTCTAATCATACGACTTCTTCAAATCACTCTTCTCAAAAAGGGAGATCAGAGAATTCTGGCAGTATGTATTCTTCATACTCATATGAAGTGAGATCATCCGCCAAGCCTACAGAATATCACAGTACTTATTATGATCGATTTGCTGGAAGAAGTGGTAGTGATTTCAGATCAACATCTCAGAGCTACAATGTTGGTGAGTCATCTAATGCCTTTCGTAAGAAGCTGCATCAAGATGATTCAAATCAATTGAACAAGATTTTGGGTAAAGGAGGATGAGGAGAATTTGCATATCGAGATGATTCGGGAAGAATCCGGAAAAAAAGGGTCTGGGTTCTTGACGAAGAAAACTAATTTCCTTCATTTGTGCGGAGGACACAGTCAAGGAGAACCATTTTTTTTCCGGTAATCGGTGACTGAGTCCTAGGCACATTTTCATTAGATAACATAGTGGGTTATCGTACCTATGGTATTTACTTCATTATAAATCATTGTGCAAGTCCTATGTATGTTATTTATAACGTGTTTATAAAAGAACGTATTTGGGAAAAACGAGTATATATATGAAGTGCTACTTTAGTTTATACTTGTTAATAAATCATTTGAGATAGCATGATTATTTATATAATGGTTGTTATCCGATGATGAATATGCAAAGTTGATTTATTTGTGATGGTTACACTAAGGCCTTTGATCGATCATGTTTCAAGTTGCTAGTCCAGTTGACTGGAATGAGTAACCCTTAGTTACCATCTCTCAAGAACCATCTTTTATTCAGAAAATGTAACACAAAAATATAATAATGGTTTAAGGGGGAGTCGTTACTGCAAGAGAAATGAAGAAAACATGTGGCACTTAAGTTTACTCATCTGCTACATCCGATCTACTTTGTAAGTAATTATTCCTTCTAAAGCCTCTTCAGTGTACCAAAACAGTTTAAGGGGAGTCGTTACTGCAAAAGAAATGAAGAAAACATATGGCATTTAAGTTTACTCATTTGCTATATCCGATCTTTTTGTAGCAATTACTCTTTCTAAAACTTACTCAAATATACCGGATTAAGCATGACTATTTTAAGATGGGTTAGAGTAATTTTGATCTTAAAATTACTGTGATCGATTTTTTAATTTTATGCTTCGTAAGGTATATTGCAAGGACAGTATTAAGCATGACTATTACAAGATTTGTTAGAGTAATTTTGATTCTAAAGTTACTGTGATCGATTTTGTAACTTTGTAAGTCCCAACTCAATAGATGATACTACCTGAAGACACCTCTATGTCGATGATGGAGTTACTTTGCAATATAAACGCTGAACTAGAGACGACCAGTTACAGAGAGTATATACCAAGTTCTAGATATATTACTTATTTAAGTGACAATAAGTAAAGAACAATGCAATAATATAAAATACTTGTAAAGTAAATTGGTGAGACAATATGTAATTTTCAAGTGTAATTTATTTATTAACTTTAAATAAATTACAAGGTTGTTGCAGAACCAAGATAATACAAGTATGTAAATATCCTAACAACCTATGAACTACAATTGATCTACACTTGGAATTTCTCTGAACAATCGAAACACTTAAAGTTGTGAAATGTTCCTTTTTACGATTAAGAGAATATTGCACAAGTTCACCAAGAATATTGCAGGTATGCAAAGTGTGAAGTGTTCTCACTTGTTATTCTTGTTGTGCAATGACTTGTATTTATAGGCAAAGTTAACATTGGGATGTTAACTTTGGCTGTACAAATATGGTTGAGAACATTTAAGGAATAGCATTTAATTCCTTAAAATGTTGTGTAAAGTTGCAGTATAAAGCAACTTTACTCAACCAGCTTTATGTACCTTTTTGTACTTAAATAATAAGATAAATCTTATTATCCGGGTAATAGCACATAAAGCATAAAAGTCAATTCCTCGTAATCAGTGTAAAACTTTGTAAGAGCTTTCCACTGACGGTCTCCAGTTTGTAACTGACTAGAATGTCAACTGGGCTTCGCTGCCATTGTCATTCTCTATCTTCCATTTGTTGTCTTCGACTCCAACTGGAAGGATTCTTCAACTGGTCAGTTCTCAACTGGAGGAAGTCTTTAGTTGCGTTGACTGTACGATGCAACTGGACTTCAATATATTTCTGGACAAATCTTCTTGGTCTCCAGGTGCAACTGGAGACTGGCCAGTTTCACTGAAACTGGTCCTAACAAATTCCCCCTATTTGTCCTGAAATATTGCCAAGTCTTTTTCAGTTCTTGTATCTGTACAAGTGTGAACTGAAGAGACTTGTTTGATTAAATCTATCTAAGTTTTCCAAGGCATTTTTATAGATCAATAAATGCCTTGGTTTTTTTTTTTTAAGTTTGTTAGATCTAATCTATTATCTACCTTGTGGTTACAAACTGGTAACTTCATTTATACAAGGAAAAGAAATTTACACAAGTTACAGAATGTAAATAAAATTACAAGTAGATAAATTGAAAAGAGAACTTAATTAGATGGCCCTTCGCCAGTTCGTCTTCTCTTTGACACTGAAGAGATAGGTTGTGAGTCTTCAGGATCAATGTTCAACTTCAGCTCCAGATTCTCTTTGTGTTGAATCTTGCCCTTCAAGAAGTTGACCCATGCTTTCTCAAACCTATTCTTTTGCGCCTTTGCTTCCAAAAAGTTCACCATTTCCACCCATTCAGAGAACCCATATTGCATTGCACCAGGATTGTCAGTTTTAACCAGTGGCCCTCTGGCATAACTAACTTCAACATGAAAGTGCTTGGTGCCTGGCTTGATAGTAACAAACACACCATTAATTACCCCACAGTGTCTTCTAGTTGCCATGATCTGGGAGTAATACTCTATTGCTTCAGATTCATTTGTTATTTTAATACTCCCAGCTCCAGAAGCCAGTACAGCAGACTTGATGTCATCATTCGATACATCGCCAGTTGGTTCTATGATGTTCTAAGGTCAACATCTCTGGTCAGTGGTTTTCTTGGTTGAGGGTTCCTCCTTGGTGGATTTAAAACCTTTTTCACAACCTTCTTTACATTTTCAATCCTTTTCAAAATCCCACTGGCCCTGTTCTCCTTTGCCTTCTCCACTGATATATTAAAATTTCTGGCATCCAGTTCAGCTTCATCATCAGGATAGTGTCTGTCTAATTCAACATCAAGCATTTCTTTCAACATGTCAACTATCCTGGGATCATTCTTTACTATGGCATACTCCTCCTTAGTGATTCCCAATAAATGAGCATCACTAATATCAAGCAATCTTAATTTTGCAAGATGCTCTCTGGCTTCAACTTGGTTGGCTTGTTTCATTTTCTTTCTTTCTTTTATTTCATTACCAAGCCTTGCCAGACGCTTGCTATCACTTTCAGAAACTGGAGGAAGTACATCAGCATTGCCAGTTTCCAACATTGGTACATCAGTGGCCGGCTGGGCTACATCAGATGCTAAACCTTTACCTTTGTCAACAACATTCCCCCTATCACTTACATCACCAGTTTCATCAATTCTTTGCTCACCAGCTTCAGTACTGGCAGCCACAATCATTTCACTACCTGTTTGAGTTCCAGATGGATTACTTTTAGTTTGAATTTGTGCAAGAACTGCACTTCTTTCCCCCTTGGTAGCATCTAGACCTGCCCTAATAACTTCCCATTCAGAATGGTGAGCTGGAAACCGGTCAAGAGGCTGCCACGATTGCATGTTCTTGCATTCTTTGAATATGGTGCACATCATCCTGAAAGATCTCCATAGGTGGTTGGTTTCTTTTGACTGGGTCAGAACATTTGCTGCAACTTGTTCCTGACCAGTTTTCAGTTCATTCAAGGTTTTCGAATCTTCATCCAGACCAGAAACCACCTTGTCCTTCACCTCTTCATCCTTTTTCTTCAAATTATCCACTTCAGTTGTCAGTTTGTCAATAGACTGAGAGTGAATGGATACCTGGGTGTTTAAATTATCAATGCTGCCCCTCAACTGGTTGATCTCATTTGTGAGTGGGGCCAGATCAACCTGAGGAGTGGCCAGTTTGGTGATCTCAGCTATCACCTTTTCAATCAATTGTGTTTCCCTTGCACCCAGTGTATCATCAATTCTCTGACCAACTGAAGTCATCAACTGCTGCCCAAGCTCAGTCACATTTAGGCCAGGTTTTTCAACCAATTCCTTTACCTGCCTTTCAATCTCTTTCAAATCAACCTCTGATTGTCTTACAGTATTTCCCAGCAGGTTAGAGATTGAAGTAGTGACTCTTGACTGAGTAAGGTCGAAGGCTTCCTTTAGAGAAACAGCCAGATTGTTACAGCCCTCGACCGGCTCATTGAGCTTCTTGAATACTAAGTCCTCATTATTAGCAAACTTGTTTATCCCCAGATCAACAACCTTAGAATTTGTTGTTGTATCTTTGTTATATCTGGAGAGGGACTTGGTATTTTTGTCAATTGCCTTTTGAACATCCTCCACCCTATGAATAATATTTTGGATGTCGGCTTGAAAGGAGGCAAATTGAGTGTCCAGTGACGGGGAAGAACGTGTCACTGGACCAGCAGCAGCTACTACTGGAGCAACTGGATGAGGCAAATTGAGAGAAGCCTACCCAGTTGACATTCCAGCAGTTGAAGAAATAGTAGGAGTGGTGGTAGAAGAAAGGACTGGAAATTCAAATTGTTGGACATGCTGAGAATGCTCAGGTGTGTCCAACGGCGGCGGTGGTGGTGGCATTTCTCGAAGGAGTGAGAATTGCCCAGATGGTGATGGTGCCATACGTCTGTTTCCAGACATATAGTTATAAGTGGGAAAAGGAATATTTGTAGGCTCATTTTTATGAGTTTGTGAAAGCGAAATTGAAGCATCTGGAGGCGAGACATGAGATGAAGGGTTTTGATCTTGTACAGAAGACTCAAAAATCTCAATGTCTGATGCAGGACCTTCTGAATCCGAAGACTCAATAAGGATTTCCTCGTCATTAACACCCATGTCTAGATCCATGAATGTAACTGAGGGCTGACCAGATGGGTCAGTCTCCAGATGACCTTCTCCAGTTTCCTGGAAGGTTGCATCTGTTGGAGGATCAGATACCGAGGTATCTTCACCAGGGATAGAGGTCACTGGGGTTCCTCAGTTATAATTGCTCTATCCACAACCATAACATCATCGGCCGAAGAGTTGGGAACCTCAGACTCCAGTAGTGACTGGCCAGAGACTTCGTTAGTTCGTGCAATAGAAGTGTCAGAAAGGCCGTGGATACTTTGTGCTGACTCAAACTCTATTCTGGGTTGGGGTAGCCCAGTTTCATCTTCACCACCCTCTCCTACAGAAATTGCGACGGTGGCTGCTTGCGGTTGTCCCATTTGACTTTCTCCAGGTTCCTGTTGGGAGGAAACTGGAGGGCTGGTCAGGTTTCTACTGTCAGTGGGAAGTGCTGACAAGGTCCTAATGCGACGTGTTCTTGTTGCCTTTGGAACTCCTGAAAGACCTGTTGGGAGGTCTCCAGGGAAAATGGTTGTGGGGACAGACACGCTGGAGCTGGAGGGGTTAGACTGTTGCCCGGGCTTGGCAATGGTCACAATTCCAGAAGACGAACTTGTGCGTCCCTCATTATTTTGAGGCCCGCCCAGTTGTCTTTCCGACTCACCTTGGACTGGTGCATCGGTTTTTGCGAATGCCAGCCGCATTCTATCTGGAATCTCGACCTTCTCCAGCTTCAGATACTAGAGAGTCAAGATTCCTCAACAAATTTGGGACAGTGTAAAGTGAATCTGTGCTTAAATAAGCTTCACTGCCCAGAATTTGTAGAAAACAAAGAGAGAGAAACCTGGAGAAGGGGATACATAGTCCCCTGGTGCCCTTCAGTTTTTGAACCAGGCTTCTGAAAAGGATATCAGCAAAATCCACTCTCAATCCATTCCACAAGCAGTATGCCATCTCTGCCTGTGCGGAGTTAATCTGGTCAAGTTCACCAGAACTCCCACCCATACTTTCCACAAGGTGGATGAAAAAGTACCTCCATGAAGGTGTAAGACCCTTCATGGTCATCGCACCTTTAGTTTTCAAAACCCCTTTCTCTAGGCACTCCTTATGTCCCATATCAAGGAGGACCTGGCGAAAATTAATGTTTGGGGAGATGACAACTGGAGATTCACCCTCTCTCCAGTAGTTGAGGTGTAAAGCATCCCTCAACACATCTTCTGATAAGGTACACCGGACTGTTCCACCTTTTAATGTGAAAGTGATGGAAGAACAATCGGAAGAAAGAGAAACAGTGTACCAGAACTCACACAAGTAGTCGTGAAACATCTTGCGTGGGTTTAAAGAGAATGAGGGTCCAATTGGAGAATCCTTCAAAAATATTTGGATTCTCCCAATAAGGGTATTGGACCCTTGGGTTCCTTGTAAACTCGCCATCGGATTATTCGGATTTAATTTGATGAGCGTAGTGTTACCAGGAGCACCAGATGCCTGTTTGACATCTGGTGACGGAGCATATGGGACAGATAAGAGATTTACATCTCTTGAACGGGATGATTTAGGTGCCATTGGAAAATGAAATTGAAATTTTGGAATTAGGGTTCTTGATTTATGAAGCAGAGAGAGAAAAGAAGCAATTTTAGATGATTGAGAAGTAAATGAAAATAATGTAAAGGGAAGTAAATGTGATCAGAGTAAATAAGGGTATTTATAAGGAATTCAAGATCCCAATGAAATACCAAAAATTATATTTTATTTAACAAAATCAATTTTGTAGATATTTTTACAAAATAAGTTTGAATTTTGAAATAAAAACATAATTTACCGTGTCAGCATTAAATGCTACGACGGCTTAACTTACCCACGCGCCCACTAATTTTCATTTTCCCAATAAAAACAGTTGTCATTTACCAAAATGTCTTTAAACACGTCAGATGACGATATCAAGTGGTTTAAAACACTCGAGTACCATCACGTGTCACAAATATTGACCAAGTATTTTCTAACGTTATGAAAAATTAAGACAAGACTGAACCTGGTCACTGGAGGACTAGTCCAGCGCCAGTTTCCAACTGGAGAGTTCTCCAGTTGCCATTTTCAAACAAAATGAATTTTAGTCAGAAAATTATTTTAAGTCTTTCCCCCTAAAATGATGATCCAGAAATCGATTAGTGCCAGGATAGTATCACAAAGGCGTTCGATAGCCTGGTGAGCAAAGATTATCTGGACCTCCTCAACTGGAGAACTTCATCAGTGTCACTGACGCGTTCATAACAAAAATCTCCAGTTTTAAGGATTTAACATTCCCAGTTCGCTGATGAGATTTTTAAAGGTTTTCTCATCAAGAGGTTTTGTAAAAACATCAGCGAGCTGTTTGTCAGTGGGGATGAAATGTAATTCAATGTCTCTTTTCATAACATGATCGCGAATAAAATGATACCTGATGTCAATATGCTTTGTCTTGGAGTGCATCACTGGGTTGTGAGATATAGCAATTGTACTGGTGTTGTCACAAAAGATTGGGGTCCTTGTATACTTTTGACCATAATCTAGTAACTGGTTCTTGATCCAGAGAATCTGGGCACAGCAACTGGCCACAGAAATGTACTCTGCCTCAGCAGTGGACATAGAGACTGATGTCTGCTTCTTACTGGTCCAACTTACCAGTTTTCCTCCAAGGAAATGACAACCACCAGTTGTTGATTTTCTATCTATCTTACAACCTGCATGATCTGAATCTGAATAACCCATTAGATCTAACCCTGAGCCTTTGGGGTACCAAAGACCAAGATTAGGACACCCTTTCAGGTATCTAAAGATACGCTTAACAGCGTGCAAATGTGATTCTTTAGGTTTAGCCTGAAACCTGGCACATAGACATGTTGCAAACATTATATCTGGTCGACTGGCAGTTAAATACATCAGTGAACCAACCATACCACGATAGTCAGTGATGTTCACTGGTTTGCCAGTTGGGTCAGAGTCCAACAAAAAAAAAAAAAAAAAAAAAAAAAAAAAAAAAAAAAAAAAAAAAAAAAAAAAAAAAAAAAAAAAAAAAAAAAAAAAAAAAAAAAAAAAAAAAAAAAAAAAAAAAAAAAAAAAAAAAAAAAAAAAAAAAAAAAAAAAAAAAAAAAAAAAAAAAAAAAAAAAAAAAAAAAAAAAAAAAAAAAAAAAAAAAAAAAAAAAAAAAAAAAAAAAAAAAAAAAAAAAAAAAAAAAAAAAAAAAAAAAAAAAAAAAAAAAAAAAAAAAAAAAAAAAAAAAAAAAAAAAAAAAAAAAAAAAAAAAAAAAAAAAAAAAAAAAAAAAAAAAAAAAAAAAAAAAAAAAAAAAAAAAAAAAAAAAAAAAAAAAAAAAAAAAAAAAAAAAAAAAAAAAAAAAAAAAAAAAAAAAAAAAAAAAAAAAAAAAAAAAAAAAAAAAAAAAAAAAAAAAAAAAAAAAAAAAAAAAAAAAAAAAAAAAAAAAAAAAAAAAAAAAAAAAAAAAAAAAAAAAAAAAAAAAAAAAAAAAAAAAAAAAAAAAAAAAAAAAAAAAAAAAAAAAAAAAAAAAAAAAAAAAAAAAAAAAAAAAAAAAAAAAAAAAAAAAAAAAAAAAAAAAAAAAAAAAAAAAAAAAAAAAAAAAAAAAAAAAAAAAAAAAAAAAAAAAAAAAAAAAAAAAAAAAAAAAAAAAAAAAAAAAAAAAAAAAAAAAAAAAAAAAAAAAAAAAAAAAAAAAAAAAAAAAAAAAAAAAAAAAAAAAAAAAAAAAAAAAAAAAAAAAAAAAAAAAAAAAAAAAAAAAAAAAAAAAAAAAAAAAAAAAAAAAAAAAAAAAAAAAAAAAAAAAAAAAAAAAAAAAAAAAAAAAAAAAAAAAAAAAAAAAAAAAAAAAAAAAAAAAAAAAAAAAAAAAAAAAAAAAAAAAAAAAAAAAAAAAAAAAAAAAAAAAAAAAAAAAAAAAAAAAAAAAAAAAAAAAAAAAAAAAAAAAAAAAAAAAAAAAAAAAAAAAAAAAAAAAAAAAAAAAAAAAAAAAAAAAAAAAAAAAAAAAAAAAAAAAAAAAAAAAAAAAAAAAAAAAAAAAAAAAAAAAAAAAAAAAAAAAAAAAAAAAATTTTCCTTGGTTTATGAAAATTCCATTTTCAGTTTGCTTAATCTGAAGACCTAAGAAAAATGTTAATTCTCCCATTAAACTCATTTCATACTCAGATGACATGATTTTAGAAAACTTTTTACACATTGCATCATTAGTTGAACCAAATATAATGTCATCAACATAAATTTGTACCAATAAGATATTACCTTTTTCTTTCAAGATAAATAAGGTATTATCTATTGCACCTCTTTGAAAGCCATTTTTAAGAAGATATGTAGTTAAAGTATCATACCAGGCTCTTGGGGCTTGTCTAAGACCATACAAAGCTTTGTTCAGTCTATAGACCCAGTGAGGATGCTTCTCATTGATGAAGCCTGGAGTCTGCTTAACATACACAACTTCTTCCAATGTTCCATTAAGGAACGTACTTTTGACATCCATCTGGAAGACTTTAAACTGCAGATGGGCTGCATAAGCCAGAAAAATTCTGATGGCTTCAAGTCTTGCAACTGGAGCAAAAGTTTCATCAAAGTCAACGCCTTCTGCTTGACAATAACCCTGGGCAACTAATCTGGCCTTGTTTCTTACAACATGGCCATCTTCATCCATCTTGTTTCGGTAGACCCATCTTGTACCAATGGGTTCTTTCTTTAACCCTGGTGGACAAAGAACAAGCTCCCACACATTATTCCTTTCAAACTGGACGAGTTCTTCTTGCATAGCTTCCACCCAGCTTGGGTCTGCCATAGCCTCGTCAATCTTCTTCGGTTCAATTAGTGATAAGAAGGTGACGTTTAAGCATTGCTCACTGGTGGCTCTTCTAGTCTGAACCCCACTATTTGGATCTCCCACAATCTGTTCAATTAGATGTACTCGAGTCCATCTAGTGTATTGACTAGGCTGGTGAATTACAATATCAGTGCAAGTCACCTGTCGATCTTCTTTAGTTGCAGCAGCTTCTGGAGGAGGATCAGTCCAAACTACTTCTACATCCTCATTAGAGTCAATGAGGTCACGATTTGCATCATGAAATTCTTCATTAAAAGGCATTTCTTGAAGAACTAGAGAAGTTGGAGTTTGAACTGGTGCTGATATTGGAGTGGCACGTACATCAGATCCAATTACCAATTCCTGTGGTAAATTGAAATTGATGGAGGGATAGAATGAGGTGTCACTGGTGGTGCTTTTCTT
This sequence comes from Erigeron breviscapus, assembly GCA_034093135.1. Lineage (NCBI taxonomy): Eukaryota > Viridiplantae > Streptophyta > Magnoliopsida > Asterales > Asteraceae > Erigeron > Erigeron breviscapus. The sequence goes on from CM067172.1 coordinate 93,889,500, forward strand.
CTTAACTGGTTCCAATTTGTTGCAACTGGAAACATCTTTTGGTGAAACAACTGACTGATGAACTTGGTCAATTTCACCAAAATTTATTGGAACAACTGGAGAAATATCAAGGCTTGGTCTCTTGTTGATTGCTTCAGTTGATTCGTCGAATGTGACATGAATTGTCTCATGAACCTTTTGGAGTCTATAATTATAAACTCTAAAGGCATTTCGAATATCAGAATAGCCTAAGAATACACCTTCATCAGCTTTTGCATCAAACTTTCCAAGCTGACTGGAATCGTTTAAAATATAAACTGGACAACCAAATACATGAAAATATCCAATATTTGGTTTACGATTCCTGAGTACTTCATAGGCAGTCTTCTTATGTCTCTTGATGTAGACTGACCGGTTTTGGGTGTGACAAGCAGTTGCAACTGCTTCAGCCCAGAAACTGGTGGGAAGACCTGATTCAGATAGCATACTTCTGGCTGCTTCTATCAGTGTGCGATTCTTTCTTTCCACAACTCCATTCTGCTCTGGAGAGTGTGCTGATGAGATGTTTTGAGAGATGCCAGTGTCATTGCAAAATGTTTCAAGTATCTTATTTTGAAATTCAGTACCATTATCACTTCGCAACTGACAGACTTTTCGAGTATACTTGAGTTCAATTCTTTTGATGAGAGAGATGATTTCAGCAGGTGCATCACTTTTGGATCTGAGGAATACCACCCAACAGTATCTGGTGAATTCATCGACCACAACTAGAGTGTATTTCTTCCCAGCTCTAGTTTGAACATTCACTGGACCAAAGAGATCCATATGTAGCATGTGAAAAGGTTCAGTGATGCTAAAGTTTTGCCTAGTTTTGAAACTGGCCCTTTTCTGCTTGCCCATCTCACACCCTGGACATGGCTTTTCTTTATTAAAAGAAATCTGTGGTATCCCATCAACCAGTTGTTTACGAGACAACTTGTTAATATTTTTGAAATTAAGATGGGATAATCTTTTATGCCACAGCCAGTCGGTGTCTTCATCAGCCTTGGTATAGAAGCACTGCTCTTTTGGAGCCGGTTCCATATCCATGATGTACACATTACCTTTTCTTGGTGCAACCATCACCACTTTCCAATCCTTGTTGAATATGGTGCCTTGAGCAATATCGAACAAAACTCTGTAGCCATCATCACAAAGTTGGCTGACACTGATCAGGTTGTATTTTAAACCATTCACAAATGAAACTCTCTTGAATTCGACCTGTCCGTTATTGAGCACACCATATCCTTCAGTCTTTCCATTTTGATCATTACCAAACGTCACTGCCGGTCCATCTTGGACAGTGAACTCTTCAAGCAGGGGCTTACATCCAGTCATAGTCCGGCCAGTAGCGCTGTCCAGATACCAGATATTCTTCTTTCGATCGCCCTGCACACCCACAAAAATCATCAGTTATTTTGTGAACCCATCTTTTCTTGATGGGTTCACTGGACTTCTCTACAGAAGTCACAGTTGATTGTTGTGGTGGTAAATTGAAGACTACATTTGGATCTTTTTTACCAGATCCAGGTGCAGGAGTAAAAACGATTGGTATTTGATACCTGCTCCCCTTTTTCTTATCGGATTTAGTTCCAGATGGAACATTCTTTTGTTTTGGTTTTGAAGGGGGTTTAATATTTTGTTTTAAAACTGGAGGTGATGAACCTCCTTCCAGATTTTTGATCCGGGCAGTACAACTCTGAACCTGTCGAGACAAAAGTTGGAGTTGACTTTCCAGTTTAAACAAAATATTGTTTTCATCAGGCTGCTGAACCTTGGACCTTGGTTCAGCTGGAGTTTTAGTCTTTTGGGTCTTGGGCTCCTTAGACTTCTGAGGTAAGGGCTTGTTACCAGTGGCCTTTTTAACTAGAGCACTAGCCTGTTTGGCTCCAGGTTTAACCTCAATGGGGGTGGTCTCAAGGGTTCAGTTTCAACAGCTTCAGGTTGATCATAAGAAGTTTCAACCCTGGGAGCTGGAGGCAATGCATGAAGATCTGGTATGAGAGCTGCCATTTCCAGATCTCCAGATTTCCATGCATTTTTTTGGGCATCAATTGTTCTAGAAAATGCATCATAGTTCTTTCCAGATGCTTTTACCCATGACTTGATAATCATTTGTTCTATTTCAAGATCAGAAATTAATTTTTGATTATCAAATTCCAAAGCCTCAATTTTTAAAACTGACTCCTTGAGAGCCAACTGGACACTTTGTAAATCATTAAGTTGTGGCTTAACATTGTTTAGTTCAATTAAGATAGTGTCCAGATATCTTTCACTATCTGCTCTAACAGTTTCCACAAAAGCCAAATCACCACTTAATGATTCAGCAAGGTCCAGTTTCAGTTCTGGATCCACTTGATTGTCATAATCACATACCTTCTTCAAAATGATGTCCACCCATATTCCAGTGATGACATCTTCTTTTGCCACATGCTGTTGTTGATCTTCCAAGGCCATGAAACACATGTCCCTTTCCTCTTCTTCATCAGCTGATGAGTCATCAGAGTACTCCCATTTTCCCTCAGTTTGTGCCATCAAGCACTGATCCATTTCTTTTCCATGGACAAGAGGGCAATCTGGGCCTTAAGCTTCTTATATTTAGCTTTGTAGTTATCATCAGGCCGATTGAAATTAGGGACAGAGGGACCAGTTTGGTTGTTCATCTGACTAGATATGCATTCCTTCATAAAATGACCTTTCTTACCGCATTTATAGCAGGTAAGATTTGTTTTATCCAGAGAGCTGGAAGCATTGTTTGGGCCATTAAATCTTTTAGATTTATGCTTAAACCTATTAAAGGTTTTAGCGATCATGGCTACCAGATCATCATCGTCAGTTTCATCACAACCGTCACTGATTTCAGTGGCCTGGACACTCTCTGCAGACATTAAAGCAATAGAAGGTCGCTCAGTTACACTAGCAACCTTGGGACTCTGGGCATGGTTAATGGCATCCTGCTCAGCCACCAGTCTTGCAGCATTATTGTCTTCAGTGAATCTGAAGGCTCCATAGAGCGATGCAAGAGTATGGCTGTGCAGGGTTTTACCTTGTCTTAAGACAAGAACCATATTTTCCCATTTGGAAGGAAGAATATCACAAAACTTCTCAAGAAGAATATCCTTATCCTTCTCTACACCCAAGCCTCTCAACTGATTAATGAGGCTAGAAAACCTGGTGTAAGTACCAGTTAGACTTTCATTGGGCAAAGCAAAGAAGGATTCATACTTTTTGTTCAAGGCAACCTTTCTGGTGACAATAGTGTCATCACCTCCTTCAAACTGAATAACTAATTCATCCCACATTGACTTGGCACTGGGGAACAACACAAGTGTTGGAATTAGATCTTCAGAACAGCTCCAAGGATCATGTTCTTGAGTCTGGTGTCCAGATCTACAAGTCTACGATCCTCATCAGACCAGTGGTCTTCGAGCTTTTCTCTGGAACCTCTTCTTCCAGTTGGATCGAGAAGAGGACTTACCCCAAGAGACATGGGTATATACGGTCCATCCTTAAGGATTTTCAGCATATACCTCTCTATCCTACCAAAATGCAAAAGCATTCTGGCCTTCCATGTACCAAAGGTCTCACTGTTTCCATCAAATTTTAGAACAGGAGTGTTAGAATAATGTACATGGACGTGATTTGGGGCAGTAGGAGGAGGAGGGTTTGTATTAACATTTTGAAAAGGTGGTGTATTAGTATTCAAAGGGTTTTCACCTTGACCAGAACAATCTCCACCTTCAGTAGTAGTCATCTAAGCAGATCTAGGCAAGTTTATTAGCCTTCTGCTCTGATACCACTTGTAAGTCCCAACTCAATAGATGGTACTACCTGAAGACACCTCTATGTCGATGGTGGAGTTACTTTGCAATATAAACGCTGAACTGGAGACGACCAGTTACAAAGAGTATATACCAAGTTCTAGATAGATTACTTATTTAAGTGACAATAAGTAAAGAACAATGTAATAATATAAAATACTTGTAAAGTAAATTGGTGAGACAATATGTAATTTTCAAGTGTAATTTATTTATTAACTTTAAATAAATTACAAGGTTTTTGCGGAACCAAGATAATACAAGTATGTAAATATCCTAACAACCTATGAACTACAATTGATCTACACTTGAATTTCTCTAAACCGATCCTATCTTCCCCCCCTCACCTCTATCCTCCGGGCCTACCCCCCTACCCGTCCACCCACCGCTTAACATATTACCCATCCTCTTACCATTTGTTTTCCTCCCTTCCCCCCCTCTCCCCCCCCCCCCTTCCCTAGATCTACACTTGGAATTTCTCTAAACAATCGAAACACTTAAAGTTGTGAAATGTTCCTTTTTACGATTGAGAGAATATTGCACAAGTTCACCAAGAATATTGCAGGTATGCAAAGTGTGAAGTGTTCTCACTTGTTATTCTTGTTGTGTAATGACTTGTATTTATAGGCAAAGTTAACATTGGGATGTTAACTTTGGCCGTACAAATATGGTTGAGAACATTTAAGGAATAACATTTAATTCCTTAAAATGCTGTGTAAAGTTGCAGTGTAAAGCAACTTTACTCAACCAGCTTTATGTACCTTTTTGTACTTAAATAATAAGATAAGTCTTATTATCCGGGTAATAGCACATAAAGCATAAAAGTCAATTCCTCGTAATTAGTGTAAAACTTTGTAAGAGCTTTCCACTGACGGTCTCCAGTTTGTAACTAACTAGAATGTCAACTGGGCTTCGCTGGCATTGTCATTCTCTATCTTCCACTTGTTGTCTTCGACTCCAACTGGAAGGATTCTTCAACTGGTCAGTTCTCAACTGGAGGAAGTCTTCAGTTGCGTTGACTGTACGATGCAACTGGACTTCAATATATTTCTGGACAAATCTTCTTGGTCTCCAGGTGCAACTGGAGACTGGCCAGTTTCACTGAAACTGGTCCTAACAAACTTTATGCTCCGTAAGGTTCTTGCTAATAATAAAAAGGTTCTGTTGCGCGAGAGATAATATTACTTAGGGTATCTGGTTTCCAGGGGGAGTTAGCTGTGTTCTTTGTGAACATCGAATAAGTTTGTATCGTGATAAGGATATAGTGTAAGTAAAGACTATTTTGAGTGTGTTTGGTACACCTTGAATTATGTCTTACATGTAAATTGCACGAAAGATTAAGTGAAACACTTAAAGTTTTGGTCAAAATAGGTCAAACGGAGTCACTGAGTTGATATATTTGACAGATATTTTGATTTGCAATTTACTTTAAATAATTGAATCAAAAATACTTAATGTGTGAGCTAACATGATACAGGCTTTGATTCTAATCTTAATTGGGGGAATCCGTCATTAATTATTTGTTATATATCGGTTTAAGTGTTTTCAAGTTCAATTATTTACTTTTGAGATGAATACATGTGTTGTATAGATCTCATGAGTTTGCTGATGTGGTCGCAGAATTATTTATCTTAACTGGATGTGTGTCAACCGTTAAGATAAAGGATCTCCAAAGTATATGAAAAATTGGGGTTATCCAGTCCGGAATGGAGAAAACTCAAGCTTAAAAAGGAAGCAGATTATACTTACACATCAACAACTCAGCTAAATTCAAACGGAGACGAAGATATAGATGGAGAGATTGTTTATCAAGTTATACAATCTTATGTCTTTATTCTTGTTGTATTTGAATTTAATTAACAGCATTGTTGTGTCCAATGTCTGTGATTGTCAAATACTTAACAATGATGCTTTGTAATTCATTAATTAGTAACATATCGGGTCTTAATTAATGATCGTTGTAAACAGTAAAATTCGAGCTTTTGTGTGTGTAAGTGTGTGTGTTAATGGTGGTTTTTAGTGAGAGAAAGTAGAGAGAGAGTAAAGAGATGTCAGGGAAAGATTGGATTGTATTATGGGTTGAAAGGTTACAAAAATGCTTAATGGAAGGGGTTTTTATACATATGACTAACTTACACTAAGCCCCCTTAGATTCTAAGTACAAATATACAATAAGGAAACAAATCAACTACTACATTTATATTTCTAACAATCTCCCCCTTAGTAGTGATTTGTCAAAAATATCCAGTCTTTGTTTATCTTCAAGCTCTCGTATTTGGTCTGTCTTTGTTTGGATGCCAGAACCAGTTTTCTCCTTCGGGTCTGTCATCTGGAACAATCATATTTGCTTCAAAATTTCTTGGAGGAATGTTATGTGGCCCTGGAAGATGACTAGGCTCGTACTTGATCCAGCAACCTCCTTTCCGACGAACAACATACTTCGACTTCTGAACATTCTTTGCTTCTCTCATCATTCGAATGCTGTCTCGGTATTCAAGCCTTTGATTGATTTTGGAGATCACTTTATCAAACACTTCCTTTTTCTTTTCATCTTGCTCATCTTCCTTCAAACACAGCAACACATTTTTACAAAACTCCAATGTTCCATCAGAATAAGAAGCAAGTTCATCCATACGAATGAAAATCTTCTTCTTTCGGCTATTTAGAAAGACAACCCCAAAAGATGGTTCTTCAATGACATGACCAATACTGAGCTTTTCGATGTCTTCAGTGTAAAGACTCTGATCTGGATATGGAACATTTATCTTCCTCTTCACAACTTCAAACCCTATTTGAAAATCTTCCAATGAAGCATATTGAATGCAGCTTGACATGTATCTTTTTACAGCATCAAAAGCAATCACATCTTCACGGTATCTTTGCATTGCATTCAGAAAATGGTTGTAGAGGAAGATAATGTCATCAACTGGCAAAAGTTTAAATTGGGCTTCTGTAAATCGGTAGATCTTGTTGTTATCTCTTTTGACGTGAAAACATGGAATAGAGATAGTAACTCTTTTAATCAAAATCACCCTGATCAGCACCAATATCTTGTGGTTTCTCTGTTTTCCAGCAACTTTGGATTATATTGTTTTGTAAGTTTAAGAAGCTCTGTGTATTCTTCGATTTGCCTGGCTTCCTTAAACTTGTACATTGAGTCTAACTCTGGTCTCTTGGTTTTAGTGACCTTAGTTGCTCCACAAAATATAGGGTAAGCCCTCTCCTCCAGATATCTAGATTTCTTAGCTGCTTCTTTAGGTTTGATGCCAAGAGCAACCATTCTTTCCCTATCCCTCAAGAAGTATCCCCGATTAATAAATCTTAATTGTTCTTCAGTTAAATCAGTTGGAAAGTAATCAGGAAGAACTTCCTCGGATATGATTGCCTCTCTCAAAACCTGTTTGTAAGTAGATTTCTGAAAGTTCTGAACTGCAGCTTCTGGAGTCTTTCTAAGATCATCAAAATTGTTGAATTCATTAAAATTATAATGCTGTGGAGCTGAGCTAGCACGAGTAGATGATTCTCCAACTTCAACTCTACTTGAAGGACCTAATTCAAAGTAATCAAGATCTTCAAATTCTTCAAACATAGGTTCCTCTGCAGCTTCTACGTTCACAGGAGTCTCAACTATCTCTGGCTCATCCAATATAACATTATCTTTTATGCCTCTAGATCAGCTTCTCCTTCAGCATATTCAACTAAATCCTCTTCAATAACAAAACCTTCTTCTTCATTGACCTCAATATTTTCAACTTCTTCTTCACTTTCTACATCAGAATCAATACCAAAAACTTCAACTAATCTTCTTCTAATCTCATCATCTAAAGTATCGTTCTCAACATTCTCAATATTCACACCCTCTGCTCTTTCTTCCATTACCACATCCTCAGCATTCACATCAACTCTTGCCGAAGTATTTTCAATGTTGGCTTGACCCTCTCCTTGGTTCTCCCCCTCGGGGTGATCATCAGAATCAGGATCATCCCGTCTAGAAGCAACCGAGGCCGGTCGGCAAGATTCTAGTGCTAACAATCTGAGCTCAAATGCAGCAAGCTTTGCATCATATTCAGCCTATTGTTTTTCAACTTGTTCTTGCAAAGCTTTTACTCTTCGTTCAGTAGCAAGTTCTCTTTCTCTCACCTCTAGAGCATTCAACACTCCTCTTTCAGTTACAGTCAACAAATCACCCTCAGAGCGTAAAATATTCAACAAAACTTCACATGCAGAGTCTTTGGTAGGTAGATTTGTTGATGTTGATGGAATTTGATTTGGTGTTGGTGTTCTTTGTGTTTGGGTAGGAGGTGGAGTAGCCAACCCAGGGGTTGTTTGCACACTTGTGGTGTGACCTAAATTTAGCGAAGCTGATTCAGGATTTCCTGCGGATCCTCGGGTTATACCCTCACCAGCAGTTTGAGATTCAGTGGCTTTGCAACCAGAATCGGGTTGTGTCCTAGACTGTGATAAATCACTGTCCGGGACTTGTTGTTGGGTAACACCTCTAACAACACCGGGGTCACTGAGAATGCTCGTTAATACAGTCTCAGGTTGATCCTGAGGAACAGCAGTGTCACTACGGCGTTCATACTGTCCCCCAGTCTCGGTCTGAGGACTGTTACCTGCGGCTAAAGCTGGCGTGATGTTAGCTAAGGCAGGATTTCCAAGCTGTCCTTGAGGGTCACACAAAGTGGGTCCCCCTTCGCTTGTTCCGGCATCAGTACTCAACTGTGCTTGTGAATCCGTGTACCTAGGAGATCTAGACTCTTGTGCACGAAATGAAGGCGAGAGGTGGGGCTGGTCCTCTCTTATTTCAACACTCTCATCCTCCAAATGAGGAGAGTGTGGTGAGCATGGCTGATCCCCGTGCATTTGTGAGACTAACTCCTGTTGTGAGGAGTCAGAATGGCTGGGAGAGTTTGGTGCAAGCGAGAATGGGCAGTTCCCGACTTCTACCCTAGGGTAAATAACCCGGCTAGACACATTGGTTTGAACTAATGGAGGGCCAACGTTTTCTTTATGCCCTTGTCCTAACCCGGACCGCACATCCTCTTTGGTATTTTCAACTCCTCCCTCAAATCCGCCTTGTTCCTCCTGCACAACATCATCTCCAGTGCTAACATGCTTAGTTTCAACCTCAGATACAACATTATGAATTACTTGTTCAGCATCTAATTCTGTCGAGGCACCAATATTTTCAGATCCAGCAGATATATGCTTTCGTTTGGATTTCTTCTTCTTTGATTTCTTTGGTGACCTATGAGCAGCCATTTTAAGTCTTCTCCCTGGTGGTGGAGTTGGTTCATTAGGGAGTGCTGAAGCAAGCGGTGTTGGATTAAGTACAGGTGAAGAGCGAGGTGGTGTAAAAGTTGGTGGGTTTGGTGAAACAACGGATGGTAAAGGTGTAGATTGTGAAGGTGAAGATTGCGAAAAGTGAACAGTTGGTGTAGATTGTGTTGATGGTGTAGGTTGAGAAATAGGTGAAGAAACAGGTTCAGGTGTTACAACATCATGTTCAAACATAACTCGTTTCGATTTTCTTTTCCTCTGCCTAGAAGTCCCCTCACCACTATCCCCTCTTTTTCTTTTATGTGACCTAGGACCCTCACTTGGCGACCTATGCTCAGCTTGGGTAGGAGTCTGTCAGCTTTCAGACCCCATTGCTGAGACTAACCACTCGAGATAAGCCCTAAGATGAGGACTCTGAGCAGGAACCAAATTAATTAAGAATGGTGGAATCGGAAAAGGCCTTGATGTTTCACTACCTGTGCCTCTCAAGTTGGATTTATACATGGCAATTACACATTTAAAGTTGTCTTCCAATCTTGGAATATCTTCTGTATTATCAAGAACATCTTCGATAACCAGTGTGAAAAATCTGATAAAGGGAATATATTTCCTTTCTTGTTTATCCTTTCCCTTGACAACTTGGATCATTTTATCCCATATTATCTTTGCAAAGTCACACTGCACATTGTGAGTGACTGCATAGAACATTGATAAGGAATGCTTCGTCATTAGATCAATCCCTTTCTGTGATGGCATCAAACAAGTTGTTAGAACGTTGTACATTGTATGCCAGAGAGTTGCTATATTCATTCTTCTAAAATCTCTCATTGTTGCCAACTCTCCTTCATAACCCAAAGAATGAACTCCAGCTAACATTTCTTCAACTGTTGGAAGTTCTTCATATTCTTCAAGTTCAGGAAAACCAATGATGGTTCTGAACTCAGCCAGATTAAATTTACAATTGAAGATTTCATCTTCTGACTGAAGAGAAAACTTGAAGTAGTCTGCTGTTCCATGCCTCTTACTTCCTTTTACATATTCGATTGATTCCCATAACTCAAAAATATACTTCTCGGGAACAATAGCACCTCCAGTCAAAGCATTGTTCAATGGGTGATGGCTCAAAATCTCTGTAATAATTGGGAATTTGCAAGCAAATGGTATATGAAGTGCTTGATTGGCTTGCATCTTCATTGAATCTCCTTCTTTAAACATAGCCATCTTGATAGTTTATTATTTTCTGTTTAAGACAAACTGACCAAAGTTTTGACCAGAAAATACAATTTAATCACAGAAAAAAAATTATAACACATACCAACAGTTAAGAAACACATTTATTACTCACAGACAATGTTTTGCATATATATTAGAAATGAGAAAACAAAGTAGTACACAAAGGCGTTCGATACCTTGCATCTCACCCAAATATATATATAAAACAAGACAATATATAGGATCACATAAGTATTACAAGATAAGAAAACAAGGTAGTACACAAAGGCGTTCGATACCTTGCCTCTCACCCCAAACACTTATGAAATACTATATATATACCAACACAATACACATTAACATTTATACATTTTAAAACATAACACAAATAATAAAAAAACATAGAATAAAATAATGAAAGAAAAAAAAATTTAAATTCTATTTGTACTGTTTGCAGAGCAAAATGCTCTGCAAATAGCACAAATTGAAAATTTTTTGAATTGTATTGTTTGCCGAGCAAACTTCTCGGCAAACACGAGAACACTCAAGTCTGGTACCAAGTCATCGTTTATTGGAGTTGAAACATTTAAATGCCGAGCTCAAAGCTCTGCAAATGAGCAGTTCAATCCAACTCCTTTTCAATGTATGAAATTTCCTTATATTGATCAACAATCATGTTGTCAATTTGATTAAGAAAAATTTCAAAGGAAAAATTCAATTTTGTACTGTTTGCCGAGCAAAATGCTCTGCAAACAGTAGGTTTAAAACTTGGTGAAAATTTTTCATTTTGTACTGTTTGCCGAGCAAAAAGCTCTGCAAATAGTTGGATTAAGAACTTGGTGAAAATTTTTCACATTGTACTGTTTGCCGAGCAAAATGCTCTGCAAACAGTTGATTTGAAAACTAAGTGAAAAGTTTACATGCATTTGCCGAGCTCAAAGCTCTGCAAATGCATGGTTCAAGTCTTGATAAAATTTAGAAATCCAATTTGTACTGTTTGCCGAGCAAAATGCTCTGCAAACAGTTGTTCTAAGACTTGGAACAAGTTTTGTACAAAATGCACTGTTTGCCGAGCAAACTGCTCTGCAAACAGTTGTTTTTAAAACTTGTAAAACTTTTGGAATTCAAAAAGGCTGTTTGCCGAGCTCAAAGCTCTGCAAACAGTTGATTTTAAAAACTTGGTTTCATTTTTTGATAACCAAAAGCCTTGAATGCCGAGCAAAATGCTCTGCATCAAGTTGTTGTAAATGTTGGAATTCGTCTGCCCAAGACACATATTAAATTGACGTGGCTAGTACGTGATGATCCAAGTCGGGTCATACCCAATAACAAGCTAGACAAACACTTGTGGTATTTATTTATATGATTTGATCTTTAAATAAATATCAATTCTTGAAACATTTAGAAAGTGGTTTTCTAAATAATTGCACTTGAGATATGTAAATAAATTATATGGATGATTTATTTTGAGAGAAATGTGAATATGTTTATTTGGTAAAATAAACATTTATGTGTGTTGTATATAATATGTAATATGTTACATAAGATATGTAACAAGTTATGTTGCATTTTATATACAAAATGTACAAGTAAATGGTTTATAAAATTTGGACACAAAATTTGTTTGTGACCACCCCATGTGGCCGCCCTCCCCCCCCCCATGTGCCTTTGAAGTAATTTTGTTCTACTTATAGCACATGGGGTGATGAATTGAACACACAAGACACAACATAGTTTGTATCACCATTCTTACATGCAATTGTAAGAATACTTTTCTCTCAACTAGCAAGAAAAAGACTCTTTTTCTCTCTTGATTTTCGGCACAAACAAGGAGCAAAAGGGAAGGCATTTCAAGATTAAATCCTAGCACATTTGGGTGTTTGTTGATAGTTTGGGGTATACAAGCTTGAGGTTCTTCTAGGTTGAAGACTTGCCACTTCAAGATCATCATCTCCTTCATATCAACCTTCTCATAAGCTTGGAAGAAGGTAGTCTTCTAAAACACCCTATGGTTGATGTTTTGTATGTATGTTATTCATATACATGGATCCTTATTGTTTGGGTTTTCTTTTAAAAGGTTAAACTTTGGTTTTAACTATATACACATATGAAAATGGTTCAATTTTCCGCTGCGTTTTAATATTATAAGGATAATATTACTTTGATAAAAACCCATAAATCCCAACAATGGCATCTAGAGCCGGTTATATGGATACATACATCAAAAGTTGATATTTTGTTTGGACAAAATCCAATATTTTGGCCATTTTGGTTATGGCCGAAACTAATACACAAAAAAGGAGGTTCTTTTTTTCTTGTGTATTTTAGTGTCACAACTTAGCCAAGAGACCTTGTGATTGTTTGTGATTTGTGGATGTGCTTGTATTTTATTTAATTATTAAATGGTTGTAATAGTTAAATAGGATTTTCTTCATTCATTTGGTTATGTAATCTATTTATTTCATTTGGTATGTAATAAGTAGATTAGTTGCATTTTTTCTTGTAAATGTAATCTCCAAGAAAGCATCAAAAGGTTTGGGGCTGAAGTTGGAGGCCAAATGAAGAGACCAGTGACTTCCCACTGCGGCGCAGTGGGAGTATGTCAAACCCACTGCGGCGCAGTGGGGATAATGCAGCCGAAGACAGTGAGTTCCCACTGCGGCGCAGTGGGAATATGTCAAACCCACTGCGGCGCAGTGGGGATAATGCAGCCGAAGACAGTGAGTTCCCACTGCGGCGCAGTGGGAGTGTATTAGGCCCACTGCGGCGCAGTGGGTTATCAAAACAAAAGGAGTGAAGAAAGACATTCAAATCACATCACAAAAGATTACTTGAAGCATTTGGATGCAAGATCAAGTGGGAGCTCAACTAACACAAAATTTTGTGTTACTTTGTCCCTTAGGTTGAGACCTTTTGACCCACTTGTTTCGGCTAACAAGTGTGGTCAAAATAGTTGGCTAATGTTGTGCACTTATTATTATGTTTGTCATGTTTGTTTGGTTGTTTATTATGTCATGTGGATGCTTAAAAACCGACAAACTAAAAGACACACATAAAGATTAAAATTGGTTTTAGTATTGACATTAACTTGGTAAATTAAAATGGGTTTTATTAAAAGTTAATTGTCACAATTATAAAAATGGATTTTATAAAAGAACCTTGAAATATGGATTTCAAAATTCATTATGGTACATAGTTTTTAACTAGAATATAAAAACTCAAACGACCCTTTAAAAACAAGTTAAACGCCATCCTTTTATACAACACTTAATTATTTGGGAACTCTTTGTAGGATAAAGGTCACCTAACTACTTTGAGGGAACTTATAAGTTAAGGTAAATTTATTGTACTTATGGGATAAAGGTCACCTAACCACTAGTATAAGATAAATTTACATGTGTGTATAAGTAGGACAACTTGATTTGGAAGCCATGTGATTAGGGTCACCGAAGCATGGTAACCAAAGGCGTTGATGGGATTAAACATGCCAACTTAATATAAGATATTAAACCGGTCCCATACCACTAGAAATTGTAAAGTGTTGCAATTGTCAAACGTTGACTACCTTGTTAATTTAGATCATGGGATAAAGGTCACCTAACCATCATTTAAATGTAACGTTGGATTCTAGATTTTAATTATTAATTGTCCATAAGACATAAAAGGGTATTAACAATTAAAATTTATTTGATATCGAAAATACTAATAAAGAACTTTGTTAATCTTGTAGATGGCCGCTAACAACGCTATAAACCCCAACCAAAACGTCCATAATTTTTCACTAAGATCCATCCTTGAAAAGGATCGTCTAAACCAAAACAACTTTGTGGATTGGTTTCGTAACTTGAGAATTGTTCTTAGGCACGAAAAGAAATCCTATGTGTTAGACGATCCTATTCCTGATGAGCCCGAAGAAACTGAAGTTGAAGCCTATAATGATTGGGTTAAGTATGTCGAGGACTCCGTGCAAGTTAGTTGCATAATGTTAGCGAGTATGACTCCCGAACTCCAAAAGGAGTTCGAAAACCATGGGGCCTACGACATGATTACCCAACTCAAGGAAATGTTCCAACAAAAGGCAAGGGTTGAGCGCTTCGAAACGGTTCGAGCACTTCATGCATGTCGCATGGATGATTCACAATCCGTCTCAACTTATGTTCTTAAAATGAAAAGCTATATTGATCGCCTCGAAAGGCTAAATTGTCCCGTTTCAAATGAGCTAGCTACGGATATGATCCTTAACTCATTATCTAAGAGATTTGAAACCTTTGTGTTAAATTATAACATGAACGGATGGGACAAGACCGTTTCCGAGCTCCATGGGATGCTCAAAACGGCCGAGGCTAGTATGGGAGGAAAAGTTCAACCCGTTCTCACGATCAATAAAGGCACTAATAAAAGGGCTTACTCCGGACCCAAGGCAAATGTTGCTAAGGGAAAGGGTAACTACAAAGGGAATTTCAAAGGCAAAGGAAAGGGAAAAATGGATACCCCAAAAGCGAAGAAGCAAAAGGTTGCTGTCAATGACCCATGCTTTGAGTGTGGGGAGGTAGGACATTGGAAACGTAATTGTCCAACCTATCTCAAAGAGTTAAAAGCTAAGAGGGATGCAGGGCAAACCTCAGGTACAATATTTATGATATATATTGAGCTTAATACTGTTCTTTCTTACATATGGGTATTGGATACCAGATGTGGAACTCATATTTGTAATATGTTACAGGGGTTCAGAAGAAAGAAGCACGTCAAGAAGGGAGACATTAGTCTCTTTATGGGCAATGGTGCATTGGTGCATGTTGAAGCCCAAGGAGACTATCTTTTGAAACTTCCAAATGGTTTGGAAATTGTATTGAACAATGTTTTGTATGCACCTAGTTTGACTAGGAGTATTATTTCTGTTTCCCGTTTAAGACATGTTGGATATGATTTTAATTTTGTTAACAATGATATCCATGTTTCTATGAATGATGTATTTTATTTTAAAGCTATGCCTTTAAATGGTATTTATGAATTAGTTCATGAAAACACAACATATGATAACTCAATGTACCAAGCTACCACCAAGAAACTTAAATTAGATTTAAGTGAAACCTATATTTGGCATTGTCGTCTTGGCCATATAAATAAGAATCGCATACTAACACTTCAAAAGAATGGTCTTTTGAAAACAAAATCAAATGATTCATTTAATGTATGTGAATCTTGTTTACAAGGCAAGATGACTAAAGCACCTTTCAAAGGCACTAATGAAAGGGCAAAAGATTTATTAGGTATCATACATTCGGATGTATGTGGTCCTTTTAAGCCAATGACTAGGAATGGTGAAAGATACTTCATTACATTCACCGATGACTATAGTCGTTACGGTTATGTATACTTATTAAAACATAAGAGTGAAGCTTTTGAAATGTTCAAAATTTTCAAGAATGAAGTAGAAAACCAACTCAGTAAGTCAATAAAAATTCTTCGTTCTGATAGAGGAGGTGAATACCTAAGTGATGCTTTTCAAGATCATCTTAGAAGTTGTGGGATTATCTCACAACTAACTCCACCTGGAACACCACAACATAATGGTGTGTCTGAAAGGAGGAATCGAACTCTATTAGATATGGTTCGTTCCATGATGAGCAAAAGCTCACTACCTCTATCATTTTGGGGATATGCCATAATCTCTGCTGCCCGAATTTTAAATATGGCTCCCACCAAGAAAGTGGAGAAAACACCTTTTGAAATATGGCATGGAAGAGTTCCATCTTTGTCATATTTAAAGGTATGGGGTTGTGAGGCTTATGTAAGACATGATGCCTCAAACAAATTAGAGCCCGATCCACTAAATGTATCTTTGTAGGATATCCTAAAGATGATTTGGGATATTATTTCTACAATCCTAATGAGCAAAATGTATTTGTTGCTCGAAAGGCTGAGTTCTTGGAAACTAAATTCCTTATGGAAGGAACTAGTTCCAGAACAGTGGAACTTGAAGAAGATCAAGAACCACTGACAGATACATACTTGGGTGACACTAGCATTCAACAAAAGGATGTTGAAGATGATCAAAGGGTTGATCAAGACACACAAAACGTTCGTAGATCTGGTAGAGCTACTTATCCACCTGAGAGATATGGATTTCTCGTGGATGAATGCTACATGGTAGTCTCTGATGAACCTACCACCTACCATGATGCAATGTCCAAATCAGATTCGGACAAATGGCTAGAGGCCATGAACGCTGAGATGCAATCCATGTATGACAACCAAGTTTGGGAATTTGTTGTTGAACCTCCTAATTCCAAAGTAGTTGGAAGTAAGTGGGTGTTCAAATTGAAACACGATATGCATGGAAACTTGCTTACTTATAAAGCTAGACTTGTAGCAAAAGGTTTCACTCAAACTCGAGGGGTCGACTATGATGAAACCTTTTCGCCTGTGGCAATGCTAAAGTCTATTAGGATATTATTTGCCATAGCCGCACATTATGACTATGAGATATGGCAAATGGATGTCAAAACCGCTTTTCTAAATGGATATCTTGAGGAAGATGTCTATATGGATCAGCCTGAAGGTTTTGTCGATCCAAAACATCCTAATAAAGTATGCAAGTTAAAGAAATCAATCTATGGATTGAAACAAGCATCAAGAAGCTGGAATCGTCGTTTTGATGAAGAAGTCAAGAAATTTGGCTTTATCAAAAACGCTGATGAAGCTTGTGTGTATAAGAAGGCTAGTGGGAGCATCATTACTTTTCTAGTATTATATGTCGATGACATTCTACTATTTGGAAATGACATTCCAACCTTGGAAGGTGTAAAAGCCTGGCTTGGAAGTTGCTTTTCCATTAAGGATCTTGGTGAAGCCGCCTATATTTTGGGAATAAGGATCTATAGGGATAGATCAAGGCGCTTAATAGGTTTGAATCAAAGTGCATACATAGACAAGATCTTGAAAAGGTTCAAGATGGAAAACTCCAAAAAGGGTTTGGTGCCTATTCAAAGAGGAACTATATTGAGTACTTCTCAATCTCCTAGCTCAAAAGTTGAGCAAGAGAAAATGAGTGGAATCCCATATGCATCTGCTATAGGATCCATCATGTATGCTATGATATGCACGAGACCGGACGTGTCATGCGCTTTAAGCATGACAAGTAGATACCAGCAAAATCCAGGAGATAGTCATTGGATGGTTGTCAAATATATATTGAAATATCTTAGAAACACTAAAGATATGTTCTTAATATATGGATCTGGTGAGGAGGAACTCGTTGTAAAGGGTTACACGGATGCGAGTTTCCAAACTGATCGAGATGATTCTCGATCACAATCGGGGTACATATTCATTCTAAACGGAGGAGCTGTTTCATGGAAAAGCTCAAAGCAGGATGTGGTTGCGTTGTCCACTACAGAGTCTGAATACATCGCCGCTTCTTTAGCAGCACAAGAAGCTGCATGGTTGAAGAAATTCATTGCCGATCTAGGGGTTGTTCCTTCCATTCAAGAACCCCTAGAAATTCTTTGTGATAACGAGGGCGCGATTGCTCAAATCAAGGAGCCTCGTGCACATCAAAAGACTAGGCACATTGAGCGGAGATTCAACTACATAAGGGATGAAGTTGAAAAGGGAAAGATATGTATTCACAAAGTTCACACCGATCAAAATGTTGCGGACCCACTCACGAAGCTCCTTGAAAGGCCTAAGCATGAGAGTCATACTTGTGCCATGGGACTTCGATATTCTAGTGATTGGATTTGATCTATTTTAAGTATTTGGATATCGGAACACTTGTAGTTATTAACACATTTATATGAATATTGGTATTTTGCATTTAAATTGTGTTATGTTCCATTTTTGCATGTTTAAATCCATGAATAAGTTAATTATTCTAAATGTCCGTAGTCGATCATATTTATGGGAACAAATATGAATGTAAGATTATTATGAACTTGGATTGGTAGATATTCAAAAGGTTTTGAATATAGAGCAAAGTGTTGCTACCAAGGTTCATAGATATTTGTGGGATACAAATATTGGACTGACCTGCAATCAAGCATTACTACATGGAATCTCTGTGATTGATCATAAGTAATCTTGAGTTAAAAGGCGAATATCATTGTATCCTCAGACCTGAGATACATATTGGGTCTTGATATTCACTGAATATTATACTTTGACTTAGCTCTTCGCTGTTCTGAAACATGGCAGTACATAAGACTAAGCTCAGGTATGATATAAGGTGATTGTGAAAGACGTATGTAGTCGAGATGGAATTTGTCCCTCTTATTCGTTGAGAGTTAGATGTCTAAGGCCTGTTACAAAGTTAAATCAATAGAGAATGATCACTCTGTGTCTCTAGGATTTAACATGACATCTGTGACAAAAGGATAAATGATCGATTCACCTAAATCATTTCAAGTAAGGACTTGAAGAGGATGATGTTATTGAATGGCACTTCGTCATACGTATTAGGGGTAGCAAACCGTTGTTAGGCGGTATTTGCTGCTTGCGTCAATCTTCTATGAATCTTGTGCAAGTGGGAGATTGTTGGAATTCGTCTGCCCAAGACACATATTAAATTGACGTGGCTAGTACGTGATGATCCAAGTCGGGTCATACCCAATAACAAGCTAGACAAACACTTGTGGTATTTATTTATATGATTTGATCTTTAAATAAATATCAATACTTGAAACATTTAGAAAGTGGTTTTCTAAATAATTGCACTTGAGATATGTAAATAAATTATATGGATGATTTATTTTGAGAGAAATGTGAATATGTTTATTTGGTAAAATAAACATTTATGTGTGTTGTATATAATATGTAATATGTTACATAAGATATGTAACAAGTTATGTTGCATTTTATATACAAAATGTACAAGTAAATGGTTTATAAAATTTGGACACAAAATTTGTTTGTGACCACCCCTTGGGGCCGGCCCCCCCCCCCCCCCATGTGCCTTTGAAGTAATTTTGTTCTACTTATAGCACATGGGGTGATGTATTGAACACACAAGATACACAACATAGAGTGTATCACCATTCTTACATGCAATTGTAAGAATACTTTTCTCTCAACTAGCAAGAAAGGACTCTCTTTTCTCTCTTGATTTTCGGCACAAACAAGGAGCAAAAGGGAAGGCATTTCAAGATTAAATCCTAGCACATTTGGGTGTTTGTTGATAGTTTGGGGTATACAAGCTTGAGGTTCTTCTAGGTTGAAGACTTGCCACTTCAAGATCATCATCTCCTTCATATCAACCTTCTCATAAGCTTGGAAGAAGGTAGTCTTCTAAAACACCCTATGGTTGATGTTTTGTATGTATGTTATTCATATACATGGATCCTTATTGTTTGGGTTTTCTTTTAAAAGGTTAAACTTTGGTTTTAACTATATACACATTGAAATGGTTCAATTTTCCGCTGCGTTTTAATATTATAAGGATAATATTACTTTGATAAAAACCCAAAATCCCAACAGTAAAGACTTGGTGAAAATTTTCTTGATTTGGTAAAAACAAGTATTTGCAGAGCAAAATGCTCTGCAAATGATCCTTTTGATCTAAAAACTTGTTTGAGAATAATAAGAACTTGTTTTACCAGAATACATGAAGATTTGGTGATTAACAAGAACAAATTGCGCATTTGCCGAGCTAAATGCTCTGCAAATGGCACTTTTCTTCAAAACTCATTGTTACCCAGCCCAACATCTAAACAAACCCAGAAAAATTCAATATACAAACAGATTAAGGACTTTAAAACAAATAAACACCCAATATTATCCCTAATCATGCATCTATCATCATCAAAACATAAGGCAAATTATCACAAAAATCATATAGAACATGAACATTTCTTCTCGGCATTTCATCAAACAGTTGGTAAGCAATAAAATACAAGAAATCTTACCTTTTAAAACCGATGAACTGATGAAGAAAGAATATAAAATAAGCTACAAACTATGATCACCAGATTACACCCTCTTTGATTATTATGAAATATAAGAAAAATTTAATTGATTGATGTGATGGACAACTTGGCTTTGAGAGAAAAAGAAAAAAATAAAGGAAAAACTGGTTTGAATTTGAAATGAATGCTTCGACCCGCCCAGATTCCTTTTAAATCTCAAATTCAGGTCATGGGTCAGGATATGACCCGCGTGTCAACCCGGACACCAATCATTTTTGGGCTTAACATTTCAGTTTGGGCTGACATGAAATTTGGGCTTGTTATGGGTTTTGGGCTTAAGCAGATTTTTTATTCACAAACAGAATTAAAAAAAAAAAAAAAAACAACAAAAAAAATAGAAATAAAAATCAAGATAAAAAAAACTTATAAAAAAAAATAAACAAAAAAAATCTTTTTATCTTTTTAATGTTTTCTAATTTTGTATTTGATTTTTCAATTTTAAACCAAACACACATAACAATAGCAAAAAAAATAAAATAAATTACATAAACTAGAAAAATTACACAAAAATTTACATGCATTTGCACACTCCCCCTCAAATTAAGCATATATCAAAACAGTGAATTTACAAACTCCCCCTTAAATCATGCATTCTACCCTTTTTCTCCCCCTCAAACATTGCATGTAATATCAAGTAAAACACATCAATGTTTGAAACAGAAAATGAACATAGAATACATGGCATTAAAGCATTTAAGTTTGTAAATCAAGCATTCCCAACTTGGTTTTAAGAAAATTAAACCTGTTTTCATCCAATGGTTTGGTGAAAAGGTCAGCAAGTTGGTAGTCTGTCGGGACAAAATAGAGTTCGATGTTACCTTTCTCGACATGATCTTTAAGAAAACGGTACCGAACATCTATGTGCTTGGTCTTTGTGTGCTGTACAGGATTGCAAGAAATAGCAATAGCACTCTTTGAGTCACAGTAAATGGGAATTCTGTTGAATTGGAATCCATAATCAGTCAACTGAGTCTTCATCCAAAGAACTTGTGAACAACAGCTTGCTGCAGCAACGTATACTGCTTCTGCAGTAGATGTGGATACACAGTTCTGTTTCTTTGAAGACCAACTGACCAATCTATCCCCTAGAAACTGTACACTTCCAGAAGTACTCTTTCGATCAAGCTTACAACCTGCATGGTCAGGATCTGAATATGCAATTAACTGAAACCCGGTATCCCTTGGATACCAGAGACCAAGGTTCACTGTGCCTTTCAGGTATCGGAAGATCCGTTTAACGGCCTGGAAATGACTTTCCTTAGGATTGGCCTGGTACCTGGCACACATGCATGTGGCGAACATAATATCCGGGCGACTTGCAGTCAAATACATGAGTGACCCTATCATACTGCGATATTTCTTTTGATCAAAATATTTTCCATTTAAGTCAGCATTAATCTTTGTCCGAGCTTCCATGGGTGTTCCAATTGTTTGACAATCCATCATATCAAACTTTTTCAACATGTCAAGAATGTACTTAGATTGACAAATAAAGTACCATTTGACAACTGTTTTACTTGAAGACCAAGGAAAAAGTTTAATTCACCCATCATTCTCATTTCAAATTTCTTGATCATTAAAGCAGAGAAATTCTTGCAGTATTTAGGATTAGTTGACCCGAAAATTATGTCGTCAACATAAATCTGGATTAGAATGATGTCACTCCCTTGTCGTTTGATAAACAAGGTAGTGTCAATCGAACCTTTGCTAAAACCAGATTTCACAAGATAAGAGGATAGAGCATCATACCATGTACGAGGCGCTTGTTTCAGACCATATAAAGCCTTATCTAACCTGTAAACATAGTCTGGATGTTTTGAATTCACAAAACCTTCTGGTTGTTCAACATACACTTCTTCTTTGAGTATTCCATTTAAGAAGGCAGTTTTGACATCCATTTGGTAGACTGTGAATTTCTTGTAGGCAGCATAGGCAAGAAACATCCGAATAGCCTCAATTCGTGCAACTAGTGCGAATGTCTCATCATAGTCAATTCCATCTTGTTGGCAGTATCCCTTTGCAACCAATCGTGCTTTGTTGCGTACAACAACTCCAGTTTCATCCTTTTTATTTTTGAAGATCCATTTGGTTTTAATTGGCTCCTTGTTCTTGTAAGGATTTGGAATCAATTTCCATACCTCAAGACGTTCGAACTGATTAAGTTCTTCTTGCATTGCTTTCACCCAATCTGGACAACTTAGAGCTTCATTCACTGTCTTTGGTTTAACAATACTCAGAAAATTCACAAACAGACATTCATTCACGGATGCGGATCTTGTCTGAACTCCAGTTGTTGGATTACCAATGACTTGAGAAATAGGATGAGCTCTTGTCCACTTGGTTGTGTGAGGAATTGGATCAAGTGGATCATCAGATTCTTCAGAATCAATAAAATCAGGAGAATGTTGTTCTGTTAATTGTTCAAATGAAGTTGCAATTGGTTCAACAAAGTCATCATGATCATAATCTTCAGAATTGGTTGTAGGATTTGTCACTTGTGAGATATTATGAGGTTGAGTATGCAACTCTGAAGTATCGGTAGGTGGAAGAGAATCAGATGATGAATTAACATCTGATGATTGTGATGGTGAAGACTCATTGGGATCCATCTCTTCTGAATTTGAACTGGATGGTTCATTGGCATTTCCATCAGATTCAGGAACTTTCTTTGAAACTTGGAAAAATTCTTCGAACAAGATATCTAAATCGTGTGTTGTTGGAGTAGAGAATGATGATTTGACATTTGAAGTAGTCTTTGTTGCGGAAGCTTGTGGACTTTGAAGTTCGGGTCTTGAACTGTGTTGTTCAAGAACCATTCCCGAGAGTTCATCAAATCTAACTTTCATACTCTCTTCAATTCTCTTGGTTCTTCGGTTATATACACGATATGCTATCGATTCTCTCGAATAACCGATAAAATATGCCTCATCGCCTTTTGGTTCAATTTTGCCCAGATTATCTCGATCATTGAGAACATAACATACACATCCAAAAATGTGCAAGAAGTTCACATTGGGCTTTCTATTGTTTATCACCTCATATGGAGTTTTATCAAACCTCTTGTTTATGATTGATCTATTTTGAGTGAAGCAGGCAGTAGCAACAGCTTCAGCCCATAGATTCGGAGGCAACTTAGAATAAGCAAGCATTGTTCTAGCTGCTTCAACAAGAGTTCGATTTCGACGTTCAACTACTTCATTCTGTTGAGGTGTCCTGGCAGCGGAAAATTGATGAGTAATACCCATGGACTTGAAGAAAGAATCAATCGTTAAATTCTTGAATTCAGTGCCATTGTCTAAGCGAACAATTCTAACTGATGATTTAAGATTCACTTGGGTCTTCTTTAAGAAATCAATAATTGCAGTTGGAGTATCACTCTTTGCATGAAGAAAGAATACCCAAGTGTACCGAGAATAATCATCGACAATCACAAGAATGTATCGCTTGCCATGGATACTTTGAACTTTCATTGGGCCACACAAATCCATGTGAATAAGGTGCAAAGAACCTTCTGTACTTAGAAACTTCTTTGGTTTGTGTGATGCTTTCTTCATCTTGCCAATTGCACAAGCTGGACAAACATGTTCACTTTCGTACTTGTAATCAGGAAGTCCTTCAACAAGTTGTTTATCCACGAGAGCATTAATTGTTTGAAAATTCAGATGAGAAAGACGGCGATGCCATAACCAAGAGTTTTGTGCAGTTGCTTTTGAAAGTAGACAAATCTCTGAAGAATTAGATGGAATGTTGTTGAGATCAATAGTGAATAGGTTATTGTCCCTTGTTCCAGTAAGAATATCCACACCATCTTCAGTCTGCACTTTGCATTCATATCTCCTGAATAATACTTGAAGATCATTGTCACAAAATTGTCCAACACTGAAAAGATTGTGTCCTAATCCTTCAACATAGGAAACTCTCTTTATAGTGACACCATTTTTAACAATGTCTCCGTAACCGAGAATAGGAGCAATATGATCATTTCCAAATCTGACGGTTCCCATAAACTTTTCTGTAAGTCCCAACTTGTTAGATGGTACTACTGAAGACACCTCTATGTTGATGGTGGAGTTACTTTGCAATATACTTACTGAACTGGAGACGACCAGTTGCAGAGGTATATACCAAGTTCTAGATAGATTACTTATATAAAAGACAATAAGTAAAGAACAATGCAATAATACAAATAACTTGTAAACAATCTTGATGAGACAATATGTAGTTTTCAATGTGTAATTTATTTATTGATATTAAACAAATTACAAGGTTGATGCGGAACCAAGATAATACACGAATGTAAATATCCTAACAACCTATGAAATACAATTGATCTATACTCGGAATTTCTCTTCAACAATCGAAACACTTAAAGTAGTGAAATGTTCCTTTTAGCGATTGAGAGAATATTGCACAAGTTCACCAAGAATATTGCAGGTTTGCAAAGTATGAAGTTATCCGTTTTTGTGAAGTAACTTCAATTCTTGGTTGTGCAATGACTTGTATTTATAGGCAAAGTTAACATTGGGATGTTAACTTTAGCCGTACAAATGTGGTTGGGAGCATTTAAGGAATAGCATTTAATTCCTTAAAAAACATTGTAAAGTCGCATGTTAAAGTGACTTTACATAACCACCTTTATGTACCTTTTAATACTTAAATAATAAAATAAGGCTTATTATCCGGGTAAAGGTACATAAAGTATACAAGTCAATTCCTCGTAATCAGTGTAAAGCTTTGTAAGGGCTTTCCACTGATGGTCTCCAGTTTGTAACTGACTAGAATGCCAACTGGGCTTCGCTGCCATTGCCATTCTCTTTCTTCCATTTGTTGTCTTCGACTTCAACTGGAATGCTTCTTCAACTTGGTCAGTTCTCAACTGGAGGAAGTCTTCAGTTGCGTTAACTGTACGGTGCAACTGGACTTCGATATATTTCTCGACAAATCATCTTGGTCACCAGTTTACTGGTCACCAGGTGCAACTGGTGAACTGGTCAGTGTGAACTGGTGACTGGCCAGTTCCAGGTGAACTGGTCCTAACATTTTCAACAAAGTTCGAAAGAATGGACTTGTTTCCAGTCATATGACGTGAACATCCCGAGTCAACATACCAAACACAAATGAGAAATTCCTGCAAAGACAAGGTATTTGATTTAGGTACCCATGTAAATTGGGTCCTTGCAGGTTAGAGGGATAACATGCAAGTACACATTAAAAAACAAACATCAAGCAAAATAACACGCAAACAAACAATTTATTCAAATAACAAACAAGCACACATAATTGTTCAAAAATACAAATACGAATTACAAGCAGGAAAATGTAAAGGTTTATACAGATGTTTTGGTACAAGTGGGACTAGTCCTAGATTTATTAGCATTATCTAATGTATTCGATCTACGGACAATCCACACTTGTTTGACATTGGCAGGTTTTCCATCAAGCTTGACTTTACTAGATGCATTCAAATATCTATCCTTAGGGATCCATCTACTGCTACTAGTTAAGCACACGTCACCTGAAACACGAACATTTTTTGAGTTAGCAAACAAATTATTAACTTTGTTCTTAACAGGTTTCTTCTTGATGGGTTCTGTGGTCTTGTTTACTTTCTTTATGTTATTAGGCGACAACCAACCATACTGGTCTTTGTATTTAGTCATTCCAGTAAAAGTATCTCTAACCCTCTGTAAAGTGCACTTAGGATTCTTCTGAGAGTACCTAGGAAAACTAGAATACCTAACCTGCGGAGGTTGTTTGTTACCTAATGAGAAAGCTTCATCCTTAACACTCTTTGGACCACTGCTTGCTTTGACTTCTTTTTGTGACTTAGGTTCAAAAATAACCTTGTACATCTTTGTTTGCCTAGAAGTCTTTGACTTCATTGGTACATTGGGACCTTTCTGTGGTTTCGGACTTGAACCCGTCTTAGGTGATTGAATAGTCTTCGGTTTTGAAACAGTCTTGGGTGTTGGTCTGGTCTTTGGTCTTGAGTCAGTCTTGGGTAATGGATTGGTCTTTGATTGTTGGGTGGTCTTTGGTCTTTGGAACTTATTGATTGATGAAGATTGTGAAGAGTGTGACTTTGGAATTTTCTTTAGATAAACATCAAGTTTTTCCTCCTTTTTAACAAAATGTTTTTCAAATTCAGGATCAAAATCATGATTTTCTTCCAAAAAAATTGTCATATCTTCAGTTTCCAACTTCACACTAACTTCACTTTTCTTTATCGGACATGGACTTTGCTTGAGTGGAATTGATGCTTTTTTTTTTCTTTATGAAATTGAAGTGCTATTTGCTGAAATTGGAATTCAATTTTTAGATCATTAAGTTCCTTTAGCACATTTAACCTCTGTTCCCTTTCTTTTTCAAACTTTTGTTTGAAAGCATCAATTTCATTCAAGTATGATTGAGTTCCCTCAGAAAACTTGGTAAAAGTCTCAATTTTAGAAGTAATCGGAAAGAAATAATCATCAACATCATGAACATCATCTAAATCACCATCAGTTTGCACAGACACATGAACAACTTTCTTTATGTCTACATTCACATTTTGAACATGAATTGGATGATTCTCTTCAAACACACTGGTTTTCTTTTTCATGGTTAAAATCTTCTCATTGATTTTTTCAAATGATTCAGAAAACTTTCGGTCAAAATCAATTTTGCACATATCAAAGATCTGAGATTCTTTTTCAGTTTGGACTGAAGCATTTGCACTTTCACATATAGAACTCACAGAACATCCAGATGGATCACAAACTTTGGAGTCTATCTTGGGTTGGTCAATGATAAAGTGATTTTGAGTCTGCAGATTGTCTATCAAAGATTGCTTTTCATCTAGAGACTTTTGCAGATCCTCTATTACCTTTTCCAAAACTTTTTGTGGCACATAAGGTCTCAAGATTTCAGCTTTTGGAATTGGAATAGTTTCTTCTAAAGGTATTTCTTTAAAACACTCAAGAATTTCAGGAATTACAGCCTCATGATTTTCTTTTGAATTTTGTGTGCAGGGTGACTGAAAAAATCATATGACTCATCCATTAACTCATAGTTAAAATAGACTTTTTCACCCTCTTTAGAAAATCATCAGTCTCAAAATCACTATCATTCGGTCTCACAAACTGGTCAGTCATCCCACATCTCAAATAAGATTCCTTATATAATGATGGGATTTCTTCTTGTGCTTTGAGCAAATGATTTGGATTGACATAACCTATCCCTGAATTGAATAAAGTTTTCGAATTTCTTGGCCTATTCAAAAATATTTGTTGATATGATCGATTAATCTTATACAACTTGTCTTGATAAGACTTGATTTCGGCTTTAAGCTCATCATTTTCTTTATCAAGTTTTTGTTTAAGAGAATCTTTTATACAACACTCATATTTTAGGTCAGAAATTTTGTTTTCAAATTCCGTCAAATCAGGGATTGATTCTTTCAATTTCACATTTAAAGACTCAATGTCCTCAGCCAATGCATTTGCTCGAAACATCTCATTGGTCTTTTTGATTTGAAGTTGTCTGACGGTCTTGCTCAGATCAAGAACTTTGGTCTCAAGTTCTTGTTGTTCAAGATGCAATTTAGAGTTGGGAGTAAAAGTGACTGCTGCTTTTTCAGATTTCAAATTCTCAAGTTCCTTTTGAAGCAAATCAAATTTACTTTGAAAACCTTTTTCTTTTTCTTCCAAATCTTTCTTTAATTTTAAGTTCTTTTTACTCAACTCCCTGCAATCTTTTCTTGCTGTTTCACTCATGTCCATGTAGTGTTTTAACACAGATTTGGGAAGAGTTAGTACCTGATCATCCTCTGATGAACTTTCCTCAACATCATCCAACTCCTTTGATTTCTTGATCTTTGTCATGAAGCACACATTTGCTGCAAGTTCGTCTGTCTCCTCATCAGAAAGATGTAACCACTTGTCATCTTCAGCGAGCAGAGCAATTCCACTTTCCTCTTGTCTTGCTAGCAAAAGTTTGTACTTATAGTACTCGGAGTTCTTCTGTCGAGGTTTAGTGCAGTTGATAGCAAAATGTCCAGTAAGACCACAGTTGTAGCACTTCTTGTCTTCATTCCTTCTCTCCATTACCTTCTTCTCAAACTTCTTCTGATTGTCATACTTCTTCTCACCACCAACAAACTCTTTCTTCTGATCAAACTTAGGAGCATTTGCATTTTTGGCATACGAAGAGACTGATGAAGTCCTAAGTTGATTATTTGTTGGTTTCTTCTTGAAGATTTTCTTCTTGAAAGCCTTTGTGAAATAAGCGAGTTCTTTGTACATCTCTTTTTGCTTTTCATCAAGATCACAATCACTCATTTCACTTGAATCAGAATCAGTGTCATATTCAACAAAGCATTGTCTTGACACTCTTGAAGTCTTCTTCTCTGCTACCAAGGCTAATGGATCGGAATGAGAACTTTCTTCTTTTCTCTTTTGGATCCTCTGAACATCTTCAACATTCAGCTTCAGCTTCTCATACAAGGTGTGAATGGTAAGTTTCCCAAAGTCTGATTGTTGGTTGAGTTGGGTTCCATACACTTGCCATTCCTCTTCCAGATTTTTGATGAATTTGATGTTCAGTTCCATATTGGTTCTCTTCACATCATTCTTTCTAAGCTCATTGATGACATTGCAGAATCTGATGTATACCTCATTCAATGGTTCACCTTTCTGTTGTTTGAATGTTTCATACATGTTCAGAACAGTCGACAACCTGATGGTGTTTGATACATCAGATCCTTCCATCTGCTTCTCCACTTCATCCCATATGTCTTTTCCTGTTTCATAGGAGTCAACATTGTAGTAAATGTCATCAGGAAGTGCTTGGTAAAGATAGGCAATTGCACTTTGATCAGCCTCAACTCTATTCTTCTGTTCTGCATTCCAACTCTCTTCAGGTAAAACTTCTCCATTTACAGGGTTCTTTGTAAGATTTTCTCAACAGTTTTCCATTCTTCTGTCTGTCTATCCAGTTCAGAAACCTTTTTTTCCATTGAGGATACGAACCTCTAAACAAGACAGGAGGTCTTCCTTCAGAACCAAGAGCTAAAGCTTCCCTTGAAGCCATTTCAAATAAATTCAAAAAAAATTTGTAAAATTTTCTATTTTAACTAAATGCAGAGCTTAGACCTCTGCAAATGAAACAATTAGAAATTTGAAAATTTTATTTTCTTCTCACTTGAAGAATATTGATGAAAAATGGTCTTGAATTGATTTTCTTGAAACTTTTGATTTGAGATTTTCAAAAACAACTAAATGCAGAGCTAAAACCTCTGCATACAGTGTAATTTGCCAAGTCACAACTCAAGTACACTGGTCAACAACCAACTTCAACTGAATGCCGAGTTTAAACCTCTGCAAACAGCACAACTAAGAAAATCACTTGGTCGAAGAATCGAAATCAACTATTTGCCGAGCAAATAACTCTGCAAATAGCACAAATAGAACTTGTACTTAGTTGCACCAACCAAAAGTACTTGTTTGCCGAGCTTAAACCTCTGCAAACAATACAAGTAGCATCAGTCTCAAATCAAAGATTCTTGAAACAACTATTTGCCGAGCAAAGAGCTCTGCAAATAGAACAAGTAGGACCAATACTTAGCCAAATTATGCTGAACCACGTATTTGCCGAGCAAAAAGCTCTGCAAATAGTACAAGTAAGAACACCACTTAACCAACGACCTCTGCAAATACGAGTAACCACTACACGACAAAATAGTCGGTTACTGGTTGTCTTCTTCGTTCAGCCAAACCCTCATTTGCAGAGAAGACTGTAAATCTTTGATATCTTCTTCATTTTTGAGAATTAAAACTCGTATTTTATATCAAAATGATCAGAAAACCAACGCACAAATCCTCGAACAAATTAGATGCTAATTTCAATTGGAATTCAAACCCTCACGAACATGCGATTTGTAGAGCTCGAACAAAAACAACTCAAATGATGAAATTAGCTTCTGAAATTGATAGCGAAGGAAGATATACTGATAATAAATCGATCGGTGAACAAAATTCGAACAAAAACACACTTAATTTGCAGGAATCACTGTAACAGTGAGCTCTGCAAATGAACCTTTCAGATAAACAACTCAAATTCTAAAATTAAGCACAAAATAAGCTTGTAATAAGCTTGTGGATCGTTCAGCAACTCTGATTGTGCTCTGATACCAATTGTAAACAGTAAAATTCGAGCTTTTGTGTGTGTAAGTGTGTGTGTTAATGGTGGTTTTTAGTGAGAGAAAGTAGAGAGAGAGTAAAGAGATGTCAGGGAAAGATTGGATTGTATTATGGGTTGAAAGGTTACAAAATGCTTAATGGAAGGGGTTTTTATACATATGACTAATTTACACTAAGCCCCCTTCCATACTTAGACATTTACATTCTAAGTACAAATATACAATAAGGAAACAAATCAACTACTACATTTATATTTCTAACAATCGTACATTGTAAGTTTGTTCAAGTGGTGACAATTATCAAGATTTTTTTTATCGAGACAAATGCTACGAATTGTGATATAGAATTTAAATTCGGTGTCTGTCTTATCGTGGTCTATAAAGAATTCTTTTCGTTAATCATATCGGGTTCAAGAAAATTCTTGGTGAATTTTCAATGTGTTAATCAAGTTCGTGAAGGTTGACCTTTTAGAAAGTCAAGGTTCACATGAGTCAAGAAAATTAGGCTAAGTGTTAAATGCGTATTAAGCGAAGTCGGCTGATATATGCGTGTTTTCATTTTGGGCTTAATATGCGTGTTCTGGCATAATGGGCCGGATATGCGCGTTCTGGCATAGTGGGCCGGATTTGCGTGTTTCAGTGTCTCTAGGGTTTGCGTGTTTTAAATGGATATAAATAGGAAAATAACACGCATTTAATGATAGTTTTGAAATCATTTGCGTGTTCTTCCTAAAAACCTCTCCATTTGCGTGTTCCCTGTTCGAGCACTGTTCACACTCTCGATCCATACAACTTGATCTATACGTGTTTTAGACACAAGAAACACTTACATTAACACATATCGAACAAAGGTATATGATTAACATGATTTCTAAATCCACTTTTCATGGGTTATAGTCAAGATTTGGGGGTTTTATATTTCGGTTATAAAATCTCTAAAAGGGACTAATTAAATGAAATGGATAAGGAAATGGAACCAATAAACTGATAAATCGGATAAATACGTATCAATTCGTACTATGCGTGTTCATACACCATATGCGTGTTCTTATGACCCAGATGCACATCTTCAAAATTCTTCACATTTTGCGTGTTGTGATG